>CM062808.1:371345230-371876518 GCA_031772625.1 Pinus tabuliformis | reverse complement strand
TTTTCTTCTTTTCCCCACCATTTCTGGAGCAAGTACCTCTTTATTTTTAACAAGCTTGAGGAGGATAACATATGCTTGGTTATAAGCTCATCCTTCGGACGAGTCCAACCTAGTTTAAATTCGAACCCTAGGAAGGAGTGGTTCGTTCCTGTTTGTAATTGAACAGGTCCTTTACTGTAAAAGTTTAACGAGCCCAGTATAGGAGAAACTCGGCGTTTTTCATTTTTAGAGAGTTCTGAAAAACTTAAGGAAACTCACGTTGAACTTTTTCGTAAGTTTGTGTCCCTCAAGCCCGAAAAGTATAAAATAATACCTGGGGGAACCGCTTGATCTTACGACCAAGGAGTACTTTCATAATAGTGTCGTTAACTGAAAAGTAAAAAGCGATCAAAGACACGTCGTTTTAGTTCCTTATCGAGTTTGAAACGACAAAAAACCCGGCAATCTTTTCCTGATTTTGCGGTCAGAAAAGAGCTAAAGACAGGGGATCCTTTTTAATTCCGTTTTAACGAGTGAAAAAGAAACACTCGGCGATCTTTTCATGTTTTAGGAGTCAGAAAAGGGCTTAAAAGATGACTCTGAAATTTTGTTTGTGAAAAATTACAATTTCCCTCGAAATCCTTTCGTCCTGCACAAAAGCGACACATTACTCATACCTGTTTAAAATAGGCAAAAATACATTTGAAAACATCTTTTCATGGTAAAAAATGAACTAATTCATCCAAAAAACCTATAAAAAGACCTTTTACCATGTCATTTTTACCGTTTCACTGTTGAGGTTGAAAAAGGAGCTTTTGACAAGAAACTTCCCGTGGTTGCTGCGGAAAATCTGACCGTCGGAATCGAACGCCGCTTCACCGAGGTATTTTACACATCCACTCTTCATTTTATCCGTTTAGTTTTTTGTTTTTGGTCTCTGTTTCATTTTTTGGGGGGGTTTTGGGTTCAAAATGCGCCCTCGGCGGACGCAGGTGCCCTTCGGGTGACCTGCGTCCCCCGACTTTTTCTCACACGGGAAAAGGTCGGGGGACGCAGTCCGCCTTCAGGCGAGCTGCGTCCGGACGCCCTGTGCTACAAAGCCGGGGTGCGTCTTCCGCAAAGGGCGCATTTCAAAACCCCAACTCTCTCAAAAAACCACCAAATTTCTCAAATTAATTTCTAATTGATCTTTTGATGTGCAGGACCTTAACATGTTAGACTGGAGAGAGAGAGAGCACGTAGAGGACGATGAAGCTGCGATTAACCACCAACCCTCTCTGGATGCCTTAAGAACATGTGGATTGTACAAATATTGGACCATACCGGGCATGAGGGGCCAGGTAAGATTTTTGGAATGGCTGGTTGAGCGATGGAACGTTCAGGATCAATGTTTTTACATTGGAGGGCACCAGCTCGAGATAGAGCCCTCGGATGTATACTTTCTCACTGGCTTGCCAAACAGAGGTGAGCAACTCAACCTTGCGGGGACCAGGCCGGGTGGCCAATCCCTTGATGATCTCCGCGAGGAGTGGTGCAGACCAGGGACTCGCCATTAAAAAGGCGTGGAGATAAAGCACATCGCTCTGGCGGAACTTAGAGTTATTGCATTTACGGTCACCAGGATTTGTGGCGCGGCCGCCTTGCACATTGCTCCGGATCCCAAATGCGGATGGCAGTTGACTGTTACCAAGGCACCATCTTCAACTGGTGCGAAGCTGTGTCGGCTCATATGAAGAGCCAACTGACCAAGGCAAAGAACGGACGACTAAAGACTTTTGGATATGGGCCTATAGTCGTGAGCTTTGCCTTGGAGAGAGTTCCTATGCTGATCCCTCAGCAACTCACTGTTGATGACTTGGGTCCTCGGGAGCCAAAGCTTGTTCGATGGGTTGCGGTGATGGCCCGGCATCCTGACGAGGGTGCTGCAGTGGTTCGATTCTCAGACAGTTACTTCGACTGGCTAGAGGGCCAGCTTTTTGTGATACAAGACTTTCCATATGCCGGAATGGATTTCAGAGGTGATCCGGACATGGTTCTTCCACAGGGAGAACAATGGGATGACAGAGGTACTTTCATTTTCACAAGTTTTCTAATTATGTATTTTTTTATTTTTCATATATATCGTCTCAAAAGTAACAGTAAAATTTTAAAAATGCAGATGTTGGACCACAGCGTCCAGCCAATCTCCGGCCTTACGACAGACGACATCCAGCTGCACCGGCACCGGCCCCACAGGACGCGACTGCAGAAGTACTAGCTGATTTGGAGCATGATCTAGAGCGTCTCACGGCAGATATACCTGAGACTACTATGGACGATATTCCTATGAGGCTTCAGCGCTTCGTAGTCGCGGTCCCTGGACCGTTTAGGAGATTTTTGCGTAAGGTAGCCCGCGCAGTGGTGTCGTACAGAGAGCACCACCAGTGATTGACTAGTCACTTTTGTAGTCACATGTGACATTTTTGACTTTTTTTACTATCATTTTGCCGATCATAAGGTGTGTTTAAACCTATGATCGAAGACGATGTATATATTTTTGGACACACTTCTATCTATATCTATATATCACTATTACCGGCTTATCTTGTTTAACATGTATGATGAAATGTCTTTTAAATTTACTTGCATGATTATTATAAATGTCTGTCCAACACTCGAGAAGCAATTGCATCTGCTAATGTATTCAAAGACCTTGGAATATGTTGATATTCAATGTAATCAAATTCACGTTCCAAGAGACGCACTCTCAAAAACAACCTTAATAACACAGGATTTCTAATGGCATAAACTCTATTAAGCTGTAATACAACAAGTTCAGAATCTAACCTCACTATCAAACGTCGAATTCCAAATGAAATAGATTCGGATAATAATTCAACCACTGCACTGTATTCTGCAATGTTATTCGTTGTTTGACCGAGGCTTACCCCATGCATAGAAACTAACTCGTCAGAGGGTGAATAGATAACCCAAGCTGCGGAAGAGATATTCCGTGTACTACGACAAGCACCATCAGCAAATCCAATGTATGTTTGGAGAGGCGTCGACATCTACAATATCAAGAGTAAAACCAAGATGAGCCAAAATAATGACGAAAAACCACACTCGCTAAGCTAAGCACACTGACTAAACTAACACACTTGCTAGCTAGAAAAGAAATCTAACCTATCTAAAAATTTCTCCATCCATCATTTTAAGCATAATACCTCTTTAGGTAAAGTCCATTTCTGGGTTTGCCCAAAGAGTCCCCATCAAAATCAACTAACTCATAAGCCCCTTTTGCTAGCTTTCGCTTTACAATGTAGGGCCCATGCCACATGGGAACGAATTTTCCAGCACCTAGCTTATCGTTCGCTTGATCATATAATAGTACTAGGTCTCCTTCCGAAAAACTTCGAGGAGTTACATTTTTATCGTACTGAGCTTTCATTCGTTTCGCGTGAGTCTCGATAGCTAAAGTAGCGTCACGTCGAGTCTCATCTAATTTAGCCAAGTATAACAACCGTTTCTCCTCTTCGGAAGTAGCTGGAAGTAATTCGACAGCCATTTGAAGTGATGGGATTTCGCACTCAATAGGTAACACAGCTTCTAAGCCATAAACTAGCTGAAAAGGGGTGAAACCTGTTGAATTTTTCACTGAAGTTCGATATGCCCATAGCGCCGAAAATAACATGTTATGCCAATTCGTTCGATGGATACCAATGATCCGTCGAATCATGACGACTAGAACTTTGTTGATTGACTCAACCAAACCGTTGGCTTGCGGATAATAAGGTGTAGAGCTATCGTGGCGCAAACCAAGCTGGCTTGTAAGCTCAGTCATCATGACATTTCGAAAATGGCTTCCATGGTCCGTAATGATTGCTTGTGGGACACCAAACCTAGTTATGATATGATTGAATACGAAAAGTGCAGCTGTCTTGCCGCTTGCGTCGAATGTAGGCATCGCCTCGGCCCACTTAGTAAAATAATCAACCGCAAGGATGATATACGCATGCCCCCCGGCCGAGTGAGGGTTACAAGTAATAAAGTCAATGCCCCATTTGGCGAATGGACCAGCGGCAATTATAGGGTGGAGAGGAGCAGGTGGAGCGCGCATCTTGCGATCAAACACTTGACAGTTGTGGCATTTTCTGACGGCAAGGATACAATCTTTAAACATAGACGGCAGAAATAGCCAGCGCGCAACACCTTCTGAGCTGTGGCATACCCAGACATATGACCGCCACATGCTCCAGAGTGACAATCATTCAAAACTCTCTCAGCCTCATCGTGAGTTAAACAACGTCGAAAAACTAAGTCTCCCCCAGGCGATAAAGTGTATCTCCAATAATTCTGTATTGCTGGGATTGAAACCGAATTTTTCGACGGTTTTCCTTGGAAGCTTCAGGCCGAAAGGTTTGGGTTTGGAGATAGATGATTATATCCCCATACCACGGATCTACAGTGCTAATAAGAAACAAAGATTCGTCCGCAATGGACTCCTCTGCCACAGTCTCTGTGTCAGCACTCGGGAAATCACACATTAATTCCGCGAAGACTAAAGATTTCTTAGACTTGGACTTCTCAAACTCCAAGTCGAACTCTTGCAGGATGACGATCCATTTAGAGTACTTGCCCCCTAGCAGTTGTTTTGTCAAGATATAAATCATAGGGTTGCAATCCGAAATAACAGTAGTTTTGCGGAGAAGAATGTAGTGACGAAAACGCTGGACAGCTTGAACGGCTGCCAGGGCCAATTTCTCCACATGTGAATATTTTAACTCAGTTGGATTTAAGGTTCTGCTAAGGTAATATATCACATGCTCTGCCTTGAATTCATCTTCTTGAACTAACACCATTCCAATGGTGGAATGCGAAGCTGCGAGGTATAAGAAGTAGTCCTGGTTGTAGTTGGGAGGATGCAATAACGGTGCATGGGTCAACGCGTGTTTTAATGCATCAAAAGATTGTTGAGCAATCTCGTCCCAAAAGAATTGTACGTTCTGTTTCAACAACCGTGTAAAACCTTTAGTGACCTCGGCGTAGTTAGGGATGAATCGGCGTAAAAAGTTCGCTTTCCCTTGCAAACTTTGGAGTTGGCGCAAACTCGAAGGAGGAGGCAATTGGATGATAGCCTCGACTTTCGAGGGATCGACGCGAATGCCGGTTTTGGAAACAACAAAACCCAGCAATCGACCTGTTTCTATACAGAAAACACACTTGTGGGGATTCAACCGAATTCGATAATGCCTACACCTCATAAAGATTGCTCGTAAATGGACAAGGTGATCAGCTCGGTGTAAAGAATGAGCAGGCAAATCATCGAGATAGGGTTGCACAATGTGCTTGATGTCATGAAATGCATAAGACATGGCCCGTTGAAAAGTAGCACCGGCATTCTTAAGGCCAAAAGGTAATTTGCAATAAGCAAATGTCCCCCATGGACAAATGAATGCCGTTTTTGGTTGATCGGCAGGTAGAATATTGATTTGATTATAGCCTGAGAAACCATCCATGAAGGAAAACATCTCACTTCCGGCACAATCATCAATAATTTGATCGATATAAGGCGTAGGATAGTTGTCTTTTGGACAAGCTCGATTGATATCCCTATAGTCGATACAGATTCTTATTGTTCCTTGTTTTTTATTGACGGGAACAATATTCGATACCCAATCCGTTAACGGGATCGGATAAATGAAACCTGCTTTCAACAGCTTTTCGACTTCGGTTTGATTGCAGCTGCTTTTCGAGGGTGAATCTGACGCAACCGTTGCCGAATGGGTTTAGCATCCGGGTAGGTTTTGATTTCATGAACAACAATGGCAGGATCGATTCCTGGCATTTCTTCGTAGGACCAGGCAAACACGTCGCGGAATTCTTGGAATAGGGCCTTGTAAGTTTGGATTTCTTCTTCAGTACATGCGGCACCTATATGAATGTTCTCCTTGATTCCGGGCTTCACTGAAATATCAATGGGAATAGTACGAGAAATATTCCCTAAATTCAGCTCTGAATCAGAATGTTTCGTTGGATCCTGAGCGTCTTTGACATATTCAGCGGTAAAGATAGATGAAAAATCATTTTCAAATGCATCATCCTTAGGTAAAAACGAAGATCTGTGATGGAGATCTTCCCATGGTAGATCATCTACACTTAGGATTTCGCGAAGTTGTTCGTCAGATGACACTTCTTCGGGAAACGTTATCCGTTCTAAGGGTGAGGTGAAAAGTGACTCTTCACTGACCACATTCATTTGGTCGGTTGAATGAAAATCGGTAAAAGACATAAGAGCTTCATAAGCAATCTCATACGGACTCAACGGCATAACATCACCGAGTGAGTCTAGCTCAGAGTCAGAGGGAACATACCAAGGATCATCATAAATAATGTTTTCTGACGTGATCATATGAATTGTGTTGCGACGAAGGGTCTGCATTGAGTGGAGGGAGAGGAAAAGTTCCCAGTAAACCGGAATCCTTAACTAAACCTACACCAATGTCCCTATAAGGGATTGTCGTTTTGCCAACATGCTGGATAGTTTCTAAAGAGGTTGGGTCGGATGAAAAGTATGTCAGCTGATCAATAGTCACGATCTTACCGTTATGTGGAAACTTAATGACTCTGAAGACCGATGAAACAACCGCTGTCATAGCATATGACCAACTTCGACCCAAAAGAAGGTTGTAGTCTAGAGGGGCATCAACCACTTCCACATCCAGACTAACGGTTTTACCTTCGACCCCTATAGGAATTCTTGTAGAATACCAAACGGACGGAACCCACGGCCATCAAAGGCCTTAAGGATGGTGGGGGATTGGTTCAACGAAGGAGAACCAAGCGATCTCCAACATTGAATCGACATAATACACGTAGAAGCTCCCTCATCAATCACAGTCCGATGAATAGGCCTGTTTTTGACTATCACTGGAATTTGGAAAGCCATTTGATGGGGGAGACGCGGTGTACTACTTTCTAGATCAAAGATCATTAGGTTCGGGTCCTGAACATCGACAGCTCCAATAGCCGACAAAAGCAATTTTCGTTGCGCTGGACATGATTGCAGCACTTCGAGTGCCGACATTGCTGAAGGTGAAACAGCTAAGTCTTCAACAATGTTGTAATTCTGGGCTGCTCTCGCATGTGGATTGAAAGCAGACCTTCGAAGTACACCCTTGGCGGGCGGCTTAATCACTAAGTCTGGGTTAGGTTTTTCGATCTGTAGTGGATCGGAACCAGGAGTTGAGGTTGATGGGTTAGAGTGAGAAGATTCTGCTTCTTTACCATCAACAGGAGCCTTACTACCATAATCTTGCGATCGAGTCGCAATCCTGACATGAGACATCATCAAAATGGGTTCTTCACTGGCATTCGAAGAAGAACCTATCATCTTATTTTCCTGCTCGGGAAATGGATTCTTTAACACAGCAGGAGTGGGAGAACCTTTAACTATTTTCACTACCTCGGCCCGATGAGGGCAGTCTCTCGTAAAATGATCTTCTTCACAAATGAGACAAGGATAACGAGGTTTGCGCTTTTCGTCATTGGTTTCCGACTTTTCCGTTTTCTCCTTTGGAGCCTTGTCTGCTTTAGCCTTCTTCTTTCCTTTCTTCTTTCCACCGTTTTTGGATTTGGCCGTAGATGACTCTACAGCGTGAATGTCGGCGGTAAGTTCAGGAGGAGAAGACTCTCCTGTCGGAGAATCAGGCAAAGTGATAATTGGAGTATTGGAGGTCTTGGAAGACTTCTTCTTACTCTTCGTAGTCACGATACCGATCATACCATCAGCGGCATGAGATCCCGAAGGAGCAGCAGCGATTTGGTTTGATTTGGGAAGATCCGGTATTTTCTCGTGTAAAGTACCCGACTGAGTATAAACTAAGTCAAGGTACTGTGCCTGAGCAATGACTTGCTCCTCAGTAACTACTCCGGCCTTAGCTACATCTTCAGTAAATCTTGGTAATAATGATTTGACAAACCATTCAGCTAAGATTTGGTCCGGGATAAAAACTTTCACTAATCTTCTTCGACGTCTCCACTCATGGATGTGATCAGAAATGTACGTGGATGTCGATTGTTTTAGCGAAGTTAATAATTCTGTACCATTATCGTATCTGACTGGTAACTGAAAATGAGTTAAGAATGAAGTAGCTAACTGGCTAAAGTTGTAAAAAGAAGCCCGTGGCAACTCAATGTACCACTTGGCTGCGAGACCAATGAGTGTACGCTGGAAAAGACGTAAGCGGATAGAATCATCTGAGATGGAATTTGATGCACACCAGAGGTGGTAAGTCATCACGTGATTAGACGGATCCTCTCCAGACTTACCTTCGAACTTGGGTATATCGCTGGGCAACTTATTTGGCATTGGCGGCCAGAACGGAAGATATTGAATTGGATCGTTCGTTAGGCGCGTCAAGTCGGGTAAATCTAAAGTCGCAATAAACGGTAACTGCCGGTTAGGATCTCTAAAACTCTGAGTCACAATACCAGCCCCAGGAGGAGGATATCCAGGATAACTAGGAACAGGAGTCGCATTTGGGATATTATATCCTCCTGGAAAACCAGGATTAACCGGACCGTACTGGGGTTGTTGAGGTGGTTGATAAGTGTACCCAGGATACGGTTGATACTGGTAAACCGGTTGTTGGGCAGCTTGCCCAGGTTGATACTGTCCCTGGTACGGAGGTTGAACAAATTGAGGTTGAGTAGTAACAACCGTACTTGTACCAGGTTGGCCTGCAGGCATCTGGACTGTGGTTTGAACCGTGGGTCCAGACAACGGTACAGATGTCTGAGGAGTGGTTACAGGGACAGTAGAAACCGGAGCTGCCGATACTCCAGAAGTAAGCATGGTAGATGAAGCGGTAGTTGCTGCAGCCGTGTGAGGAGGAGTACTAGGTGCAATTGGCGGCTGAGTAACTACAGAAGTTACAGGGGTCTGAACACTTGACTGGACAGGTTGCGGTTGCTGGGGTGGACCAGGAACTGCAGGTTGTCCTGCTTGAGGTACCGACTGTATACTTGGTTGCGACATCTGTTGACCTGTGACGGATCCCATGTTAACATTCCAGGGTATTGACTCGTAACAGGTTGAGGATACTGAGATCCATAGCCGTATTGAGGATAGGGTTGATAACTGTAAGGTGTAGTCCCATATGATTGCCCTTGAGGTGGTTGATAACCTTGACCAGGGTATTGACCCGTAGGTTGATAACCTTGAGGTAAATACGAATACTGGGGTTGACCTTGACCTTGAGGTTGGTATCCTTGAGGTTGATACCCTTGGGGTTGATACCCTTGGGGTTGCCATCCTTGAGGTTGCCATCCTTGAGGTTGATACTGATACTGAGGTTGACTTTGGGGTACATATTGAGGCTGGGGTTGATACCCTTGGGGTTGATACCCTTGAGGTTGCCCCCCAGTCACAAATGAAGTACCTTGAGGTTGCCCCCCAGGCATTAACGAAGGTTGCCCCCCAGGCGGTAATTGGCCACCTTGAGGTTGGTTAATGGGAGTTGAACCTGACATCATATAAACGTCACCTATACTCAATGGTACATTACCACTGTTTCCAACTAATAACCCATGATCAACAGGTTGAGGAGATGCTCCCGCAAAGGTACCAGAAAGTGATTGATACCCAGTAGGAACAGAAGGACCGCCATGTAAAAATGATTCAGGACTTTGTGAAAACACAGATGACTGACCAGACATATTTACAGGAGAATGAATTCCTCTGGGTGGAACCGGAGTACGAGGTGTAGAAAAACCTACTGAGTTGTCTAAAAAATTGGTTAATGCAAGGTACCAAGATTCACTTCTAGGAGGACTGTAAAAGATGGATTCACGCTCCCTTAGATCAAGGGTAATTAGATCTTCAGAATCAGAAACGCCTATTTCTTCCTCTGGAACAAGTTCTTCTATAGCAATTAATCCAACAGGAAGATTTTCGGTGATAATTCTTTCTATTCTTGGTGAATCAGGAACACTAGGAGTTGGAGTAACAGGTTCTGAAATTTCAGGTTCTTCGCCTGTTTCACTGGCAGATGAAAAACTACCAGCAAGCTCGGAAACTGTAACAGCTTCAGGGTTGTAACCTGTTTCTAATCTTTGGTAATCTGGATGGACTACCAAGGAAGATTCTCCTTCTTCAGGTGATCCTACTCTACTGCCACTAGGAGGAGTTACAAGGACCTTTAACCCTTCTAAATGACCCGGAATGTCTTCAGGAGATTCACCCCGCGATTTACGGAGTTTTCTTAACAAATCTATTCCGGTAACAATCTCAGGAGACTTGCCCCGAAGTCTACGGGACTGTCTCGGTAATTCCGCCACAATTAAAGATTTTAACTACAACACACGAAATCAAAGTAAAAAATTTCAAATCAAACCACCTAAAGTCTTCTAAAGAACCAATCAAATTTGAAGCACACGCCTAAATAATCTAGAGCGTCAAACCACACACAAACAGTAGTCTTCCGGACCAAAAGCGCTAGTTGGTGATTAGGCCCAACCTCGCAGGATTCAGTACAGAAATAGTGGGTGGAACAGTTACCCCGGCAACCTGCTTAATGAATAGACTGGACCAAGTTCCTCCACTTTAACCGTCTCGAAGTGAAGCGAACCCCCCAGAAAATCCAAGTGAGTATAACCGACGTCTGCTCCAGGTACAGTGGGACCTTCCCTCCACCGTCACCTTGGGTAGAATCCTAGATATTATGGCCACTAAGGTTACCAATCACAACAATTACACCTGGGGGAACAGTCTAAACTCCGACAGCACGCAAGGGCAGAGTAGCAAGCTCCAATCCCCTTACCGGCTCCTTGACAACAATCCAAGGTTTACCGATAAGTGACCCCTGGCTCCTCGACAATGGTTAATCCGAGGTTTACCGTTTGTAATACGTACTGCCTGGCGTCGTTCCCAACGAGGGAGGAATGATCCCCTCACTGGTTCGGACACGAGCTCGTGTTTCTCCTTTAAGAGGAGCTTTCCCAGAATGTAACTGAAACAATTGGATTTGTTCTACTCAAGATAGACTATCTGTTTGGTTTTGTAGTCTTGGAGAGTTAAGTACTCACCTACTCCAAGACCCTAGCCTAAGCTATGTTGGTGCTTCAGAGCCCTAGAAAAATAAAGATTACTAGATTGATTTTAATTTAAGCGTTACTTTTAAGGTTGTTTCTTAAGTCAAAAGGTGATGGAAGTGAAACTAGTGGTGTGTTGACTCGACTCGAAACCACTACAAAATGCACCTAAAATGATTTATCCACTACTTTACTTTTTCGATGAATTGCTTAACTAAAAAGTTGAGAGAATGCAATCTTTATAAAAGCAACTTCTTAATTGAAGGCAATCAAAGAAACAATTCGTTTTTCTTTTCCAAGCATAAAAACATAACTTCTCTTTACATACACGAAAAAACTCTTTTCTTCTTTTGAAAACAAAAAGCTACTTGAAACAAGACCTTTTAAGAAGATGTTTTTGTATTTTTCTTTTAATAAAGCAAGTAAATCTAATATAACCAAAAATCAATCTTAACAACTCTTAAAATCTATGAAAATGCACTCATAAGCAAACTAAAAGCAAATTTACTCTAAGCAATCTTAACGAGGCCAAAACTAACAATGATTATTTCTAAGGTGTTTTACTTGATTATGAACGAATCAAGGACTAGCTTATTGCAGAATCAAAAACTAGCCAAAACAAAACTCTAATCTTTTTGTTCTTTTTGTAAAATGGAAATCAATACTTTATAAACAAGTAATTCGAAATTTGACCCAAAACAACTCAAATGGCAAGTTGCTCAAACAAGGAGACTTCACGACAGGCTCAACTTCTAAGAAGGTTGACTAACCAGAGATATCTAAGGCTGGACAACTTTCTAAGCTCAAAGTTACTACAAAGCCTATTCAAAAATCAAACCCTAGGTCTAAACTTCGTTGAAAACCACTAAAACACTCAAAGCTCACAAAACTAGTTCAGGTGAGAATTCTCGACAGGGTACTAAAGGATCTGGGCAGAAAATACTAAGAAAAAACAAAATCTAAAAGTAATTTAAAGCAAAAATGGAATTTTCTTAACTTTTACAGGAAGACGCAGGCCACCCGTTGTCACAGGTGCGGCCCCGCACTGTGCAGTCGACAACAGCGCGTCCAAGGACGCACTGTGCAGCACACAGAGACTGCGTCCTTCTGGAAAAAGGAAGAAAAACTAAAGCCAACTAAATCTACAGCTAAGCCACCCAAATACTAATTCTCACAGTCAAAAACCAGAAAATAAAAATGATTTTCTCAAAGCAAAGTTCATATAAAGGAAAAGACTCTCTCATTAATGGATTCCCCAGTATGGTCGCCAATTTGTCACACGGAATCTGTCAAGGGTGCGGACACGACTGACCTTCCTAGAAGTCTAAGACATTCTAATGACAAACAAGACAAAATGGAGTGATCTTTCTCTAAATACACCTTTTACAACATGAAAACTACAAGTGTTTAGGCTTACCTTATTCCAAAACGCTGTTGTTGAAGTCCGTTCTTGACGATCCGGATGAGCTCCTCCTTCAAGTCAATTCCTGCAACCACAAACAATCAAACAATTACCAAGCACTTGCATTTCATATAATAAAACATATATTCAACATGCAGACCAAGGAACACATGAAATAACTCATTAACACAAGCTATTGAGAAAAATAAACCAGTTTGTATTAATAACGAAACAAAGAAACTCTTACAACCTGGCCTTGGTGTTGTGCAAGTTCCTCCCAGGGTCCATCAAGGGTTTTCCTCTACTTTGACAAAGCTCACCCTCTCCAAAGTAGAATCAAGTGAAGACAATCTCTCCTCACAAAGGCTCTAATGGAAGACCTAAATCCTGCAGCATTTACCCAAAGAAAATGTATAGCTCCAACCTCCTCTCCTTGTGGCTCAATGCCTTTATTTATAGTGCTGTAAAGAGGTTATTCAGGTCCACTATCAATGGGATCATCCCCCTCTATGGGTGGGATAGCTCCCTTATTGATGGGATAAGTTCCCCCTTAATAGAGATACATGAACCAACTGGAGGCGCATCCATTTCATCAAACCGACCTCTAGAATGTTCTAGAAGTAACCACAAGTAACTTTTTCAAGATAAAACTCGCGCATTTTGCCTTTTACAGAGGGACGCACCTGTCCCTTAACATACAGAGCGTCCATGGACGCAGATTTTGTGAACATGGTCAGCGTCCCCGCAGGTAAGGCTAGAGAGAACCTGCGACCCCAGAGATAAACATAGTTTTTACAAGACTTTCTCTCTTCTTTGAGTTTGAGATGGATAACAGAGGCATAAGACTTTGCCTAAGAGGGTAGCATGACTGTTGATTTGAGCCATACTAACTGTAAGTAGTCAAGGTGATATTTTTTAGTGTAACAGAACCCGAGAATCCCGTAACTCTTTACAAAAGGAATTCCCAAAAGCTTTGGGCACTAGGGAATCTAGAGCAGAAGTGTTAGGTGGGACATACCCGAAAGGTGAAGAGAGAAGATTGGAAGGAGTCAAGTGGAGTGGGCCAACAAGGAAACATTATTATCGGTGCACAAGAGCGGCTAAGTGGTAGTGGGCCTACCCTGAAAGGTCAGAACTCGGTAACTATTTATTAATTAAAGAAGAGCATCAGGATTGTGGTAAGCAAGGAATAGTAGCAGAGAAAACCGAGAGGTTAGAACCCCCATAGATATTTGTTAAAATAATTTTATGGATGTATTGAGCACTAAAGGACCCAAGAGAGCACATAACAAAGGGAAGGTTGTATTAAGGCGGGGCCATACCCTAAAAATATCAGATCTCGTAGCTTTTTTTACAATGGAATTTTGAAAAAGTGTTAGGATAGGGAGCTTTGGGTGTTGGATTTGGATTTTGGTTGTTTCTTATGCGATCTAGAGAACTGAGAGCGTTGAACATTTACACAGGGAAATAGGCCCTGATAAGACCTTGAAGGGATTACCACCTAAGTGCTCAGCCGTAGGTCACAGGACCTTGTCACATGAGGAAAATATTCAGCACTTAAGAAAAATGGGCTAAGGACTAAAATATGCAAATTTCGGCAACATTCACATTATAAAAGAATAGGCCCGGGGACGCTCTATTTAGCAGTAAGGATATTTTTAGTGGTAGTGACAAGTTAAAAAGCCTTTAGTTTTGGCATGGAAAGATGAGATGGCAATTATTTTTGGTGGGATGATCCCAATACAGGCATGGATGGGTCTACAACTATTTTTGGAGGTTGTTCTTGGCATAACTACCTGCTAAGAGGTAGTTTTGGTGGACTTAGAGCGAAGGAGGAAGTTTTGTTATTTTTGGCCAAGTTTAGAAGGTCGTTAACTTTAGCTAAGCTTGGATAAATCTATAAAAGGCAAAAATTGACTAAAAATAGTAGAAAGACTCACAAAAAAGTTGAGATTCACAAAGGACCTTAAGATAACATGACGATCATATTTAGAGGACCAACTTGAATAGGTCAAAGGAAAAAATAATAAAAACCATGCAGTAGATCAAAGAGCAAGATAACTCAAGTAAAATACCAAAACTATAAGTTAAGAATTCATTAAAAGCATAAGTCGAGCAGTAGAGTGATGAATGAGTGCGTCAAATTATGAAAGAGTAGAGTGTTGCATAGTGTTTGTGAGAGTTGTTGGTGCTGCATGATGCATGATGGTGGTATGCATCAAGGGTGAGACAAGACCAATCTTGGTATTTGAAAGGTGTTTCAAAGATGCATATAATTCATTGGTAATTGGGGTTGATGCTACTGGTGTATAGAGCTTGGTGACTTGTTCAGTATTGAAATATTGTTGAAGGTGGTGTTGTTTTGTATCATTAATCAAAGATTGTTGGTGGTGTTTTGTATCAGTAATCAAAGATTGTTAAAGGTGTTTGTATCAATAATCAGAGATTATTGAAGGTTCTTTTATGGTGCCTTTGATGAGCAATTGAAGAGAGAAAAATTTACTCGTTTATGAGGTAAGAGGTATATTGGTTCTAGTTTGAAAATGGATGAAAAATGAATTACCAAGGCCAACAAGTGGTAGCTTGCAGATAAGGGGTTGGAGCTTCTTCTAGTGGGTATTGGTAAATGAGAAGGGGTAATAGTCCCTTTTAGTAGAGACTGGTAAATGAGTAGGGGCAAGAGTCCCCTTCAGTGGTAGCTGAAAAATAAGAAAGGATAGAAGTTCCTTTCAATAGGAGAGGATAAACCTACAAGTGGTAGCTTGTGGGGCATTGATGTAATCAAGTTGAAACTTGTAATAAAAGGAAGATTGATGTCTTGTGTTTATGTTTCTCATGTTCTTATGATATTATGTTCCTTAGGATTGAGTTGTGTTTTTTATCCATGACCTATTGCTAAAGTGATTGAACAATATAATTTGTGGAAATTTGTAAAATTTGGTCACACTATTGATTCACCCCCCCCTCCCCCGCCTCTCAGTAGTGTTATGATTTCCATTGTTTCTAACAATTGGTATCAAAGAAGGTTCCTTTAGGATCAGTTTAATAGTTAAAATGAAGACCAAGGACCATGGAAAACCTCGAAGGGGTATTTACCAACAGGGTACCAATGTTCAATGGAACAAACTATGTGTGTTGGAAAGTGAGGTTGAAGACCTACATTCAATCACTTGGAGCTTATGTATGGGATGTTGTGGAAGAATCATATCAAAGGCCTCCAATAACTGTAACCAAAGACCAAAAGTTGGAGTTCACGTGTAATGCGAAGGCAAAGAATGTGTTTCTTTCTGGCCTACCTAAATCAGAGCTTCTCAAGGTCATGGATTGCACATCTATGAAAGCTATCTCGGACAGGATGAGCATTTGCTACAAAGGAAACAACAAGGTAAAGAAAGATAATCTCCAAGGTTATAGGATGAAATTTGAATGTTTAAACATGCATGACGATGAAGATGTTGCAAAGTATTTTTTGAGAGTTGATAAAGTTGTGAACACCATAAGAGGGCTTGATGAGTAGCTAGATGAAGATATGGTAGTTCAAAAAGTGTTAATATACCTTCTTGAGAGGTTTAATCCCAAGGTGTCAACCATTGAAGAAATGACCAATGTAGGAACTCTCACTTTATATCAATTCCTTGGAATACTCATTTCCTATGAGATGAGGATTTATAAAGGCAAGTCTTCAACCAAAGAATCAACCTTCAAAGAAGAAAAGAAGTGTAAGGATGAGCATAATGAATCATGTTTTGAATCAAATGAAGAAGAAGCCAATGTTGGGAGGAAGCTCAGGTGAGTATCATGCAATTATAAAGGAAAGTTACCATTTAAATGTTTTAATTATGGAAAAGTTGGTCATTATGCATCGAAGTGTCCTGAAAAGAAGAAGAAGGATTATAATCCTAAAGAAAAATTATAGAAGTTTCAAAAGGAAAAAAATAAGACCAAGAAGAGAGGTTTTTATGTTCAAGAAGAGATCTCCTTGTAGAGTGAACTCAACCATCCTCAGATGAGGAAAAATATGATGAGAGCCCTAAATAATTTATGCTTATTGCCATAGAAATTATGCAAGTTGAGGTTATTAATTCTAGTGATGAAGAAAGAGAAGTAGACCTTGAAGGAGAATTGATAAGTGCTCTTGATGAAATAGAAAAGTCAAGGAAGAGAAAGAAAGTCTTGAAGGAGTCCTTGACAAAATAAAAGTTTGAGGTTGTTGAGCCATTTCTCTTGCAAATAAAAGAAGATAAGAAAATTCAAGAATCCCTGAACCAAGAGTTAAATGAAAAGGTTCAAGCATGTGAGAATATGAAGGAGAAATCATGTTGCTGAGAAAGGAGTTGGAGAAGGCCAAAAGACAACTCAATTTTAATTAGAAATTTAGTAAAGGGACTAAGGATTTAAATGAGATATTGGAGGCTTAATGTGTATCTAAAGATTGTAGTGGTCTTGGATTTGAAGTTGAGTCTAGCACAACAATAGAGTTAAAAGGAAAGAAAGAAATTAACTTTGTTCCAACAACTAAAGAAGGGCCTGTACAGTAGAAAAAGGGAGACACACAACCCAAAAATTAGATCCATAAAAATCAGCAAAACAAAAGAAGAATGTTGGCCAAGCAAATCGAACTACCCATAATTTAGCCCAGCGTAGAAGACAACATTCCAGGTACAATGATATTTTCCTAGGGTATTGTTTCACATGCAACAACTATGGCCATAAAGCAATAAATTGCAGAGTTAATATATCTTACAGGCAGCTCAGATCTAAGAGAAGACTTCAACAATGAAAAAGCAAATCCAGGTACAATAATTATTTTGCTCCCCTGAATTATCAGGTGCAATGTTTTAAATGTAAAAAATTTGGGCATATAACAATCAATTGTAGGCTTAATAAAAAAAGGTCAGAGCCAATAATTGATCAAATTCAACAAAATCCCAAAGTCCATAAATAAAAGGAGAAATCATAGCAATGTGATATTACTTTGTATTCTCAGAATGGTGGGAGCCATTGATATGTGGACAATGGATGTTCCAGGCATATGTCACGAGACAGAAGCAAGTTTTTGACATGGAAACTAGTTGACAAAGGTAATGTGACTTTTGGAAACAATGCTCCTGGAAAAATAATTCCAAAAGGAGTGATTAGTCTATCAAATGGAAAGGGAAAAAAAATGTAAATTGTAAATGGCAAAGGTAAAGAAAAAAATGATGATCGAAAGGAATGTTGCAACAGAGGTTTTGGGAAAACGTTATTCATACAACAACAATTATCCTCTACAAATCTCATTTTAGACCGAATAGTGGCAAAACTTCCTATGAAATGTGGTATGATAGACCTGCAACAATCAAACACTTCAGAGCTTTTGGTAGCATATGCTACATCAAGAGAAATAATGAAAAAAGAAGATGAAGGAAATTTTCTAGGATATTCACACAAAAACAAGGGATACATATGCTATAATAAAATTACCAAGAGGATCATTGACTCCATTTTCGTAAAAGTGGATGAACACGTTGAGAAAGAATAGAAACAACCCCCATAAACTAGTGTTGCTGAACTAGTTAGCATTAGTGAGGAGTATGATGAGTCACTTGTAGAAGAAAATGATGAAGAACCATCTGGTACTCAAGCTATAGGTCCCCCAATGATCTAGATGTTTTAACTTCAAGGGTGCATTCAAAATTCCATATAAAAGAGAATAATAACCAAGTAAATTAAACCACATGAAAAGAAGTGGAAATCATAAGCAAACATGAGATCAAAGACACAATGATTTGATTATGGAGTTCACCCAATGTGGGCTATGTTTCTGGGCCTTGCTCAAAAGTGGGGAGGCCTTGTTTTATTAAGTGGCATCAAAGAAACTAGTTACAAGAAACTTTACAAAAATGACCCTTATACCTCCAATTTGGATGATGACCTTAAAAATGGAGAGCTCAGCTAGAGAAACACACTACACAGATGGATTCCTGGTGCTAAAATGTGCAAAATAGGGTATTAAATTTTATAATTCTGACCCTGGCGAATTACAATGTGGGTCGTTTGGCCCGTTGGCATAGGTACCAAGTTGGGCACGGGGTAGTCAGGGGTTCCAACCCCACCGAACCCCATATGGATGTTGTGTTTGTTTTATTTATCCAACAGTTAACATATTTATGGAAACAATTGTGTTCACATGTGATATAGCTTCGACGGTTATGAGATGTCGACAATGTATATTGGTTGGCCTTCGGGCTATGCACTGGTGGGGTTTTACCACCTACCACCATAACATATTTTGGTTATATATGTAACATTGCATTTTGGGGGTGGTGGGGGTGGTGGCCTACCACTTTATTTCATATTTTTTTATTCCTTTAAATGTAATGGTTAAAAAATTTGCATCAGAAAATAAGGTCCATTAAAAAATTAAGTATTCGACAAAATCACCTATTCCCAACTGCTGGATTCCATGCATCAAGATTCTACCAATTGGTTGGCTCGTAAGTTTGCCACTTGGCCCTAATTTGACCAGAAATTTTACCATCTATAGCTTGAGCATACAAAATTGGATTTGAGTGTCATTCACACCATTGGAATTAGGGTGACGAGCACTACAACCTGGTCCTGGTTTCACTTCCATCTGATGACTTTGATTTTTGAGCTATTTTCAATGCCACTTGTATTTCTGGATTCTCCCAGATCATTCCTCCCCACTAATGAGCTTTTGGACAACCAAAAGATTTATCATTCAATTGGAAAGTGAGGGAATTTCTCCCTCACTTTCTCCTTTTCCATCCATCGAGCCTTACTTGGATGCATTTCTTTGAAGCCAATACAAAGGTACTCCACATCCCCCCATCATGAAGTCCTGGTATTCCTATCAAGAATGATGTCTTCTGGTAGCTTTTCCAAATATTCAGGTGCAAAATTGTCCACTATAGGAACATGTCCAATCTCTTTAGTGTCCATGATCAATGGAGGCTCATAAAGATTCAAGTTTTCAATGTTCACCACTGAGTACATTTGCATGTATACTGGAAAATCGAGATGAAAAACATTGTCTTTGATCTTCTCCAATATGGTGAATGGGCCATATTGGATTGGTCACAAATTCCTTCCCCTTTCATTTTGTATTTGTTGATGTGAGCCACACTTTGTCTCCAAGCTGAAATTGGTGATTGACTCGGTGCTTATCATGTCAGACTTTGTATTGGGCTTGACTCTTCTCCAACTTCTCCTTCACTATTTGGTGAATCAACTGAATTCACTGAATGAACTTCCCACTTTGTCCTTGTCATCTTGCCCACTGGAATATTCATCTCTCCTAAAGACCATGTCTAAAGTATCCTTTGATAAATAACCAAATCATGTCTCGAATGGTGAGCTCTATGTGGATGAATGCACTACTCGGCTATATGCATGTTTTCCATAAGGAAGTTTCTCGTCCCACAACTTGGTATGCTTGCCACAATAGCCTCAGAGTAAGTGTATCACTGTGCAGTTGACAACTTATCTCTGTCTGTCGGTCTGCAAATGAAATTTCGTGCTCCTCTTCAACTTGGTGTCCATAATTCTCCACAAACTCATCCAAAAATCTCCAATAAAGCGAGAGTGTCGATCAGACATAATGGATTTGGCCAAACCAAAGTGGACCCATGAAAATTGGAAGAAGAAATGAGAAGTCTTTCTCTGCAGTGACCTGCTTTTTACAAGGCATTAATACAAACATTTTGCTAAATCGATCCACAATGACATACAAATAGTCATGACCTCTCCTAGACCAAGGCAAACCACCTAAAAAGTCTATCGACACACTTTTCCATGGACGAATCTCTTTCTTAACTCCTTTATAAGGGGAGCTTCACAAAGCCAAAATGTAATAAATGGTTTTACTCCCTATCTCAAGATTCTAATGTATGCTCACAACTTTGGAAAGTTTATTCACTTCCCTATTCTAAATCCATACAACCTGATCAGATGTAGTTGGGGAGAGTCCTAAAATAATTAAAATTCTAAATTGATTTAATTAGAGTTGTTTTTAAAGTTGTTACGTACTCAAAGGCTAAAAGGATGTGAAATTGGTGGTGTTATGACTTGACACCAAACCTTAATGCAATCAAACATGATATTGTGATATTTTCTTTTCAATGAATTTCTAACTGAAGTAAGGAGAGAGTCTTTTCAAATTTTCAAAGAAAATGCAAAAACTCTTAATTTCCCATTATCCCTTTTCATGAATGAAAATTTCAGTTTTGAATGACCCAAATGTAGAAATTAACCTTTAAAAATTCAATTCGCCCAATAACTCAAAAACCATGAAATTTTCCTTTAACACACAATCACTCAAAAAATTTCAAAATGCATGAGGAAACTAATCAAAACCTTGAAATTGTTTTCTTCCAATCAATGCTATGAACTTAATGTTGTCTAGAGTACAATTATGAAAAACTTCAACATTGAAAGAAGAATAGCTTTTCGTTTCAAGTTCAGCAAAAGAAGAACTTACATAAAAAATACTCATTCTCTGAAATCATTACTTTTCATTAACGAAACAACCTTTCATAAAGGAGTAAAATAAACACAATATCTGCTTTTTTTAAAGAAGAAAGACAAGAAGATAGAAAATCAAGACCAACTGATCCTTCTTTTGATAGATCCATAACACACGAGATGAAGCTTTTACCCTAATTCGTGAAAACAATAAATTTTCAAGAATATTATTTCACAACACTCTATTGAAATGATAAAGACTTTTTGAAGGTGTAAAAGTGTAATCAAGCATAAAAAACAAAAGTTCCTAGACTTAGTGAAGGGAAAAATCAACTTTTCAAAAATTTCAAGTATGTACGTAGGCAACAATTCAATCCAATGTGCATACACACTGTTTCTAAAGGCTCAATGTGCAAATATATGCTTTGTGGCTAAAGATAAAGTGCACACCTTGAGAAAATTTTAGACAAAATAAAAATAAGCCAAACAAATCACAAAACCCAAGCTTTTGATATCTTTTAGAAACTCATACAGGGTTATGATAAAAGGTTCAAAAATCAAAACAAGGGGATGATGGATAACAAGACGCTCCCTAGTGGAGTCGTCAATTTGTTAGGTAGACTAATCCTTCTTGCGGACAAGATGGATCTCCATAGATCTCAAACAAAACATAGTAACAAATAAGAAAACAATTGATACATTTCCTTATCTTATGACTTATTGAAACAAGTAATATATAAAGAATCACTTACCAATTTAACGAAGTGCCTGTTGAAGTATTTTCAGTGCTTTCCACAACCATCTTCTCCTCGATGCTTTAGAGAACTTTCCAATGATTTTCACAACTTCTCCATGATGCTCCAAAAGTGATCTGAATAAATAGAAGCATACAAAAATATCAAATCATTTATTATATAAAATCAAAGTTGAATGAAATTCTTAACTCAGGATACATCATAAGTTGAATCAATAACCAGTTATAAACCATATGATTGATCAAGGAATCTCACAAATAATATCATAATAGACATGAGTAGGAAAGAACAATTTATTTTTGTTGAATTCAAAGGATAACAATCTTATAACTTGGCTTCCTTGATGTCACAAGCCTCTTCCCATGATCTCCAACCTTCTCCTTGGATGAAAAGCCTTCTAGCCCTATTTTTACAACATAATCCTACCTTCAATGGTCCTTTCCAACCCTCTGGACTGTGTTTGATTTATAGGCCAAGAGGAGGAGGTTTTAGATCCTCTTCCTAAGGGATAAGATCCACAAATGGTGGGATAGGGGATCCAAAAAGAGAAGGAATTATCTCCATGATGAGAGGGATCAGGCTTGAGTAAGCATCAACTTGAAGCTTTTAGTTGGGAAATATTTGACTAAAAAATCTTCTAGATTTTACTTTTTATTTGTTACTTGCGTTGATTCATGTGCGCAGTCTATAGTATAAGACAAAGCACATTTTTTTGTTGACTTTAATGGTCAAGTGTGCGTATGCGCAGAAACTGGCTACGGAACTACGTAGGCAATCAAAATAGGTTTCTTGGCCTTGTAATCCAGAAATTTCATTCTCTTTGGGATTTTTTAGATTCTAGCCTTGCAGGGGAATTCTTTGGAACACTTTGATGGATAGCGAAAGATCCAGACTAACTGTCATTTTCCTAATGTGACAAAATGACATGTAACAAATTTCCCCCTAAAGTGAAAAGTCAAAAAATATGTTTGAGGACTGAAGCTATTTATCATGCCAAGGTTCGTGTTAGAGACCATGGTTGAAGACCTGAAATAATCAATCAAATGTTACAATGCAATATATAATCATCACTGAGGTAGGAATTCCCATACTCAGAGCTTAAATATCTCAAAGAACTAGTACAGAAATACACCTAAAGATCCATGTCAATAGAAGACATAATATGGACATAACCATCAATGGATCTATGTTTACAATCATGAATATTTAATAACACCACACAACCTGGATAAATAAAACTAGATATAGGGTCTTGATCTCCATATCTCGATTTCTAGTACGAATCTAACCGTGTGAGTGAATATCTCGAAGTCAAACATGGTAGAAACCACTTGATTATCAGTCAATGATGTGAACCTTTAAAAAGTGTGAGAGAAACCACCAAGAATGACAATGGTTCCCAAGGTACTTCCAGTACAATTTATGAAGTGTGAAAATATGTCTTGAAGTCAAAAACTCATAGAATCATTCGATCGAAGTTCAATGATGAGAACCTATCATCGAAGGCAAGGAACCTGCCATTAAGGCATGTAGGCCCCAAGGTATTGAAAAAGGTTTCTAGATCAACTTCCTAGATAATGGGCTGAAGTTGATAGGAAGCGACCCGTCGCGGGAGGGCCTACGACACAAAACTCATGTCAAGTTTTGAAGAAAAAGTTTGGAGTAACCTAGGACTAAGTCAGGGATGACCGATTTACAATTGAGGGATACAAATTTCAAGGTAATTTTGAATTAGGTTGGACTTCTCTTGAACATATTGATGACATGACATTTTGACTTGGTAACATTTGACTCAAAAATAAGACCATAAACTAGTTTGCAGAGACAACTCAGAGACAAATGGATTTCCCAACCCAAACACAAAGGTGATGGAGTGTCACGTTCAATAGCAACATACTGCCTTTTGTAATACAAAAACAAACATTCTTTCCCAATTTCCCCCCACCATTACTGGAAAGTTCCTCTTTATTTTTGTTCAAGCTTGAGGAGGATAACATATGCTTTTCACATAATATCATCCTTCGGATGAGTCCTTCGAAGTACTTTTAATGAACCCTAGGAAGGAGTGGTTCGGTCTTGTCATGATTAAAGGGTCCTACATTGTTTATGTTTAACAATTCCAATGAAGGGGCAACTAGATGTCGTTTTCATGTTTAAAGAGTTTGAAAAGACACGAAAATAAAACTTGTTTAGTTCTTTCAATATAAAGTTTTAATGAGCTCGGAGAAAGTAAAGCTCGGTGTTTTTCATTTTTAGGGAGTCAAGAGAAAAACATAAGTAGACTCTGAAATGTCCTTTTTCGTAAATTTAGCCTCTCAAGCCCGAAAAAGGGTAAAATAATGCAGAGAGAAATATATTGACCGTGATTAGTCAACGTATACATTTTTCGTAAAAAGTATGGTTCAGTCCATAAAAGGGTTAAACTTATACTGAATAGACGACTGTTCATTTACTTTTACAAGTTCGAATAGTCAAATACTCGACGATCTTTCCATGTTTAGGGAGTCTAATAAGGGATTAAAGAGAACTCTAGAATTTCATTTTTTTCGTAAGTTTTAATGAGTTTGAAAAAGTGATAAAAATGTAATCATCGCAAAAATTATTCATTTCATAATTAAACCTGTGTTATGCACATTTAAACTCAAAAATTATTGTAACTACTAAAACATATAGTAAAAACATTAAAAATTTGGATTTTCATAAGCTAAATGAAAAAAATAATATTTTAATGGGCCTGAAAAGCTTTTAAAATTCCAAAAGTAAAAAAAAACTTTTATGATTTGTGTTTTTACCATTTGAGAGTAATTGATTTTTTCACCAAAAACTTCAGAGGTGGATTCTGACCAAACCGATTGATCAAATCACGAACTGCTTTCTCTGAGTAAGAGATCTTTTCGTTATCTTCATTTTGATTGCTTTCATTTTTATTCACGATAAATTCATCTTTTTTGAGGGGTTTTTATGAATTTGAAAGTCACCCTTGGTGTGAGCAATTTCTCCTCATCGGGTCTGCACACATCGACCTAATTTTTAACACTAAAAATTGATATTTACACAGTTTTTCAAGCCAGAACTGCGCAAATCTTCTCTGTTTGTAAAAGAAATCCATGCATAATGCAAGGGCTTTGAAAAAACATGATAAAATGCCAAAATATCTTTGTAAAATTTATCACAATATTTTCTAATGATCCTCCATAGTTATTTGCAAGGTTTTCATCTACAAAAATGGAGTGGCAGGAGAGATAACACGAAGACCAAGATGCATCATTTTTTAATCATCCAAAAACATTACAGGTCTTGAGAGATTGTGGCCTATACAAATTTTTGTGATCTCGGGCATGAAGTCTCAGCTAGTTTTCCTAGCATGGATGGTGAGAACATTGAATGGTCAAGAAGAGTACTTCTAGATTGGAGACCATAGACTCACCATAGATGCATATCACATCTATTTCTTGACGGGAATTTCACGCCATGGAGTTGACATTTCTTTGTACGGTCATAGATGAGGTGGAGAAACAACTACCACTTACCTGCAACAAAATTATTTTCCAGGTGCCGAGCTCAAAGACGGATGAATTGACATCAAAACCATTGAGAAGCTTCCTTTGAGGACCATTGTTTTATTGTTGCATGATTATGTCTAAGTGAAATTCTTCATATACTCACCAAGGCTCAAATGTAGATTCCTATGGAGTGTTCACAACCTACCATATTCAACTAGTGTGAAGGGGTTGTTTCCAATCTCAAAGGGAAACTGACTAGAGTACAAACCAATAAACTCAAAAAATTTGGGTATGGTGTCATTTTGATCTCATTCGCTCTAGAGAGGATCCCCCTTCTTTCCCAAAGGTATCTATAGATGCAGGAGGACTGTGAGGTCCTTGTATGCTAAAGTGGTTTACGTTGATGGCACGCCGCGAAGGTGGTGATGATCCAACTGTGAGATACACTCCTATCTTCTTTGGGTGGTTGGAACACTAGATCATTATGATTGAGAACTTTCCACATGCGATCATGGATTAAAATGGTGATCTAGATATCCCACTTCCTGTCGGAATGAAGTGGGGGTGACATAGGTAAAAATTTCACATTTTGGTTATTTTGTGTTTTTCGAGTTTTTTGTTTTTGTTTTTTGGCATCCAAAACTAACTATCCAAAATAATAATGCAGATGTGGTCTCGTTAGACTAGTAGGACTACGTCGATTTGACATATGTGATGAATAGACAACTCCCATGGTACAAAAACCTGATGCAGCAAAGGCATTGACTGAGATCGAGCACAATCTGGAGAGGTTGACTCTAGATATCCCAGATGTAAGGATTTATTATTTGCCTCTCTGTTACTAGAGGAAAACCGCATGATTTCTTGGGCCAATTAGTCGCTTGTTACGATGAGTAGCTCGTACTATCATCTGCTACCATGATCACCATGCTTAGCTGCTAATCATAGTGTGTGTGTGTGTGTGTGTGTATATATATATATATATATATATATATATATATATATATATATATATATATATATATAGATATATATATCGGCATGTTCGGATAATAAAGGTCATGGGGCCTCATGTCTTGGATGACATTTTGTAAAGCCACACTTTTTACAGACATTTTAATTAATAGAAACTACTAGTTTTATCTCAATTTATCTTTTACAATTTGTGGATGGATATTGTTTTTCTTTCTTACAGATGTTGAAAATGTCAATTTAACACATAATTAGCCAATGCATCAGTTAATGTGTTTAAATGTCTTGGAATTTTTTGATATTCGATGTAATCAAACTCCTTCTCCAAGAGACGAACCTGCAAAAACATTCTTAACATTGTGGAACTTCTTACTAAATAGACACGATTTAAATGTAATACTATGAGTTGATAATCTAACCTAATGATCAATCAACGAAGACAAAATGAAATGGCATCAAATAATAGCTCAATAAATGCAATATATTTTATGATGTTATTTTTTGTTCGACCAAGGTATCTTCCATGAATAGAAACTAACTCATCAGTGAGTGAATAAATAGCCCAAGTTGCAGAAGACAAATTTCGAGTGCTACAACTAGTTCCATCGGAAAATCCAATGTAAGTTTGAGGGAGCATCGACATCTGCAATTCAAGTGTAACACAAGATAAGAAGGAGAAGTAACAAAAAATTGTAAAAAGCTGCTAAAATTACCACACACACACATATAAAATATGATACAGCAACGTGAAAAGTCTTCACGAAGTAAATTAAGCATAGTATTTCTTCAAGTAATGACTATTTCTGGGCTTTCCTAAATAAATTTCGTCATAATCAACTAGGTCATTGGCCCCTTTTTCCAGTAGACATTTTACAATATAAGGACCATGCCACATAGGCTCGAATTTACTGACACCTAATTTATCATGCTCCTGATCATACGCCAAGACTAGGTCACCTTCTAAATATGAGCAATGATTTACATTTTAATCAAAATGTGCCTTAATTCGTTTCTTATGAGTCTCACTCGCTAATGCAACATCACGATGAGTCTCATCTAATTGTGATAAGTACAAAAAACATTCCTCCTTTGTAGAAGTGGTTGGTAATAATTCGATTTCCATTTTTAATGATGGGATTTCACATTCAATAGACTAGTCTGCTTCCAGGCTGTAAACCAACTAGAAGGGAGTAAAACCAGTTGAAGTTTTTGCTAAGGTATGATATGTCCACAAGGCCAGAAAAAAACATCAAATTCTATTTTTTTAATGAATTCTAACAATCCATTTAATCATGGTAATCAAAACCTTGTTTATGACTTCTACTTGGACATTTTCTTGCGGGTAATATGGAGTAGAATTGTCATCATGCAAGCCTAGCTTCGCAGTAAGTTCGGTCATCATAAAATTTCAAAAATGGCTACCATGGAATGTGACAATGGCTTGTGGAACATTGAACCTAGAAATCACATGATTGAATATGAAAATATATGCCATTTCGCCATCATCCTTATATGTAGGCATTGCCTTGACCCATTTTGTAAAATAATCCACTACTAGGACAATATACCCATGCCCCTCAGTCGAGTGAGGGTTACATGTAAGGAAACTGATGCCTCATTTTGCAAAAGGACCGACAACAATGATTGGGTTAAGAAGAGTTGGAGGTGCACAGATTTTGCGATCATAAATTTGGAAATTGTGGGATTTCTCGACTGTAGTTATACAATATTTGAACATCGAAGTCCAAAAATACCCAGCGCAAGATTTTTTGGGCAGTGGAAAACCCTAACATATGACCACCACAAGCTCAAGAATGGCAGCCATTCAATTATTTTTCAGCTTCTTGATGATTCAAACATCATCTAAAGATTGAATCAAAAACACGACGATAAAATGTATCACCAACAATAGTGTATTGTTGGGGTTGGTACCAAATATGAAGATGGTCGGTTCGAGTTAAGTCTAGCTGAAAATTTTGGGTTTGAAGATACATGATAATATCTCCATACTAAGGGTCTAAAATACATATAAGAAATAGGGGCTAATCTAGAAGATAATATTCTACCACGGTTTCTGTCTCAGTATAGGGAAATTCACATAACAATTTGGAAAACACTAATGATTTCTTCGACTTAGATTTTATGAATTCTAGATAAAATGCTTGCAAGATAACTATCCATTTAGAATATTTTCCACCTATAAACTATCTCATAAGAATGTAAACCATAGGGTTGCAGTCTGAAATCATTGTTATTTTACGTAAGAGAATGTAGTGACGAAATCTTTGGACAACTTGAACAACTACCAAGGCCAATTTCTCCACATGTGCATATTTTATCTCAATTTTCGTAAGATTTCTACTCAAATAGTATATCACATGTTCATCCATGAGGTCTTGGATAAATGGTGATCGGGTGATCTGTTAAGGCACTCATTGATGTGAAGTGAATGGTTCAATTCCTTGCCCCGATCAAGGTGATATATTGGACATGATGAATATGTAGTCCTACCAAGCTTACAAAATCTCTCTCTCTCTCTCTCTCTCTCTCTCTCTCTCTCTCTCTCTCTCTCTCTCTCTCTCTCTCTCTATATATATATAGATATAGATATATAGATATAGATATCACATGCTCATCGTTCAACTCATCTTACTAAACTAAAACCATTCCATTGGTGACATCAGATGCAACTAAATACAAAAAGTAGTCTTGATGATAATAGGGTGGATGCAACAATGGCGTATGAGTCAACGCATGTTTGAGTGCATTAAAATATTTTTGAGAAACTTCATCCCATGTAAATGAGATTCCTTTTTCTAACATTCGAGTAAAATATTTATTTAGTTCAACATAGTTCATGATGAATCAACATAAAAAGTTCACTTTCCCTTGCAAAATTTGAGTGGTGCAAGTTGGAAGGAGGAGGAAAATTCAGAATACCCTCTACCTTAAGTGGATCAACACGGATGCCTTCCTTTGATACAAAAAATCCCAATAATTGACCAAATTTCACACAAAAGACACATTTGTGAGGATTCAAGCATATATTGTAGTGTCGACACTTGATAAAAATAAATCTCAAATGTGTTGGAAGATCTTCCTATTTCAATGAATGAGCTGGTAAATCATCAAAATAGGGTTGTAAAATATGCTTGATATCATGAAATGCGTAAGACATGGCTTGTTGGAAGGTTGCACCGACATTATTTAATCCAAATGGGAGTTTCCGCTAAGAAAAAGTTTCCCATGAAAAAATGAATGTAGTTTTACACTGATCAATAGGGAGTATGTTGATTTGGTTGTATCCTGAAAATCCATCCATAAAAGAAATATTTCTTTACCGGCACAATCGTTAATGATTTGGTCGATATAGGGGGTAGGATAGTTGTCTTTGGGAAAAGCCTAATTAATATCCCTATAACCTATGCATACTTTGATGGTCCCTTGCTTTTTGTTAACAGGAAAAATATTGGAAACCCAATCAGTCAAGGGAACAGGATAGATAAAACCTACTTTTTGCAGTTTTTCAACCTTAGCTTCAATCGCAAAAACCTTTCTTGGATGCACAGGATGTATTCTTTTCCTGATAGGTTTAGCATCCGTGTAGGTCTTAATTTTGTGAACAACAATACTCGGGTCAATTCTTGGCATTTCCTCATATGTCCAGGCAAATATGTCATGGAATTCTTGAAATAGGGATTTGTACATTTGAATTTCTTCAAGTGAGCACAAAGCACCTATGTGAATGTTCTCGATAATTTGATATTTGACTTAGATATTAGTCGGAATGGAATCTTGTGAAGCCAAGGTGCCTCACAACCTTCCTGACTAACTTCCATATACTCTACCTCTACATTTCTCAGTGCCACCAACATTTGTTTCTTTTTTTAACCATGACACAGTTGCTGAGCCCATTGACATGAAACAACACCCAGAAGTATTATTCCTATCACTAGCATTGCCAACCCAATCCGAGTTCATGCAACCAATCAATCTAAATCCATCATCCATGACATAGTCCAGATCATAATCCATTATTTCCTATAGGTACCTCAATACATGTTTCACAACCACCTAATGCACTCTGCTTAGATTCATCATAAACTAACTCATTGTATTGACTATGAAACAAATATCCGGTCTAGTTTTTAACATATACATCAATGAACCAATCAACAAATGATAAAAGGTGGGGTTCACCAACTCTGAATTTGAGGCATGCAACTTATTTTAGTTAGTGATCATAGGAGTAGCCATAAGCCTGCAACCCTCCATACAAAATCTTCTTAATATGTCATCTGCATATCTTCCTTGGCCAATGGAGATACGTCAATCCTCTTGCAAAACTTCCAACCCCAAAAAATAAGGCACCAGTCCCATATAAGTCATTTCAAAGTCTGAAGCATGGTCCCTCTTGCAATGTTAGATGATTTTTTCCTCTCCTTTAATAAAAAATCCATCCACATATAAAACCAAGACGAGTGGATCGTCACCAACTATAATGAAATAGAGTTTCGGATCTACATCACTCTTCTAGAAACCCATTCGTTGTAAGTAGGCATCTATCCATTCGTACCATTCCCTTGGTGCCTAATTTAGTCCATATAAGGCTTTCTTAAGCCTACACACATGAGACTCTAATATAGGTGGATATTGGTGGCCACCCGCCAATTCCACTTGGACCCACACCATTGTTTCTTTCAATTTTTCAGTTTCCTTAACTGTAGCATAGTTTACTATTTTTAGCGGTTTTCGGGTCCTAAACTTTCGTAGCCTTTTTGAGGTCCTAAATGAAATTTTTTTTGGCAATATACCGCCAATGACTTTTTTTATTTTCATGTCTTTTCCATCATAGTCCTCGGAGAGATCTTTCCAATGGGGTATCATGCGCATCAAATGGAGATAATATGATTAAGTCACGACCCCGGGAAGTTGGCTGTCCAACTAACCCCAACGGGGCCCATAAACTCTTAGTGTTACATCTCCTCAGGTTAGAGTTTTGGTTGTTTAGGGTTTTCTCTTATTTTTCAATAATAAAAATGCCCTTGAGCCTCATTATAATGCAGTTGAGAGGCATGTAGCCGCCACAACTCTTCTCAGGGATAAGCTATCATCGCCCGAGCTAGTTTATTTCCATTTCTATTACTAGGCATATTTCAATATTTTACATTAATGAAATGAAGTATTATTTCTGCTGCATCTCTGTATTTATGGCTATATCTGTAATTTTTTGTATTCTTATTTAAATTCGGATTAGTGGTGTTAGAGTCGGTCTTGAGCCCTCCATCAGCGATCAAAACTCTTTGCATTTGCATAGGTAGGTGTCTCATCAGTGTCAATTTTTGCATCCCATTAGGCATGCCATAACCCTGATGGAGGAGCTGGTGTATTTGTACCCCTCTTGGCATTGCTAGATCAGGTCATTTCAGTCATTAAGTTCTTTCAAGCTTGTTTTGTCTTGTCTTGAGGTCAAATTCCTAGGTCTAGGGTTTTGGTCAAGTATGTTTACAAGGTCATGTTTTTGAAGGTCAATAAGGGCTCAGCAAGCCAGAGGGATGATTGTAAAGATGTTTCTTCGAAATTTTTATCTTGTACAGTTAATTTTCACCTTGGATTTAAAAACTCTGTTTTTAAAGCCAAGGTCATTTTTCATATTTTTGTAAAAAGTGATGAAATTCCAAAAAGACTTCAAAAGGGCAGCAGTAACCCTGGTCCCCTTGCCAAGATCCCTTAGATGATCTCCCTGCAAAAAGAATCAAGTCAAAGCACTAAAAGAATCAATTTCAGGACAAAGGAAGCCAAAAAGTCAGTTTTAAAAAAGTGTCAATGAGAAAACTTTAGAAAGTGGGTTTGAGCATGAAATTTTTTCAAATGGAGTTTATAAACACTCAATCTCCCTCCTTTTACTCTCATTGTGCATCCAAGGCATTGAGGAGTGAGAGTGAGCAAGCATCCAAGAGTTTTGGGCAAAGTCTGGACGAATTCGGGCTCAGGACAGGCGCGCGACCCGTCAGGCCAGGCGCGCGCAACCCGTCAACGAGCATCCAGCAGTGTATTTTGTAACGGGCGCGACCCGTCAAGCGCGCGCGACCGTTGGGCGTGGCGCGCGACCCGTCAAGGTTTACCCTGCAAACTCAAACCGAAATCGTTCAAACCCCCTCCAAATCTTCAAGATTGTTTGAGGTAGGCCCTCTACACTTCAAATTGGTTGTTGGTTATGATTGAAAGGCCCTCATGCTTGTGTTTAAAAGTTAAATTGTGCAAGTGGAAGAAGCTTCATATGACTGCTATATTAATGGTTAAATGTGCTAGGGTTTGTGTTGTTTCAAGGTTTTTTCCCTTTGTAATTGTTACCCTCCTTCCCCTTTCCACTCACATCTGTATTTATATCTATTTTCCCATACTATTTCATAAATAAAATGCAAACCCTCCCCTCTCCCTAATCACTAAAAATGCAAACCCTACCCCTCTCCCAAAGCATCAAAAAACACTCAAACCCTAATCTTGCTGCACCATATGCATGAGTAAACATAGCAATTTGTTGGTGAATATGTAAAGAGTTTTGTAAAAATATTTCCCTATCTTCCCCTGTTAATGCATGTATTCATATTCCCATATGTTCCCTTTCTATACATGTATTCCCATATGCAGTGATTTTTGCAAATGATTTCCCAATATTCCTGATTATAAAAATGTATTCCTATATGCAATAATTGTTTGCAATGTTTCCTTAAATTCCCTGTTATGTTCATATATTCCCAATTCCTTGTAAAAAGGTCCCTCCCCTAACATTTCCCTCATGTCATTGTCCCCTTGAAACAACATAGAATTCAGCACTTTTAAAGGCAGAAACAGCAGTACATTTTGTCCATTCTGCTCCTCAAACATGTCAGAAACCGAAACATATGAGCAGAGTGATGACCATTCATCATCTCCAGAGATTGAGGTACAGAGGAGGCCACATAAGGGTGGAAAGGGTGGACATCATAGGCAAGAGGAGCCCACATCTTTAGCAGAATTACAAGCCTGTCCTATGGCAGTTTCTTGCTTTCAGTATATGTCATGTTATGAGTTTTGTGAGAGGATTTCTCGTATTCAGCACCACAGAGAGTTGGCTCGCCTGTTTGTTTTACACTTGCATGATAGACATGTCAACCTTGCCGAGGTAGATTTCACTTTGACACCTGAGGTGATTGCACAGGCCACAGGGATACCTAATGTTGGAGAGGTATGGAATAAACACAAGGTGCTGGACAGTGTTCATTTTGAGCCTTTTGTCAGACCAGCACTCATGAGACACTTGACAGGAGTGTTTCCCTTCAGATTTCTCAGGAGTGAGTATGCTCCCATCATGAGGCTCATTATGCATTATTTTACTTGTGAGGGCAGATTTTCACAAGTATATTCATACCATATTCGCCTCTTGATGCACTTCACCCGAGTGAGGATGATGAACATCCCTGTTTTCTTCTACCAGAACATTGAGAAGATGGTGTCCATGATGCAGAGGAAGAGCCCGGCACAGCAGTACAGGAGCCTTTATCATTATGGTTTGATTCAGCTAGTGGTATTGCATCAGTTGGCTCAGCAGGGCATCTCTTGGGAGGAGTTCATCTCTCGAGAGTTTTTCACAGCACCACCTTCACCACATCATGGGGTTGTTCACGAGGAGGGAGGACCATCACAGCAGCATGACATCCCTGCCACTAGACATGTCAGCTCCTCACCTCTGGTTACTTATCAGAAAGGCCCGAGGGCCTTATTTGCAGCAGCTAGGCGAGTACTATCTCCACAGCAGGTGGAAGGGGTCTCGCCTTCATCATCGGCTCAGCGAGTGTTATCTCCACATCAGGTGGAAGGGGCCTCGCTTTCTTCACCAGCACAGGTACCAGAGAGGGGCAAACAGCCCATGATTGATGAGGGTCCATCAGGAGTTCCCGATATTGAGTTTGTTGATCTTGAGGCCAGTTCTCCTAGCCAAGAGGCAAAGGAGATCATCCAGCATCTCAGAGCTGAGAATGATGCCTTGCAAAGGAGATTAGAGGGGGCACAATGGACCATCACATACCTTGAGCAGCGCAATAAACAGTTGGAAGATGAGCAGGCACTTGATGAGTTGTGGAGGATTCGTAGTGACCGAGTCTTGAACCGAAGAAGACCCGGTGATCCATTGCCCGCTGACCGAGAGTCCATGCTCATCCAGGAGAATGCACACTTAGAGAGGCTGTTGGCTAAGGCCAACCAAGAGAAGAAATTGCTGAGGAACATGAAAAACCATTACTGGGCAAGAATGCATGTGTGCAAGGCAAAGATGAAAATGTTTCAAAGGCGGTTGTCCGAGGCCCTAAAACGGAAAAAGAAGACCAATCCACTCTGTATCTTGGCTGAGGCTTCTCTCAAAGATCAAGGCACTAATTAGCTCAGCCACAACACAAATCCCAAAAAATTTTGAGAATTTTGGGTGAATTTTGGCATTTTTTGGCAATTTGCAGGTTTTTCCCATTAACGGGTCTCACCCCCAACGCGACCCTTCATCATGGCGACTCAGTTTGGCAAAAACTCAGCATTTCCAGATTTTTCATGCAAAGTTACACATGCCTATGAATGGACTTGAGTTTTTATGAAGTTTTGGGCCTCCAAAAGGTCAAAAAACTAGCAAAAAATGACTTTCTGCCCCTTTTTTGAGTTGCAGAAAGCAGTCTTGGGAGAATTGATTTTTGACTGGGCAAATGAACTCCAAATTCAAAAATTCCAGTTGGGTTGGAAAGTAGACTCATAGACCTTTCCAAAAAGTCCACTTTTTCTCAATTTGGACACCTGTAAGTGCCTCAAACAGGGCTCCAAAGGCGCTCGACCCGTCAAGCAGGGGCGCACGACCCGTCAGGCAGATTTTTCCAAAATGCACTGTACAGCTCAGGATAAACGCAGATTTGACCCAGTTTGACTTTTTGGGGTGAATTATGATTCTCTTTGATGTAATTATTGTACTTTTATGACACTTTTACTCTTATGTACCTCTTCTAGAAGATTCATTCATGAAAAAGGTGAAAATTAAATGAATGAATTGGTTTCCTAGCTTATAGAGGCAAGTTGTTTTGACTGCCTAGTTTGTAGTGCTTAGTTTAGAAGTGGTTGAAACAGCTCCTAGGATAGTGAGCTCGACCCATAGAGGTAGGGAAAGAGGTTAGATGATCTATATTATGTACTTTCTTGCTCATTTTCATGGTTGGACTCTTGAGGGAGAAGCTATCATTGTATTATTCATTGTATCTCTGCAATTTTTGGCTAAGGAAGACCAGGGTTTTGCAGTCCTCTTTGGGATTCTTGTGGACTCATGTGTTGATGGTGTGTTTCTCAATGTACTTGTAAGTGTGTTATGTGACTCATTCCCTTTCTTTTACTTCTGCACATTAAACAAATGAAGTGTTAAAGTAAGAATTCATGCCTGCCATGCTCTGCTTTTAAGTTTGTTTAATTTCAATGTTTTCTACTGTCTAAAGAGAATTCAAAGTGATTGTTTGCTCTCTTTAGCTCCTCTCCTTTCATTCCTGACCATTCACCTCAATCAAAGGCATCAATACTGTTTCCTACCTCGCCCCAAGGAACCCCCTGCAGAAACTGTGTCCAATCCCCGCACCCAAAATTGCCCTCTCCTCAATTTGCCACCAAAAACCAAAAAACCCCAAATCAACCCTTTTGATCAGTTTACTAGCCTAATATCAGTGTTACCTTGTTGGTCATCTCATCCATTGAATATTTTATCGAGATAGACCGGAGAGAGCCTTCTCCTGCCCCGTAGGGCTAGCTACGAGGCTAAATGGTTTGATGTTGCCTTGAGGTTTACCTTTCTCAGCCTGAGGTGAAATTTCAAGCGCTAACAAGTGGTATTAAAGCGAGATGCTCTTTCTCCGCTTTTCTTTGCATGTCCCCAACAAGGTCGGGATATAAGGAGTTAGGGCTTGCACTGGTCGAACCTTTGCAAGACCATGCTCACAAATCCCGACGACCTCCCATGGAAGATGAAAAGAAAGACGAGGGGGAAGGAGATCCTATCAAAATCTTTCTTGAAGAGGCCCTCGAGCGACAAAGGAGCGTGATGACAGACAACTTTTCCGAGATCCTTTAGCGGCTACCCAGGGGTGACACATCTACTTCCAGTAGCTACTCTGGAAGCACCACAACCTTTAAGGTACAAGTTAACTTTAACATTCCCACATTTGAGGGTCAGATAGATGCAGAAGTTGTAGATAAATGGTTAAATATGCTAGAAGGTTATTTTTCTGTTCATGATTTTTTCGAACGGGAAAAGATTACTTTCGCTCTTGTAAAAGTCACCCCCACGTCAAGGACTGGTGGGAAACCTACTGCGAGTAGAAGGATGAAAGTTCAACTAGGATTCCATCAAGGAGCAGTACTACCCTATCGGAATCTATGAGGATAAATACATAAAGTGGACCATGTTGCGGCAAGGAAGGGACCAAGACGTGTCGGAGTTTACCAATATTTCTCATACCCTTCGCATAAAGTTGGGTATTAAGGATAATGAGCAACATTTGGTACTAAAATAGCATGGCTGCCTACACAGGTACATCTAAGACAAGATGGAGTTCCGGGACATCTCCTCGCTCAGCACAGCGTAACGATACGCTGTGAAGATCGAGCAGAAGTTTAAATAGAAGAAGCGAGACTTTGGATCTGTGAATCCAAAGCAAGGGAAAGGTGCCCCCAAACCACATAACAAAGGAAAAATCCAAGGCAGGGTGGCCCAGGACAACCTGCCAAAGCCACAAGCAAGGAACAACACCGCGAAGCTAAAGAAGGACACGGGAAAGTGGTGTGAGTTCCATAAGAGCTCCACTCACAATACAAGTGAGTGTTGGGCCAAGCAGCCACTAGTGGCCAAGTTAAAGGCTTCAGAACCATATGCATGTTCCGACTCCAAGTTAGAACCCGACAAAGGGAAGCAGATTATCGATGCAGAGTCCAACGCCATCGTTTCCACCACGAAGATCTAGAAGGAGGAGCCCAAAGATCCAGAGGAGGAGGAGCACCTCTTCCACTCCCAGATGTGGGTAAAGGGTTCCCCACTACAGTTCATTGTCGATAGCAGGGGTCAAAAGAACCTCATTTTGGCAAAGGTCGTGAAGCAGCTAGGCTTACTGACCATAGCACATCCCCAACTATACCCCATCGGGTGCCTTCACCAACGACAGGATATCCGCGTGAGCCAGCAGTGTCGCCTTCCATACAACATCAAGCCCTTCACGGATGAGGTATTATGTGACGTTTCTCCCCTTGATGTTTGTGATGTCTTATTAGGCCAACCATGCTTGTGGAAGCGACATGATGTGTATGAATCAAGGCCTCGTGATGTTATTGTTACTTTGGGAAATAAGTTGCACAGGATACCAGAGGTAGCACTGCCTACCGCCATCTCTTTGGTTACTGTAAAATAATGCAGTAAGCTCATTTCCAAAACCGAGAAATTTGTTTTCCTGATGATACGCCCTTAGGGAAAAAATAATATGGTGGCCACGACCTCTAGACAGGGCCCCTCCGCATGACAACTATAGATCGACAAGGTCGTGGAGGAGTACAAGGACATCTTCACCTCCCCCGCAGGGGTTCCTCTGCACTGCCAGGTCAAGCACTCCATCGATCTGACCCCAGGTGTGTCACTTCCCAATTGACCAATCTATCAGTGCTTCGTTCTAGAGAACAACGAAATCAAGAGGCAGATTCAGGATTTGTTGCATGAAGGTCATATCCGACCGAGTTCATCGCCTTGTGGGAGCCCGATTGTGTTGGTGCAGAAGAAGGATGGGACTTCGAGACTCTGTATTGACTATCAGGCGCTGAACAAGATCAATGTCCGGAATAGGTACTTGATCCCATGGATTGATGACCTTCTGGACCAACTGAAGGGGGGAAAATATTTCAGCAAGATCAACTTGAAGTCAGGATATCACCAGGTACCAATCGAACCCTTCGATGTGTGGAAGACTACCTTCACAGCCAAGGAGGGCCTTTTCGAATGGTTGGTTATGCCTTTCGGGTTGATGAATGCTCCTGCAACCTACATGAGGCTGATGGATGACATCTTGTGGCTATTCACCAACTCATTTGTAGTGGTTTACTTGTATGACATCCCGATCTTCAACCAGAGTTGGGAAGAGCACCTACACCACATGCGACATGTTCTCCAAACACTGCGGCAACATAAGCTATGTGCCAATTTGGAGAAATGCACTTTTGGCATGACCCAAGTTTAGTATCTGGGATACATTTTTGATGAACGGGGGGTGCATGTGGATCCAACCAAGATCCAATTCATTCGGGATTGGCCATCTCCAACCACTCTGACATAGCTCCGCAGCTTTCTGGGTCTTGCCAATTTCTACTGCAGGTTTGTGTTGGGATTTTCTCATATCACTTGGCCCTTGAGTCAAGTCACCAAGGGAGGAGCGAAAGAAAAATTGTTTTGGTTTGAATCTCAATAGAAGACATTCACAGAGTTGAAACATCATCTCTGCTCGGCACCAGTGCTCGCATTACCAGACTTGCAACAACCATTCGTGATCGAGACAGATGTTTCTCACTATACTATTGGGGCAGTCCTTACTCAACATGGGCATCCAGTGGCATATCACAGTGAGACAATTTCAGACATAGTCCGGAAGTATCCCACTTATGACAAAGAGATGTATTCCATTGTGCAGGCCTGCCGACAATGGAAGCATTACATTTTGGGGAAGGAAACGGTCATCCACACAAACCACTAGCCCCTGCAGTTCATACAGACACAAGGGAAGTAGAAGAATGATCACCATCAGAAGTGTTCCACATGCATGCCATTGTTACTTGGAAGTGGGAGCAAAAGCGGGGAGCGGGAGAGAAAACAGGTGCGGGAGTGACATTTTCAAAAGCTTCCGATTTGGGAGCAAATTCCGAAGCATTTTTATATAATATATATATTTTGTATATTTTGATACATATATAGCAACAAAAACATGTAGAATGATGAATTAGATATAAAAAACATAAAAAAACATAGATTGAACCATATAACAATAATCATCTAGAAATTATAATCTTCATCAACCACGTCCACAAGTTAGTAACATACAACATATTGAGTCTCATGATTCATCAATATTAAAGTTTCAAGCTTTCAAAATTCAATATATAACATTTATCATCATTGATCGCCAAAGTTGTACTTGTAAGCCAAGTGTAACCATTACAACAAACAATATCTAACATGAAATGAAATGTTATAAAATGAAATGAAATGAAACAACTTTCAACTTTCATGAAGCATCATATTCATAATTCATTACTAATGAGTTATAATTGCCAAGTTCAAACTTAAATTGTCATATATTGTTTAAAAAAATATCACAATAAATATGAAAGAGTCAATAGTTATAAAAACTACTAGAAACTAGAAAAGACAAGTAAATATATTATCTATTGCTTATGCTTGGGCCTCTTGCCACCACGAGAAATGTCTAATTTTTTAGTCTTGTTGGAAAATCAGGATCTTTGTCATTAATATCACGCTCTAAGCATTAATATCCAGAGGTATCTTTGTCATTAACTCTGTATTTGTATAGGGATCTTTGTCATTAATATCACCCTCTAAGCATTAACATAAAATAGAAAAATCATAGCATGTCAAGTCAAGATTTTGTTTGAGTGATGCATACATTTTTAGGAGGGTCATGATAAAGGAGTTCGACAACCAATGTCACTAACATCAAGGTACACAGAGGAATTGGTGCTCTTGATTAAATACGAGTTCCATACCCTAATACATGAAAAAATTCAATGGAAACATTGCAATCGCCCAATCCTGAAATCCTAAAAAACTGATAAGTCTACTAGATTTTGAATGAAACCTAAAATTCTACTTTCTCCATATGAAACCCAATGAGGTCAGAACCACTCTCAAACATCCTGAACCATTTCATGGTAATGTTAAAAATTTAAGTAAAAGGATGAAAATGAAGATTAAGGAGAATGCCACTTTTACTTTAATAATTTAATATTACCATGAAATGCATATCAATACTAGGGCCATAGGCTTGATCATTAAGTTTCCCCACTCAAAACTCATTTGTTTCTTTGAAAACAAATTGCATTTGGAACATTACTACAAAAAAAAATTGAAAAAAAGGCTAAACGCTCCCAAAAAGGCAGGGAGCGTTTTTTTTAGGGAGCGCGCTCCCGAAAACACTCCCTTCTCGGGAGCATGCTCCCAAGGCACTCTAGAGCCGCTCCTACTCAGAGCGTGAATTGGGAGTGGGAGCGAGAGAGGGGGGGGCACTCCCCCGCAACCCTTCCTGCAAAAGTTCCATTTGAATATCAAGTGTAAGAAGGGCAACACCAATAATGTTGCAAATTGCCTCAATCGACCACCGATCATGATGTTAACCACCGTGCTCAACTCTTGTCGGCACGAGACTTTTGATTGGCCACTTCTCTACAAAAGCGACCCATAATTCAGCCACACATACGAGACACTCTTGGCGGGTCATCATGTTCCAGATTTTCACCTCTAGGATGCCTTGTTATGCCACCTCAATCACCTTTGTGTTACTTCAAGTGAGCATGCCAAGATGATTTGGGAAGCACACTACAGTCGGGCTCCTGGGAATTTCAGGGTCGATAAAATAGTGGCAGTACTGCAGAAGTATTTCTATTGGCCAAATCTTCAACAGGATGTCGGGAAGTACATCAAATCCTACACTGCCTGTGCCATTACCAAATTGACCATCAAGAAGCAAGGCCTCTATACTCCGTGACCTACCCCTAGTCGACCTTGGGAATCCATCTCCATGGATTACATGTCGGGTCCTTCTTCTACTAAGCATGGAAACGACTGTGTTTTTATGGTCATCAACAGTTTCTCAAAGATGGCCATTATGGTGGCCTACAAGAAGAATATCACAGTAGAAGCCAGTGCTAAACTCTTCTTTGAACAAGTGTGGGTACACTTTGGGATCCCACAGTCTATCATCTTATATCAGGACATTAGGTTCCTTAGTACATTTTGGTCCAGTCTCTGGTCGATGCTGGACACCAAACACACTAAGTCCATAGCCTTCCATCCCATAACTGATGGCTAGACAGAGGTTGTCAAGAGGATGATCGTACACATTCTGTGCATGTAAAACTCAAATCATCCACGCACATGGGATGAGAGCCTCCCCTATGTTCAGCACAGCTATAACCAGGCTCTCCACAGCTCGACTGGCCATAGCCCTTTGCAGGTGGGCTTGGGATTCCAACCATTATGTCCCATTGATGTGGCCATGCCATTTGCAGCTACTCAGGAAGATTCGGCTTATGTCTAGTGCGAAATAGATAAGGCAAAAAACTTCATTGAGCACATCCAAAATATACGCCAACAAGTCCACGACATTCTGGAGAAATCAAATGCCATGTATAAGCAGCGCCATGATCAACATCGGGTGCCACACAAGTTTCAGGTGGGCGACAATGTCTGGTTGCATTGGCAAAAGGAACACCTTACTAGAGCTTATCAGAAACTCACACCACTCCGATATGGTCCTTACACCATTACCAAGGCTGTGGGAGATAATGCATTTGAGCTCATCATTCCCCCATTCCTTGGCCTGCACCCAGTGTTCAATGTGGACCACCTTCGGCCATACTTTCCACCATTAATAGACACATCCGACATTCCAGAACAACTCACACCAACAGAGTTAAATCCATATTGCATGGAACAAGCTGCAACTGATCAGATCATGGACACACAAATCAAGCACACTCACCAGCAGAAGATCCAACTGTATCGAGTTGTCAAAGCAGGCCAACTCCTTCACCAGGGACCAAGTTTAAAAAAAGTTTCCTCATCTCATGGAGGAACTCAACGCAAAGGGGACAATTGCTTCCTAAGGGGGGAGGAATGATCCAGGTGGATATTGGTGGCCACCCGCCAATTCCACTTGAACCTCCACCATTGTTTCTTCCAGTTTTTTAGTTTCCTTAATTGTATCACAGTTTACTATTTTTAGTAGTCTTCGGGTCCTAAATGTTCAGAGCCGTTTAGAGGCCCTAAACGATGTTTTTTTGGCAATCTACCGCCCAACTATTTTTTTTTAAAATCATATTTTCCATCATAGTCCTCGGAGAGATCTTTCCAATAGGGTATCATGCACGTCAAATGGAGATAATATGACCAAATCACAATCCCGGGAAGTTGACTATCCAACTAACCCCAACGGGGCCCACAAACTCTTGGTGTTACATCTCCTCGGGTTAGGGTTTTGGTTGTTTAGTGTTTTCTCTTATTGTTCAATAATTAAAAGGCCCTTGAGCCTCATTGTAAGGTAGTTCAAAGGCATGTAGCTGCCACATCTCTTCTAAGGGATAAGCTACCATCGCCCGATCTAGTTTATTTCCATTTCTATTACTAAGCATATTTCAGTATTTTACATTAATGAAATGAAGTATTATTTCTGTTGCATCTCTGTATTTATGGTTATATCTGTAATTTGTTGGGTTCCTGTTTAAAGTCGAATCAGTGGTATCAGAGCGGTCTGCTATTTCTCTGTTTTTCTTTGCATGTCCCTAACGAGGTTGGGATATAAGGAGTTAGGGCTTGAACTGGTCGAACCTTTGCAAGACCAGCCTCACAAATCCTGACAACATCCCATGGCAGATGAAAGAAAGACGAGGGGGCAGGAGATCCTATCAAAATATTTCTCGAAGAGGCTCTCGAGCGACCAAGGAACGCGATGATGGACAACTTTGCCCAAATCCTTCAACTGCTACCTAGGGGTGACACATCTACTTACAACAGCTACTCTGGAAGCGCCACACCCTTTAAGGTATAAGTTAACTTTGACATTCCCACATTTGAGGGTCAGATAGATGCAGAAGCTATAGATAAATGGTTAAATCTGCTAGAAGGGTGTTTTTTTTGTTCATGATTTTTCCAGATGGGAAAAGATTACTTTCGCTCTTCTCAAAGCCGCCCCCCACGTCAAGGATTGGTGGGAAACCTACTGCGAGCAGAAGGATGAAATTACGGCCTCACTATTTTCAGTTGCACCCACTTGGAATTCATTTCGGATGCCATCTAGGAGCAGTACTACCCTGTCAGAAGCTATGAGGATAAATACATAAAGTGGACCACGTTGCGGCAGGGAAGGGACCAAGACGTGCCAGAGTTTACCAATATTTTTCATACCCTTCACACAAAGTTGGGTAACAAGGATACTGAGCAGAATTTGGTACTCAAATACCGTGGCTACCTACACAGGTACATCCAAGATGAGATGGAGTTCCCGGACATCTCCTCGCTCGGCACATCGTACCAATAAATTGTCAAGATTGAGCAAAAATTTAAATAGAAGAAGCGAGACTTTGGATCTGTGAATCCAAAGCAAGGGAAAGGTGCCCCCAAACCTCAGAATAAAGGACAAAGCCAAGGCGGGGTGGCCCAGGACAGCCCACCAAAGCTGCAAGAAAAGAACAACACTGCGAGGCCAAAGAAGGACATAAGAAAGTGGTGTGAGTTCCATAAGAGCTCCACTCACAATACAAGTGAGTGTCGAGTCAAGCAGTCACTAGTGGCCGAGCTAAAGGCTTCATAATCTAATGCATGTTCCGACTCTGATTCAGAACCTGACAAGGGGAACGACAAAAGGAAGAAGATTATCGATGTGAAGCTCAATGCCACCATTGCCACCACGAAGATCTAGAAGGAGGAACCCGAAGATCTAGAGGAGGAGGAGCACCTCTTCCACTCCCAGATGTGGGTAAAGGGTTCCCCGCTACAGTTCATTGTCGAAAATGGGAACCAAAAGAACCTCATTTCGGTAGAGGTCATGAAGTGGCTAGGCTTACCGACCACAACACATCCACAATGGTACACCATCGGGTGGCTTCATCAAGGACGAGATCTTCACGTGAGCCAGTAGTGTCGCCTTCCATACAACATCAAGCCCTTCATGGATGAGGTATTATGTGACGTTGCTCCCCTTGATGTTTGTGATGTATTATTAGGCCAACCATACTTGTGGAAGTGACATGTTGTGTATGAATCAAGGCCTCGTGCTGTTATTGTTACTTTGGGAAATAAGTGTTACTGGATACTGGAGGTAGCACCACCTACCGCCATCTCTTTGGTTACTGCAAAACAATGCAGTAAGCCCATTTCCAAAGCCGAGAAATTTTTTCCCTGATGATACGCCCTTAGGGAAAGAAGAAGACGGTGGCCACGACCTCCAGACAGGGCCTCTCCGCATGACAACTACATATGGACAAGGTCGTGGAGGAGTACAAGGACATCTTCACCTCCCCCGTAGGGGTTCCTCTACACTGCCAGGTCAAGCACTCGATTGATCTGACCCCAGGTGCGTCGCTGCCCAATGGACCAATATATTGGTGCTCCGTTATGGAGAACAACGAAATCAAGAGGCAGACTCAGGAGCTGCTACAGAAAGGTCACATCCGACCGAGTTCATCGCCCTGTGGGAACCCGATCATGTTGGTAGAGAAGAAGGATGGGACTTGGAGACTCTATATTGACTATCAGGCGTTGAACAAGATCATTGTCTGGAATAGGTACCTGATCCCACAGATTGATGACCTTCTGGACCAACTGAAGGGGGCAACATATTTCAGAAATATCGACTTGAATTTAGGATATCTCCAGGTACAAATCGAACCGTTCGATGTGTGGAATATTGCCTTCAAATCTAAGGAGGGCCTTTTCAAATGGCTGGTTATGCTTTTTGGGTTGACGAATGCTCTTGCAACCTTCATGAGGCTGATGGATAACATCTTGCAGCCATTCACCAACTTATTTGTAGTGTTATACTTGGATGACATCCTAATCTTCAGCCAGAGTTGGGAAGAGCACCTCCACCACATCCGACAGTTTCTCCAAACACTGCGGTAACACAAGCTATGTGCCAATTTGGAGAAATGCACTTTTGGAATGACCCAAGTTCACTATGTGGGATACATTATTTATAAACGGGGGGTGCATGTAGATCCAGCCAAGATCCAATTCATTTGTGATTGACCATATCCAACCACTCTGACAGAGCTTCGCAACTTTCTGGGTCTTGCCAATTTCTACCGTAGGTTCATGTTGGGATTTTCTCATATCACTTGACCCTTGAGTCAAGTCACGAAGGGAAGAGCGAAAGAAAAATTCTTTTGGTCTGAATCTCAATAGAAGGAATTCACAGAGTTGAGACATTGCCTCTTCTTGGCACCATTGCTCACATGCCATACTTGCAACAACCATTTGAGATCGAGACAGATGCCTCTCACTATGCTATTGGGGCATTCCTTACTCAACATAGGCATCCAGTGGCATATCACAGTGAGACACTTTCAGACATAGTTTGGAAGTATCCCACTTATGAAAAAGAGATGTATTCCATTGTGCAGGCCCACTGACAATGGAAGCATTACATTTTTGGGAAGGAAATGGTCATCCACACAGACCACTGCCCCCTGTAGTTCATACAGACACAAGGGAAGTTGCAGAATGATTGCCATCGGAAGTAGTCCACATACCTGCAACAGTTCCATTCGAATATCAAGTATAAGAAGGGTAGCACCAATAATGTTGTAGATTGCCTCAATCGACCACCAATCATGGCGTTAACCACCATGCTCAACTCTTGTGGGCACGAGACTTTTGATTGGCCACTTCTCTACAAAAGCGACCCAGAATTCGGCCACACATACCAGACACTCTTGGAGGGTCAACATGTTCCAGATTTTCACCTCCAAGATGCCTTGCTATGCCACCTGGGTCACCTTTGTGTTCCTTCAAGCAAGCATGCCAAGATGATTTGGGAAGCACACTACAGTCGAGCTCCTAGGCATTTCGGGTCGAGAAAACAATGGCATTATTGCAGAAGTATTTCTATTGGCCGAATCTTTGACAAGATGTCAAGAAGTACATCATATCCTGCACTGCCTGCACCATTACGAAACTGACCATCAAGAAGCAAGGCCTCTATACTCCACTGCCTACCCCTAGTCGATCTTGGGAATCCATCTCCATGGATTACATGTCAGGCCTTCCTTCTACTAAGCATGGAAACAACTGTGTTTTTGTGGTCATCGATAGGTCCTCGAAGATGGCCATTATGGCGGCCTGCAAGAAGAATATCACAACAGAAGCCACTATTAAACTCTTCTTTGAATGAGTGTGGGTACACTTTGGGATCCCATGTTCTATCATCTCAGATCGGGATAGTAGGTTCCTTGCTACATTTTGGTCCAATCTCTAGTCGATGTTGGACACCAAACACACTAAGTCCACAACCTTCCATCCCCAAACTAATGGCCAGATAGAGGTTGTCAACAGGATGATCGTACACATTATACACATGTACAACTCAAAGCATCCATGAACATGGGATGAGAGCATCCCCTATGTTTAGCACAGCTATAACCGAGCTCTTCACAGCTCTACTGGCTACAACCCTTTTTAGGTGGGCTTGGGATTCTAGCCACTATGTCCCATTGATGTGGCCATACCATTGACAACTACTCAGGCAGATTCGTCTCATTTCTAGTCTGAAATAGATAAGGCAAACAACTTCATTGAGCACATCCAACATATCCGCCAGTAGGTCCACGACATTCTGGAGAAATTAAATGGCAAGTATAAGCAACGACATGATCAACATCGGGTGCCACACAAGTTTCAAGTGGGCAACAAAGTCTGGTTTCATTTGCAAAAGGAATGCCTTACCATGGCCTATTGGAAACTCAGACCACTCTGATATGGTCCTTACACCATTACCAAGGTTGTGGGAGACAATGCATTTGAGCTCAGCGTTCCCCCATTCCTTGGTCTGCACCCAGTGTTCAATGTGGACCGCCTTTGACCATACTTCCCACCATTACTAGATACATCCGACATTGCAGAACAACTCACACCAACAGAGTTAAATCCAGATTGCATGGAACAAGCTGCAACTAATCAGATCATGGACACGAAGATCAATCACACTCGCCAGAAGAAGATCCAACTGTATCGAGTTGTCAAAGCAGGCAAACTCCTTCACCAGGGCAAGTGGCTTACCAGGGACCAAGTTCAACAAAAGTTTCCTCATCTCATGGAGGAACTCAATGCAATGGGAACCATTGCTTCCTAAGGGGGGAGGAATGATCCACGTGGATATTGGTGGCTATCCGCCAATTCCACTTTGACCCCCACCATTGTTTTTTTTAGATTTTCGGTTTCCTTAATTGTAGCACAATTTACTATTTTTAGCAGTTTTCAGGTCCTAAACTTCTGGAGCCGTTTAGAGGCCCTAAACGACATTTTTTTGGCAATCTACCACCCAATGATTTTTTTTTAAATCATCTTTTCTGTCATAATCCTCGAAGAGATCTTTCCAACGGGGTATCATGCACGTCAAATGGAGATAATATGACCAAGTCACGACCCCAAGAAGTTGGTTGTCCAACTAACCCCAATGGGGCCCATAAACTCTTGGTGTTACATCTCCTCAGGTTAGGGTTTTGGTTTTTTAGGGTTTTCTCTTATTTTTCAATAATAAAAAGTCCCTTGAGCCTCATTGTAAGGCAGTTCAGAGGCATGTAGCCACCACATCTCTTCTCAAGGATAAGCAAACATCGCCCGAGCTAGTTTATTTCCATTTCTATTACTAGGCATATTTCAGTATTTTACATTAATGAAATGAAGTATTATTTCTGCTGCATCTCTGTATTTATGGTTGTATCTGTAATTTTTTGGGTTCTTGTTTAAAGCCGGATCAGACTCCCTCCCATGCTCCTCAAATACTTATGGTTGCTCAATGTATACCTCTTGTTGTATAACACCATTGAGAAAGGTGATCTTCACATCCATCTGGTGAATCCTCCAACCCATCTTAGTTGCTATATAAATCACTACTCTAATGGAAGTATAACGAGAAATAGATGTGAATGTCTCCTCATAGTCAAACGCCTCTACCTATGAGAACCATTGTGCCACAAAATGAGCTTTGAACTTTTCCACATTGCCATCTGCAACATGTTTGATCTTTTATAGCCTCCTAAAAGTCACCACCGACATCCCCTAAGGTCTCGAAACTACCTCCCAAACATAATTCTTCATGATAGATGCATAATCCTCCACCATGGTATCCCTCCATATCTGTTGACTGGAGTCGTCCTCTTAACTAGCTGGCTCTTTCTCCACAACATCAGCCACAAATTCACCCAACCTATTTGGTGGTCTTCTCTCCCTCACTGACCACTTGGGTTTCCCCACTGCCTCCTCAGCTCCCTTCAAGGTATCACGAAGCCATATTAGCTTCTTATTCCCTACAGTAGCCTCCTCAACTAGTATAGGAAAATACTCAACTAGGGGGTCACAACTTCTTTGTATACATGAACTGTGTACATATCATTTTTAGTTTATTTGGTTAAAATGATATAGGTGAAAGCATCGAGTTGGGTTACACTTTTTGGAGAGAGAGAGAGGGAGAATTTGGGTGGAAAAAATGATAGCTAGATTGAGCCATTTAAGTGCTTGATCGAGCCTTTTTTAAGTGCTCAATTGAATTGTTTGAGGGCTTAAAAAATTTAACCCAAGGTTATCTAGGAGCTCGATCAAGCCACTGTGATAGGCTTGATCGAGCCATGTTTTTTAAATTTCCCGCCAATACAACCTAGGAATAGAATTAAAAAAAGTGGCTTGATCGAGCCTTAAATCGCAATCGATTCTTAAAGCTATATCTAGCCTTAAAGCTAGATCCAGCCTTAAAGTTAGATCGAGGTTTAAAGCTAGATCAAGCCTTTATTTAACCACATTAATGGAAAAATCAAGGGTTTATTAAACCCTCGATCGAGTTATTTTAATTTCAAAATCAAACTCTTGATCAAGTGTTTTAAGCACTCAATCAAGCCTCTTAAGTCCTAAAATCCACAATTTCAGCACCCCTTTTGCAAAATTTCCTGCAACACCATTTTGTACCCTAGCAGACTTAGGGCTAAATTTTTCCTTAGGTAGTAGAGTTGATCACCTTGGATTCATGAAGGAATCCTCTATCGAATGACATATGAATTTGACATTTTCGAATTCATATGATACTTTTCATCTAATTTATTTTAAACATATTGCTTGAATTTTTTTTGAATTGTTTTAAAGAGGTTGAATAAAAAATCAATATCATAAAATATACACAACGAAACAATTTCAAAAATACCACTATCTTCGTTTACAAGTCCTCTTTAAAATGACACTTTTGGGATTTCAATTTATTTAAATAATTGAAAAAAAATCTTACATGAACACATGCATCTACAAAATGCAATTGAAATATTACTTTGCCAACTTCCAAAAATAATAAAAATATATATTTTTCCATATATATATATATATATGAAAAATTATACATTTTAGACTAAGTTATGCTACGTGAACACATGTATACCTCTTAAGATGTGTGAAAATTTGCAAGAACAAGCATTTCATTTAATGGAAAATTGACATATTATATGACACTAAATATTTTTATGAAAAATATCATTAAGGCAACAACATAATTCTCCACAATTTGTCTTTTTACTCTGAATCAAAATTCATAGTGCTTATATGAATTTTGAGGGCTTCAATTCAATAAAATAGGAAAAACATGAAATTTCATCATCATATTTGGCCCAAAAGTGTAACTCATCTTCATGCTTTCACCCATATGTATGAAGACGGAAGTATTTGAAATAAAAAAACTTTGATATCTTCCTTGTCCTACATAAGTTGTATACAAAAAGTGATCATCTATTTTAACTCTAATGAAAAGGTAGAAAGAAAATATATAATTAAAAAAAATTACAGGTAACTAAAAAAAAGCAATACAAAATTTTGAAAAAAACCACCTCAAAACTTATAAGCTAAAAGTATGCTCCCCACTCCCCCATTAAAAAAAATATTACGAAACAATAAGAAGAACGTTAACTTTCATACAAATATATTAAAAAATAAATTATTTTCAAACACAAAAAAATATGATACTCAAATTATGAAAGACCGTCGATGTCCTTGTTTTTAGGAAAGTACTATTCATTGATTTAAACACAAATTATAGAATATTTAATTTATATTCAGACAACGACCCAAAGAGCCAAAAATCTAACAAAGTTTAAGATCTTGTTTGTATTCTTTTTGTATTTATAATGAAAATAAAATTATTATGTATATATCAAGTGACCAGATTCTTAGGATTCTTTTGTCTCTTCCACATTTGCGCGCGCACATCATGTTCAAGTGGCTTCGTTAATTAACAATTTTGAAGTCAAATTTTGGATACTTGAGAAACAAAAAAAATTAAAGGTTGTTTCAATTTTTTTAAGTTATTATTTAAAAAGAATTTAGGATAAAATAATTTTTATTTTTATGATACTGATAAAGTGGATAGTTAAAAATAGTTTTTAAAATTTTATGTATTTAATATTTATATTAAATTTTAATTTTAAATTATTTAAAATAATTTTAATTTTTTATAAGTTTGGTAGAATTACATTTTTATCATGTTTAATTTTTTATTCTAATCAGGGAGATAATATAAGATTTGAATCTAAGATTTCCGGTTTGGTGAGACTTCATTTTTATGGCCATTGGCAATTGAGCTACCCAGGACAATTTTTTTTTTGTAAGCTTGGTAGAACTACATCTTCATCATGTCCAACTTCTCACCTTGATCGGGGGATAGCACAAGATTTGAACCCAAGACTTCTGGTTTGGTGAGACTTCATTTCCACGTCCATTGTCAATTGAGCTACCGCAAGCAAACTAATTAAAATAATATTGTTTTCAATAAATTTTTAATTTTTTAAAATATAGATTCAAACAAAAAATTAATATTTTAAAATAAATTAGTTTTTTTTTTTTTTACGTTTTTTAAAATCATATATATTAAATCTAATATTCATAAGTAATTATACGACTTAACTCTTCTCATAATTTGACTATGTCTACATAGGTGATTTTGTAGGCATTAGTGATGGCAACAAGGAAAGAAGCATAGGTGACTTGTGAGGATAAGAAATTGGCGATTGACCCACCATATATCTAGCTCTGCAAGTCATCTCCTCCGAGGATGCCCAACTAGCGATATTAAAAGTCTATTATCAAAATTTGTCAATCAAAACTTACCAACTAATTTATGCATTTCATTATAAAATCACAATTTAGTGCAATTAAAACAAAAGATTTGATGTGTTGAAACATTGGATGTAAAATTGGACCATCCCATCCGTCATTCTAATTGAGCTAGATTATGCGACAAAGCACAATACTAGAATGCAATAAATATAAAAATAGCCAGTTGTTGCATTGGGATGACGACAATCCTTGAAAGGTTATAGCATTGATGTGGTGGCAGATAGATGCCACCATTATGAAAGAAATCAAAAATAAGGTGAACTTTGTAAATTCGAAAAAAATGGAAAAAAAATGGAGATACAGTTAAGACTAATAGCAAATAACGGATCCTATATGTCACTCAGTGACATAATAAATTATTTATGTAAACAAAGTAATTTAACTACTAATAAAATAATAACAATAATTATATTTATGTGATAACAAAATCTAGAAAATTTTCTCATTTGACATTGTATCGGAACCCCAAAAAAACCTAGAAATGCTCATGAATAGTCTTAATTTTCTTAATATAAAATCTAAATCTACTCACCCACCTATTAAGAGATTTCCTTTCCTAAATTTAAAGTTTGCAATCCCTTACTTTGACATTAAAAGTCAAACACTAGATATTGACAAGAGAGCTTGATAATGGGGATTTTGTAAATGAAACCTTCTTTCTGCTATAAAGCTCGCCATATCATCACGCCTTTCATCTAAACTAAATCACAGTAATAATGTTACTATAAGTTAATTAAAAAAAAAAATAAAAATTAATAAACGTCTATACTATGGAAATATTACTTTCAACCTCTTTGATATCTTATTATATTACTGAATATTAACATTAAGTATATATTAGCATAAAATTCATGCATAGGTATAATTCGTCCATTACAATTTATGAACCGATGTAAATCAGTTTTAGCATATCACCCGAAGGCTTAGTCGAATGAATCTTTCTTTAATATCAACAAATGTCTCACTTCCTCTCATTTGGGCGACAATCTCAATGGAATCAAATCAATCAAAATAAAGTTAATTTTATGACGTTCTGCTGAATAAGCTTGTTTAAGTGAGAAGTGGTGCATGTATGGAGGTAGTTTGACCCTTTTGCCTCCCAGATTTGCTATTAAATCTAATCAAATCAAATTTCCATTCAATTCCCACATACCCCATTCCCCATTCGAGCAATGTAGATTCCCTACACTATATGATTCCGTCAAGCAACTACATTGGTTGCCTGCATCACAAAGAGCTGATAATTTTGGCATGTTGAGGTTTTGGAAATAATACAAACCAAATCTATTCAAGATGAAGTTTAAGAAATATCATTCCATCCTTGTAATTTAACTATTTATATATGACAAAAAAATCTAAGTATTTTTGTGGAGGTAAACCATCTATTTGGGTAGCAATATTCCAAGACAAACAGATATAAGACTTTGTAATAAGGTTAATGAGAATGATGTCCCAAAGGACAAAGGTTTTGAGATTCATGTGGCAGGAAAGTTCAACACATTTCATAGGGGCAATCTAGATGACTATATGTATGTATGCATATGAAACTGGAAGTTGTCCACTTACTATTGTAAATAATTTGAGTTTTTAGTATTGTAAATTCTTTTTTATTTACTCTTTACTTCAATTGAAGCTTGCACCATGAAACATAACCAATCAATATGGCTTTTTGGACATTTAATAAAAATAAATTTACTATTTATACATTGCCTTGATTTATATAACCCACAAATATTTTTGAAACAAAACCTTACCATGATAACAAAAGAGATTCAAACACAACCAGAGATTAGGAAATTATAACTTCATATACTAAATTTATCCTTTTAAAATAGAACCTTACTCTAATACCAAAATCGAGATGAATACAAATGCAATTTCGAAATTTTGTAAAACTATAAGATATTAGTTCTACCACATGATCAAAATTAAATTATCGGGTAAGAGAGAAACTCATGCCAGTCCGGTAAGACCCAAATGTAAAAATCTTAGCATTGGATTCCTGGGCAACCTGTTCAATAAATCCCTTGCTTCTTCTTATATTTCTAACCCATACCTTAACAATATGACAAAAAATCATAAAGAGTAATTGACATGCTATAAAATTTTCTTATAAAAAACTTATATTACAAATAAAAAAAATAAAAAAAACATTATCCAGTCCCCCAAGCACTTCTTCTTTGCACATAAATTCTTGTTTATTTCATATAAACCAACACTCACAAGAAACGGACAACCAAAAATTCACCAAATTCAAAGATGCCAATATTATTCAATAGCTCACTTAGCTTGAAAAACACAAATCACACCATCTTTGCAACCTAAAAAGAAAAGTAAAAGGTTCTTTAAAACCTTCTCAAGCTCATCAGTTTTGATAGAATATAACTCCAAAGGAACTCATAGAGATATTGGCTCCATCACTCCCAAGTATTGACCATTACTCTATGTCATTGTTTCCCTGAGGCTCCCCATCAAGCTCACTAGAAATTATTAATGATATTTTATAAAGGTTTTTTTTTAACAATATATTAACTACAAAATCAACCAAAGGTTGGAGAAATATTCTCCCAAAAGAAGAAAGGATTTTAATGGGAATCTTTTTATGAATGTTTGTTTTGCAATTACTATTACAAAAATGAAATGAGAAAGAGTTAATTGAATAGAAAATTGAGAACATCTAGCCAACACCTGAAACCAAAAGATAATATTAAAAGGGACAGTAATCAAGGAAAATTTTAGGGAAGGAAAATTAGCCCATGGGCAAATATTAGCCCCTGAAATTTTCCGGGACACTAGTGGATAATTTCACTTAAAGGTGCAAGTTATAAATCCAAATCTTGTTTAAATTTTTTAAGCACATGAGATCATATACATCAAAAAAAAGCCTACATCAAAGGCTAGGATTTCATAATTTCACTTAAAATTGCAAGTTATAAATCCAAATCTTGTTTAAATTTTTTGAGTACATGAGATCACATCAAGAAGCCTGCAACAAAGGCTAGGATTTCATACCAGAAACCTTTATTGTCCTTAATTCTCATAGAGGAAACCTTAATATTGAATACTTTAAACCCACCATTGCTTTGTCAGCGAGTACAAACATAGTACAACATTTGCTTCATGTTGTGGCAAAGGCGCAACATCACTCATCCAATAATTTATGACAAATTGCAAATAAAAAAATCTCAAAGTTGCCCTAAATGATGCGAGTTCACCATTTTCTACCCCAAATTCCATATCGAATCAAGATACTTGGTTTTCTATGATAATATTCTCCATAAATAAATCAATAAATGGCTTTGAAATATTACCATGAGCACCTCGCTTCGTCGCGGGAGCGTTGCATAAAGCAAAAACCCTACGATTTACGGTTAAGAGAAACCAAAGTCTTGCAAATAGACGAAGCACCATAAAATCAAATGCCAAAAAGTGAAGCTTAATGCTTTCAAAGACAATTAAATTCTTACCAGGGAAAAATGAAACCCTAGATGCAAGACCTCATGGCCTTTGACGGGAAAAATTTGCACTAAATCCAGATTCATGGGCCAATTTCTAATTTTTTGTTGGTATTTAGCGAAGCAACAAGAAACCCTCACCTTTGGTGGTCGAGGTGAAGGAAAGGCTACCAACTTGCATCTCGTCTTGTAACTTCACCATGAACTTGTGTCTAGGAAACTACACCCTTGAGTTGAATAAACGACGATGCCTTGCGAGCCGAACTAATGGATGGGACTAGACTGATGCCAACAGAAAACATTTGGAGGCAGCACGTGGTGGTAGAATGACGTCTGCTAAAAAATTATATACAAAACCAAAGTGAACTTTATAAAAAACCAAAAATTTTCTTGCGTACAAGTGAATTAATTCCTGCTCATCAATCCTATATGTTACACAATGACATAATAATATTCCCCTTTAATCCAATTGATTTTGTGATAAATTATAATCAAAGGGAAAAAGTTATACGACATCAAGACAAATCGTTGTATTATGAATGTCTAGGGTCCTTCAAACGTGTCGAGATGGCTGGAACTTAAAATGTAGCCATCATGAAAATGAAAAATGTTCGTGGACTTGCAAATATAATCACAAAAATTTCTGTATTGACCTCAGAATGTCACTAGGCATATGCATTCATCAATCATTGAAAATTTCTTCTAAAATTTCACAGTATTATGAAAAACGATGATCGAGATGGGAAAGTGATTAGAGAAATGTCCATATTGAGTTGAATTGAGTGGGCATATGGGTCACTACATTGGCTGCAAATTTCTTCAATATAGAGAAAATCATAGTATTTTCAAATTTTAATGAAAAGTGGTTGAAATTGGAAAAGTAACAAAAGAAATGTTCGTAGTGACTTGAGATGTCTATAGGTGAATAAACTGGGTGGAAATTTATATAATAGAATGAAAATCAAAATATTATCATATTCTAATGTCTTGTCCTTCAAATCTGGTGAGAGAAAATCAAAGTATGTTGCCATTATGGCTAATGTGTTGTCATTGATGGCAACTTGCTTGATAAATATGTACTTGATGTCAAAACTGTGATATTATGATGATTGTGGAACTCATGCAAATTGGTACAAATGCTACAGAGGATATGGACAAAAAAATTGGCAGTTCGGTGACAAATGGATGAGAAAAGTGAAGTTTGAGAAAGTATACATAGTTCCTGTGAATAAGGGTTCTGTACAAACGCAAGCCCCATGAGTAAAAGTAGCGTACATAATCCGATCCATGAAAATATGGATATGAGGGGTCATTACCATGGTATTTTCCCATAGTAATTGAGGTGGCAATATCTCGTCAACAAATACTAACGACATTACCAAAGGATTTACCTAAGGTATTGGCTAAGGAAAAATATATATAAGAAAATGGAGATCAAAGTGTTGGGTGTGCAAGTGAATGAGTTATTCATATGTGATTTGGCTTGAAACAGGTGTGCAAGTGAATGAGTTATTCATATGTGACTTGGCTTGAAACAGGTGTGCACCAAGGAGCAAGGAGATCACTTAGATCTGATAGATTTGAAAGTGTTGTAAAGACTAATGAATACACTTGCTTGATGTATCTGTGCTTGTAGCTAGAAATGATATATTTGCTGTTGTAATGATGATAGGATATGAATGTGTGACATTGAAGGTTGCGGCATGTAAGTTGTAGTTGCAGTGAAGGTATGTTTCAGTGATTTAAAATTTGTACGTTGTTTTGTCTTTCAATAGTTTCGTACATACACAGATCTGGTTCTACAAAATTGCGTATAAATTATGTGATATTTTATTCAGTATGTTGGTATATATACACAGGTGTTATGAATATTAATCGCGTACACATGTTGATATGTTTTTTGGATGTCGCGTTATGCACTAGGGTTTGAGCTGGTCATTGATGAAATTTCATGATATTTGTTTTATTTTATGTTGTCCGCCAATGATGTCTTGATAAGCATGGTCTGTATCTGGCAGCATTGATTGGGTTGATTAGATTAGGGGACTTTTGAGGTCTAAAATGGGCCTTCTAAGGAAATTATAAAATAATAGCAGAAATAATAAAATAATATTAGATTACATCATCAAATTTTAGAGGGAAAAAAGAAAAAACTATTTTTTCAACTCGTATTTTCAACTTATCTCCCTATGTGTTTACTCAAATTTCAAGCAACAACACTCATTGGATGCATAATTTGATTCATCATCTAACGAGTACCCATGTCTCACACTTTCGATGGACCCTACTACACGAAAAATGAGAAATACATGAAAAATGTGATTGCAATCACGTTTTTTTCATGTATTTCTCATTTTTCTTATAGCATGGTCCATCAAAAGTATGCAACATGGGTACTCCTTGGATGAGGAATTAAATTTTGCATCTAACTAGTACTCCCATTTGAAATTTGAGTAAAACCTTAGGGAGATAAGTTGAAAATACGAGTTGAAAATTAGATTTATTATTTTAGTATTTTTTAATCTTTTTACCTTTTTACTTCAAAAATGATGAATCATCCCCCATGGTTGACATTATCATCTTGAATCCTATTGGTTCTTATAAAGTTTATTTTGGTTGTACATTTTTCCTAGGAGGCCCATTTTAGACATCAAAATTCCCCTAATGTGAATATTTTATAATAAGTAAGAAGACAGAGACGTCAACAACGGTGGTTTTATCCCACATTAGGTTTACACCTAAAATCTTGGTGTTCTATGTGTGTTGCTCACGTTTTGTGACATATTAGTTCTTTATTGCATACTAAATGATTAATGAATTAATAATGTAATGGTTAAGTTAATTGATTGATGAATGTTATGACAAATTAAGTAAACAAGATATACGTTGTTTACATTTCATTGAAATAGCGTACATACACTGGTTGCATGAAGAACATTTGCGTACATAATTCTGAATAAGAAATTGAAAGTTTGAAGTGACATAAAATATTGGTTCACACACCCCCTCTACCCCCACCCCTTAGTATTTTTCCCAATAATTTGTATCAAAGTAGGTCCCTTGGAATAAACTTGATCGCTTAAAGGGAGATCTATAAATATGAGAAGTCAAAAAGGAGTATCTTTTATCAGGCCACCCTTTTTAATGGAACTAAATTTGTATTTCGGAAAATGAGAATGAGAGGATATTTGTAGGCTCTAGGAGCTAATGTATGGGCAATTGTTGAAGGTGGATATCAATACCCAAACTCTATTCCCACAGATGATGCAGGGAAGAAACAATATGAGATCAATGCAAAGGTTGTTATTGATATCCTGGGAAGTTTGGAAGAATCTTAGTTTGTGAAAGTCATGCAGCTAAACACCGCAAAGGAACTTTGGAATAAGATTGTCCAAAGTTATGAAGGTGACACAAGTAAAAAGTGCTAAACTTCAAACATATAGAATTTAGTTGAGACTCTTAGAATGCATTCTTATGAAAGCATTGCAAGATTTTTCCTTAGAGTTGATTATATTGTTAACTCGATGAAAAATCTTGGTGACGAAATAAAGGATACTACTGTTTTTGAAAATATTTGTATATATCTAACCCCAAAGTTCAATACCAAAGTCTTTGCCATTGAATAAATATAGGATTTGAAGAATCTAACTATTCAACAACTCCATGGGATATTGATGGATTTTGAGATGAGGAAAGGGGGTACATCAGGTATTAGAAAAGAAACATTCAAATTCACAAACAAAGGGAAAGAAAAGGAAGAGCCTAAGGAAACAGGTTACATTTCAAATGAAGAAGAAGAAAATTTTGTGAAGAAACTCCAAGAAGGATGTAGCAGGTTCAAAGGTAAACTTCATTTTAAATGCTTTTCCCATGGAAGAGTAGGTCACTATGTCGTTAAGTGTCCTTATAAATAAAATAATGTTTCAAAGAAGAATGTTAAAAGAGGTTCTACTAGCAAGAAAAGTTTTTATACTCATGAAGATAGTGAATATTCTTCCAATAATGAGGATGATGAATCTGATCAAGATTGTCAAGTACTTATGGAATTCGAAGAACAATGTGTAGATAAGTCTGATGATGATGAATTTATGGATGCTCTAGAAGTCAGTATGTATAAAGAACACACCCTTGTTGAAGAAATAACTAAGCTGAAGGTATGTCTAGAAGAGGCTAAATTAATAGAAGAAACTTTGAAGAAACGAGTCCAAGAAAGGGACAAACACTGTGAAACCTTAGAACTTGAACTTGAGAAAACAAAAGCTCTAAATCTTACATTTTCTAAAGGATCTGAAACTTTAGAAGAACCATTAAAGTTCAACGTTCTCCACTAATCAATACAGGTCTTTGATACTATCCAAATCAAGATGGTGAAACATCAAAACCTATGAAATATTTTGAAACAAGTAAAAAAAACTATGTCAATGTGGTAAAAGGAAGCAATCATCAAAATTACAAGACTTAATAAAAGAAGGAAAGGTGAAACTATTCTCACGAAAAACAACCTTTCCATGGATAAAGGGAAAGCTACTCAAAAAGGTGTTATGCTCCCAGGTACTCTTACTTCAATGGTCAATGTCTCACTTGTCACGACTTTGGTCGCAAAGCAATTCATTGTGTTGCTTATAAAAACGATTATGACTAGAGATGTAAGAAAACAACATAATGAAAATAGAACAAAGAAGTTGTCTTATAATACCTCTTCTTTAGAATGAAGTTGAATGTTCTATTTGTACTAACTTTGGTCATGAAGAAATTGAATGCAGAAGTAGGATTAATTCAGCTTACCAACATGAGCAGAAGATAAAACCTCCGAAGGTATGGAAAAATAAAATTATTTCCTCTGAAAATTGTGGTCTAGCATTGCATGCAGGAGATCAAGAGATTCAATGGTACATTGACAGTGGTTGTTCAAATAATATGATAGAAGACATAGATAATTTTGTTTCTTTTAATGAAATTAAGAAAGAAAAGAATATGACTTTCGATAATAACTCACCGACTACTAATAAAGAAAAAGGATCTGTGTTTTTAAAAGAAAAGGTCAAGGCTGAGAATCTATTATTTGTTGATGGGTTAAAGCATAACTTGTTAAGCGTTAGTCAAATGTGTGATCAAGGGCATGAAGTTATTTTCAGATCAAAGAATTGCATGGTAAGAAATTTGGATATAGGTAAGACCATAGTCAAAGGAACTAGAACTTTGGGCAATGTCCATATCCTAGAAGGCAACAAAGAATGTTGGTTTTTGAGAAAATCTGAAGAAAGATGGCTTTGGCACAAAAGATTGGGACATCTCAATTTTTCTCAACTATAAAAATCAAGAAAGATGGGAGAAATTTGTGACTTGCCCAACATTTCTCCACCTGAAAATAGCATTTGAAAATCATGTCAATTTGGTAAGCAATCCAGAGTTTAGTTTAAAGCTAAAGAATGCACTTCAAGTAAACCTCTTGAATTTGTTCACACTGATTTATGTGGAACTATAAGAAAGAAGTCTCCTCATGGTGAACAATACTCCATGCTATTGACTGATGAATTTACAATAATGTGTTGGATTGGTTTACTAAAGTATAAAGATGAGGCATTTGAAAAGTTTAAAATATTCAAGGCTTTGGTAGAAAATGAATTGGAACTAAAAATAAAATGTCTTCGATATGATAGAGGAGGATAGTTTATATCAGATGAATTTTTCATTTTTTGTGAGCAACGTGGCATCAAAAGACAGTTCTCCATAGCTAAAACTCCTAAACAAAATGGAGTGGCAAAAAAAATGAAAAAAGTAGTTCAACAAAAGCGTGCTCTATGCTTGATGAGTTAGGAACACCTCACACCTTCCAGGGAGAAGCAACACATACAACCGTGGATATACTTAACAAAGCCCATGTTCGAGTAAACAATGATAAAATGCCATATGAAATCTGGTACGACAATTCTGCAACTGTTAAACAATTTAGAATATTTGGAAGAAAATGTTTCATAAAGAAAAATGGTGATAAGATTAGAAATTTTGAATGTAGAGTTGATGAAGGAATCCTTCTTGGAAACTCTTCCAGAAGAAAAGGATATAAATGTTACAATAAAAGGCTCTAAAAGATCGTTGAAAGTATAGACGTTGTGATTGATGAAGCATCCATAGGGACCAAAAGGGAAGCACAAGAAAATGACGAACCACTCGCTACTAAAATTCAAGAAGTTGTAGGAGAGGAAGAAAGAGAAGGACTAGTAGAAGGAAATGAAGTTAAATGTATGGCAGAAAAGACCCTATCAAGGTATGTCTAGAAAAATCATCCTGAATCTCAAATTATAGGTGATAAAGTCGTAGGAATACAAACTAGAAGAACTTTTGTTGGATCATCTAGTCACTTAGCTTTACTATCCACAATTGAACCTCAAAATGTGAATCAAGCAAGCAAAGATGAATGTTGGATTAAGGCAATGCATGAAGAACTTGATCAAATAGAAAAGAACCATACATGGGAACTTGTACCAAGGCCTCATAAAAAAAATGTAATTGTGACAAAGTGCATGTTTAAGGACAAACTGAATGAAAATGGAGAAGTAATTCGAAATAAAGAAATATTTGTGTGCAAAGGCTATGGTAAACAAGAAGGGGTAGAGTTTGAAGAGACATTTGCATCAGTATCTTGACTTGAAGCCATAAGAATGTTTCTTTCATTTTCCAACTTTTGCAACTGTTTTCCTAGAAGGTCTTGAACTAGGTTCAGAGTTAGTTGCACTAACCAACAAAACTCTACACTACTGGCCCTTTTGGCAACAACCCGCATAGCACAGGTTGTAGTCTCACCCAAAGCAATATGGGGGTATGCAAGAACCAAGTTTCTGCATCCAAAGACTAATGTGATGTCTTCCAGTGCGTCGGATCTTCCTTCGCACAGATCGATAAACTCTTAGGGCATGTTGCTGCAATCCTGTTAAAGCAGCCTTAAGACCTTCATGAAGCTCTACGATCAGTCCTTACGGACCTCTAACATTCAAGTGGCCTACTTACATGCATCAGAGAGTAGTTCTAAATTAGAGTTCATGCAAATTTATTTAATTCATTAGTAAATATAAGAAAAATCACCAGAGTCTTCACAAAAGTATTTAAACATGCATTGCGTACATAATTAAGACTTATTCAAGAGAATCACGTAACATTCAATCAATATTTCATAAGAAAATCATTTATCAGCAGTATATAACATTAACATATATAAACAAAATACTCAGGAATTCTTCAGAATACTCAAACTACCTTGCGCACACTACTGCAAGGGTTTGTACACTCAGCTGCGGACTCTACCTAGGCCTCTGTGCACTTAGCTGTGGAACCTTTATTTCCCTATCTAAGCGTAGGAAGTAGATCCTTCCTACCCAAGCTCCTATCCTTGACTCTTCAATCAACCCAATTCTCTATCTTTTCTCCATCTTTCCCTTGTAAGTCTAAGTCTCCCTTCACTAAGAATCACTATTTATAGACTTTTCATACAATTCCATGGTCCACGAACCATCGGTGAATCTCAAAAATATCTCAAAACTTTACATAAAATAAGGGGCTAATCCCCTTTGACCCCCTTTGACTCATATTCATCTACGCTCTCCACATCCACAAATCGCGGAGACTTTACATTATTTACAGGACTGTACCAAAACTTTGGTTATCTTAACCCCAAACTAACCCAGGGGAACCCATCCCAATAGGCCCCCAACACAAAGATCGTGACTCACCCTCGAGTCACTCTGCTATTGCTATGTGATCTTACGGTGAAGACCCCCCAGCTCCACCGGATTACTGCAACTTTAGAAGCGCTCTGTGCCACTTCCTGTTGAACCTCCTCGATCAATTTTTTAGTGGATGGTCCTTCTACAACCAACCTCATCATTTGATGTGTCTGTTGTAGTCCTTTAAGCTTATTCTGAATGGAATTTGTGACCTGATAAGCCTCCTCAAACTAAGGCTGCAACCTGGCCTTTAGCAATGCCTCCTTCTTCTACACATCCTCTACCTGTGCTAGTAGTTGTTTTCCTTCCTATAACTTGGCAAGGCATTGCGCTGGTGCTAAGGAGCGCGCACTCACCCTGACCTCATCATATTGGCGCTGCAACTCCCTTACCTCTGTGTTCAATGTTTTCAAGTCGGGATCCTCCTGCAGATTGATCACTAGCTCCATAGCCTGCTCGAACAGTGTCGCATAGTGAGTGACTGTGGCGTCCAAGGTAGCCATGCCTTCCTTAATTGCAACTCCGCGCTACTCCCAGACCTCAGGAGGAGTTGTGGGCTGAAAATTTAATTGCAGCTCTACAATCTTCATGTTGAACTCGAAAGTGACTCGTCCAACTTCTGCTTTAGCCTCACGCACACCAGCAGTTAGTTTTATGATTTTGGCTTCTGGCTGTGCATCCTTCAGGATGTGAAGCTCAGGCACTATCTTGCATGCCTCTGCTACTGCTGACTCTAGACGTGAACTATGCAGCTGAAGTGCCTCCTTTTCCTTCAGAGCCTATGTCTTTTCAACGAACATTTGTTCATTGTTGACTTTGTACTCACTTATGAGGTTGAGGGTGCGCTTCTTGCTGGTTCTCAATTCATCTACCACCCCTGTATGCAGCGCGTGGAGGGTTTCGTTGGAGAGTTCCACTATATTTAGTCCTATGTTCTTGATTGTACTCAGTATAATACGATCATTGGCGGACTCTGTGCGAATGGACCTTTCGGGCAACGATATAGTTCTGAGATCCAGGGTCCTTACTAGCTCTGCTGCTTGGCTTGTCCAGGGTGCCAGGCTTGCTTGCTTTGCGCTTGCTTGTCCTATGCCCACATGTATTCTACTTTTTTGGATATAAAGCTTGCATAGATATTTTTGGACGCTCCTCTGCATCTACATGTATTGCTTCTCAAACTGTTGCAGTACTTCCGTCATTGTATCCCTGACTTTATCGCCAATCTCATCAAGATCACTTTTTGTCAACAACATGGGATCAACCTGTGTTCTATCATATTTCTTCTTTTTTTGTGTTCCACCCTTCTGCTCCTTGCCATGTATTTTAAAAATAAATGGGGTGCTCTGCCCCTCATCTCCTCCGCCACCTTGTTCTGAAAGCTCGTTTTCCTCTGTCTCCGGCGAAGGTGACTTATCATCTTTTAAGGACTCGCGTTGTTATTTTTCTGCCTGCTCCACAACAATGTGTTCTTTCTCAATGCAAGCCTTTTCTGAAGCTTACTTCTTTCTCTTTTCTACGAGGGTACACACAACTTGCTTAGTTTCCTCCTTCCTTTTTTGCGCAGCAGAACTTCCCGTGCCCATGCTTGTTCCAACATCTACTTCTAACGGGGCATGCCATTATGCAAGCGATGACGCTACAACCTCATGCATGTCCATTTCTGACACCAGATAGGGCAACTGGTGCCATTTCTACTCTAGATCCTTCCGCTTTTGGATATAAACTCTGTGGAAGTCAGCCTTGAATGCCGCGTAGGCTGACAGCTGCGTGAACAAGGTTGGGGACAACCTTAGACACTAATTGATTTCCATACAGAGATCCATTTCCATAAGAACCCAAAATATATTTGTCTCTGCAATCCGCGTGGCATCCTTTGTGGACCATAAGGAAGCAAATCGCATTGCCTCTGGCAATCCTTCATCGAGCAGAGGAAATTGGCTATTCTCCGGCAATCTCAAGGCAACAAGCACAATTGACAACAACAACCAAGCATAGTGGAATGGCTTGGTTTCTTCCTAGGCTTCTTGGCAGTTTGCTAGGAACTCCTGACATACGTACCTTGCCCAATTAAATTGTACGCCTTTCACGCACTACATAGAAAGGGAAACCACTGGCATCGGAACTTCATCCACGCACCATTTTCGCATCACCTTCCATGCTAAAATCTGGGCTACGATTTGAACTACCTCATCTATTATGGAAAGAATGGAATACCCTTGCGACTTCTTGAGGAGGCTGTAATCCCTCTTCATCCTCACTACAAGATATTTCTCCCCAGTCTTTTTGCCAAACTCCTTAGTCGGGTTCACGCCTTTGTAAGGCAGGTGCGTGATTCTATGAATTAGCATGTCTGTAATGAGGATAGGCCCTCCTAGCCATAAACATCCATCGTGCACCAATGTGAGGAGTTGGCACGCACATATCATATTAATGGGGGTGCAGTGATAATGTGGCACCCACAACAGATTGAGAAACCTTGATTACTCGACACTGTGGACCCACTCCTTCGTCTCCAACGTTGTAACACCTGTTTCTTCATAATAGACCCTCCGCATATATTTTTCCATTTCCAAGTGTGGAAACTTAGCGTGGTCTGATAGGTCCCAATCCTCCATTTTTAACAATGGGATCCTTGCGAGTCGAAGGCCTTCAAAAGTGACCTGCTTAGGTAGTAGGGGTGTGGATATTATAAACTTCTCAAAATCTGGGTCCTTCATGACCTTTGCTTTTCCCTTCTGCTGAGGAATATAATGAGGTAGCCTTTTCATGGGTTTTTGTTACTTCAGCATCAATATCCTCTGTTCCCTGGAATTCTTCCCCCTCTAGGTATACTACTCTATCTGGTTGCTTATCTTTCTTCTACTTTGCTTGTGTGTATGTATTCTTTCTTGGGGAAGTGCAGACCGTCACTGGCTTATTTTGCTTATCCTTCGTAGATTGTTTTGACTTGGCAAGTTGGGTTTCTCTTGTAGGGGTATGATTCATCTTAGGTGACCTCGGCGTCGTAGGCACAGGAGTAGGAGCTTCCATACTTACAACTTCTGGGGCAGTTGTTTCAGAGACAACATCGCCAGTACTCATAGTTTCAGCAAGACTTGGTGGAGACATTTTTTCAAGAATAAGCTTCTGGTTTATCTTAGGCAATTCAGAAAACACGGGGCTCGCAAATAAATATTCCCAAAATACTCGTCTCATAGGAAACAGACAGTGAAATTCACTAACAACTCTTGGAGCGCAAACTGTTCTCTTTGGACTAGCACACCTAATTTATTAGGGGTTTTGAATTCAAATCCGACCGTTCCCCCCAATTCTTGATAATAAATGTTGTTTTGGCAATAGATCTTCAAATATTTTTACCTTAAATGCTGCCACCCCGCTTCACTTAACCGTCTTCTGACCATCAAATCATGAACAATAACTCCAACAATGATTTTCCTGCCGCGCTGTGCGATACCTTCCCCCATGGTGCAACTTCCTGGGTTGCATCTCCGTCATTCTCCGTGCATCCTGCTCGCTGCGTTGTCCTCCAAGCTGGGCAATGTACTTTATAGTCCCGCGCTCCCTTGCAACTTCCTGGAGCACTAAGACTATCCTGTTGTCATATAGTCATTACGCATGATCCCCTGTATACAACTTCAACCTGCTCCCATTTCATTTTCCTAAGAAGGGTTTCACATTCAGCTCCGCGAGCTGAATTGCGCCTCCATCTGTAATTTCTTTGACAATATATGGCCCTAACCAATGCATCTGGAATTTACCTGGGAATTTGGTGAATTTACTATCATATAAAACGACAAGATCGTTTACCTTGAACGTGCAAAGCTTGATGTGGTGATCATGCCATGCTTTTTCGCATTCCTTCTACACTTGTTGATGGAAACCTGCCAAAATTGATCTTTTTTGAGCTCCATGAGCTGTGTGAGCCATTCCTCCAAGACCTCATGATCTGCCATACCCGTCATAGCTGCTATGCGTAGACTAGGCACAATGTACTCCACTGGCATTATAGCTTCGACCCCATATACTAATCTAAATGGCGTTTGCCCTATCAGCTTCTTACAAGTAGTCCTGTAAGCCCATAGTACTGCAAGTACACGCACATTCCAGTCATTCAGCTGTGCATTATAGATCTTTGTCAATGCGTTCTCCAAAATCTTGTTAAAATCTTTGACATTTTTGTTTTCCTATGGGTGGTATGGCATACTCTTCTGATGGTAGCACTGGAACTCTTTAGTCAACGCGCTAATCGTTTCGTTCAAAAAGTGCATACCTCTGTCACTCATTAATACTTTTGGGCAGCCAAATCTGGTTAAGACATACTCAAACAAGAATTTTGTTGTTGTAGCCCATGTACAATCTTTAATCGACTGTGCTTCTACCCATCTGATTAGATAATTCGTTGCAGTGATAATATAACACACACCCATTCTTTTTCCAGGGGCTGAATTGGCCCAACAAAATCAATCACCCACTTCTCAAAGGGTTGCAAAGATACTTGAGGATGTAGTGGTAACTCATCTCTGCACGATGGTCTGCCAGTTCTTTAACATGCATCACACGCCTTACAATAGACCTTGGAATATTTGTGCAATGTTGGCCACCATTGACCTGCGCACAAAATCATTGCCTTTCCTACATAATGGCCTCCTGCATCTCCCCATGAGCTTCAGCAAGAATGTTATCCTAATCAAAGTCTGGCACATATCTTCGCAATATTTCATCTGCACCCATCTTATACAAATGTCCTGCAATGACTGAAAAATTAGCCATGCGCACTACTAATTCCTTCTTCTACTGGCTTTTATATCCTTCCGGTGCCATCCCCATAGTCAAGAAGTGAATAATGTCTCCAAAATGATCATCTGCTACACTCACCACAAAGAGCTACACATCTGACAACCCTTCCTCCAGATTATTAGGCTCCTCTCATGTTTTGATTCATGACTGTTGGTTAGGACCTGCATTTAACCTTCCTGGCTTCACAATGACTTCAAATTCATACTCCTGAAATAATAGCAACCATCTACAGATTCCCCCCCAACACAAGCTTGTTGACCAAGCATTTCAAGGCAGAATGATCTGTGTACATCTTGAAATGACCTCCTAACAAATAATGCCTGAATTTTTGCAGCGTGTACACCATGGCCAATCCTTCGTGCTCAGTTGTTGAATAATTTTTCTTGGCCTTCAATAACTTCCTACTTGCAAAGGCTATAGGATGGTCCATTTCTCCTTCACCGGCCTGCGTTAACACTACACCCAATGCAATGCAAGAGGCATCCACATGTACATGAAACTCCTTTTTCCAAACAAGGAATATCAAGATCGGTGCAGTGACCATCTTTTCTTTCAACACATCTAAGTTGCATTGGCATTCTTTGTCCCAACAGAATGTTGTGTCCTTCTTTAGCAGTTTCTCCATGGGTGCAGTAATTTGAGCGTAATATTTGATAAATTTTCTATAGTATCTCTTATGTCCCAACATTGTGCGCAACTGCTTGACATTCCTAGGGGGCTCCAAATTCACAATTACCGCAATATTTGTGGGGTCCACCATCAATCCTTTCCTGCACACATCATGACCCAGCAAGATTCCAAAGGGAACACATAATTTTTTCAAATTCAGCGCAATCTGGTATCTCTGACATGTATCTAACATCAGGCGGAAACTTTCTACATGGCGCTTTACTAATCCAAACACCATCCAATCATCAAAGTATACTTCCAGAAACTTATGAATGAAATCTTTGAACGTTGCTATGACGACGCGGGAAAATATTGTAGGTGCATTCTTGAGTCCAAATGGCATCACAGTGTACTAAAAATAACCCCACTCCGTTGTGAAGGTTGTTTTTTCTCCTATCCTTAGGCGTGATCTTAATCTGATTATACTCGGAGAATCTGTCAGTAAAGGATAGGACTCCTTCCCTCCAACTTTGTCTAACACTTCATCTGTAAATGATGTTGGAAATGGGTCATGAACACACACATCATTAAGCTTCCGCATATCTACGCAAATCCTTATTTCACCCTTTTGTTTCTTCTCCTGAACCACCATCGGGCTCACCCAATTCAATTCTTAAACAAGTTCTATGATTCCTTCCTCCACCATCTTATCCATCTCTTGGTGAACCTTTTCCTTGTATTTAGGATTAAAGTGATACATCCTCTATTTAATAGGCTTCACGTTCTGCTTTAGAGTGATCTTCATAACGCCCAAATCCCCAACTATGCCCTTCAAATCCAAAAACTTAATGGGGAAGAGATCTTGGTATTCATGGAGTAACTCAACAACTTTATCCACTTTAGCGTTAGCCTCCAATTTTTGCAAACTTTGGTTCTTCTTTAGTGCCAATGTTTACTTGCTTTGTCTTCAGAGGTGCAGAGATGTCCGGATTTTCTATGTGTGGGCCTTCGAATTCACTATGCCCTTCTACCTCTAGAATATTAATGTTTCTCAGATCTTCATCTTCCTCTTCAGGGGTTACATTATTGCATTCCAACGCATGATGCAGCTGGGTGCTCCAGTCTGGTTGGATCCATTCCATAGGTTCTTTCGGTGTTCTGAAGATAACCATCTTAATCTCTTGTAGCACTTCATCGATGCTTGTGAAGTCGTATTCAAAGGTGAAGGTCAATAAGAACCCTTCCTTCAATACATATCATTCCGTGGTGCCATGGCAAAGCTCCGTTTCCAGATACTAGTTCATGGGAATTGTATCCAAAGTATGGAAAAATATGTGTACCCACTCTGGCTACAGTTATGTTCCCCATGCTTTAGTCCATTTCGCTAGTTGATCACGTGGATCCTCCCTTCTAGTATATTTCTCAGTCATTCTGGTGTTAGCACGCCCAAACCATAACCGCATCATTCTTCGGTAATCCCGCAATCCATCAAACCTATCCTTATGCGTACCCCACCATCATGCAGGCGTAGCTTGCAGTGCCAACTCTAATGCTTAGGGAATTCACGCTCAAATTCATCCAAAAAGAGATCTACGGCAGTTAAACCATCATAATAGGGTAATTTCCTTACCCCCGACGAAACATAGTGCAGCGACTTCATCATCATATTGCATCGCAATGTAGACACTTCATGCAAGTGATTCTGCCAATGTTATAACTCCTCGTTTGAATCAGAGGTGCAGGAACTGTCCCGGTCCCATGCAATCCATCCATCTGCTATCAGATTGATCCAGTCCTGATCCGCGATGTTATCTTGTAAATCTGATCCAATTCATGATCACTTTCATCATAATCGCGGACCGGTTCAGTATAGCGTGCCCCTTTTGGAGGATCCAATGGCACTATAACTTGCAGCGACTTTTTTTCAAAGGACATTGTCCTTTTCTTCAAATTAATGACTCCATTCATGTCAGTAGCCCAGTCAATTCCCAAGAGCGCGGGGTAGGGGTTACTGTCGTCAACAATTTCTATAACCTCAAAGTCGGCCATCGTGCTCACACCTTCTATATCAACTGTAACTCCATATAACCGTCCCATGGGGATGATTTTCTATTGGTTCGCCATCCTAAGCTGAATTGGAGACCACTGCAGCGCAGGTCTCCCCATCCTTTCCCATGTTTGTTTCGGTAATACGTTCACATCAGACCCCAGATCCAAAATGACTTGGTCCATCTCATAATCACCTATCTACGCAGTGAGTCGCATCTTGCACCCTATTCGTGCCTTATGTTTTCCAATTTTCTAACAACTCGGTGTCCATAAGGGACCTTCTCTTTGATGGCACATTTATTTATTAATTCCCACAGGACTTCCATAGCTTTGCTGTCACGCAACAGTTTTATGCAGGTCTCCAAAAACGTATTGAGTACAGAGAGATCAACCTCTGCAGGCGCGTTGATTTCTTGCGTCTTGTCCTAGCTCCCTGAGGTGAAGGCCTCAGCGAAGCTCTTCTTGGTTTCCATAAACGTTTCCTTAGCCTGAGCCATATCAAAGCCGACTTCTTTCTCTGGCGCTTTGCGGACCCATCCTTCTTCTTCAGGCTACTTACCCTTATCAGTGCCAGTCGTCATTCCACTTCTTAGCACATTGTTAACACTTTGATCTTCTTCATGGGGCTCAGCCCTCATCATATGTAGATTCTACATAGGCTACTGAGGCTATGTTTTCTTCTCTTGCATTTTAGCTATTAGCACTGGGCATTCCTCTATGGTCCAACTGTCTGTAGTATTGACATGACAGGTGTGTAGGATTTTGGCAATCTCGTGCGTAGTGCCCCGACTATCCACAGTTGTAGAAGATAATCTGACTGCGGCCTCTAGTAGGTCCTCCTCCTCCTCGGTCCTGTCCTCAACCCTGATAACCTTCGCACACTCCTCTGACGCCTTGATCTGGAGGCCCAGTTTCTTCTTGCATCTGGTATGTAGGTGTCCTTTCCATCATCAGCTCATAGCTTTGATAGTAGCATTCATCATGGCCCACAGATTTGCAGAAGTTACAAAACAACTACTGGGGTGTCTAGACAAACATTTGAAGTAAATGGAAATTATCCATCGCATGTTGTCCAGCAACTTGACAAATAGTGCACCATAGTGCAGTCATCACGCTTGGTCCTACTGGGGTTGCTCGCTTAAGGGGAATTGGCCCCCTTCTTGTAATATAATTTGCGTACACTGGACAATGGTCTTTATCATGCCCATGGCCCTTGCACTTCAAACACTAGACTTTGTGCGCACTTCTGGTTTAGTCTCCTTGTCTTTTCTCAAACTCTATAATTCTAGGTGTAAGCTAGCTAATTGTGAGTGGATCTACTCTACTCCCATGTTCGTATCCTGAATAGGTGATGCATGCGGCCTTATTGCGATCTCTAAGGCTTTTGCCTATGTTTCTATCTTTTGTTGTGACAGAGAAATTCTCAAGTGGGGCAAAAGCGACGTGATAAACCATTCATGATGCTAGCCATAAGTGATCTGCATGTTAGCCTCTCTGATCTGAAACTTCAACCTCTGATCAAATTCCCAAGCCGTCTCATCGACCCTCATCATGATCTCTTTAAATCCAATTACTGAGCGTGGGTTAGACTTAGGCTTACTAAACTCTTTGTTTAAAGCCGCCTTAGTTTCTTCTATCATTACAAGAGGATTATCAGAACAATACTTAATGTACTAGGTTAGCGCACGATCCTGCAAAGCGATAACCAACTCTGCCTTCTTTATATTGTCATCAGTAATCTATTGCGTTGTCCATACAACGTTCATAATAAACCATAACTGCTACGCATCTTCAATTCCTGTACCCTTGAAGATCGTCATCTTCATTGCGTTTGCCATGTTGAATGGTGGTGGTGGAGGTGGAGGTGTGAGCAAAGGTTTATGCGATGGAGGTGGGGGTGGAGGTTGAGTGGAAGGATGATTTGCTCGAAGAATCCCCTGAGTGATTAGCTGAACAACGTTTTGAGGCGTAATCTTCCTCGCCCCTTCGTCGTCACTTGGATGAGGTCCAATCAATGGACTATACTCTGGTCCTGATCCTTCACGATTTCTAAAGAATCATCCGCTTCACATAGCTCTGAACATCAAGGTAATGGAATCACCTGTTTTTCACATAACATCATTTTAATCCAAGTATTTAATGATCTTAAATACTTACCTCGCGGTCCTTTGAAAAATCTCCGCTCCGCTTCGCTATAACTGATTGAGGTATCAACTATAAATTTTGTAACAAATCCTGCCAGAATTCGATCGAGCCAATGATCGATAGCCTGCGTGATCTTGTTTTCAGAAGTTTCTAAATTTCACACTAATTTTGGAGTCCACACTATAGGATTATTGAGCTTCCACCTTCCTTGACTGTCTGTCAATTTAGCTAACCACTCATACAGTTCAATAGGGAAAGTGCAGAAGATGATCTCATGTATCTCTGTGTACAGATACTTGTTCAACCACTCTTCCTTCGACAGGCGCGAATTCCTATTTTCTTGCGCCGCAAACTCCTAAATTTTTCAATCCAACCACTTTTCAATTTCTTTCTTGGTCGGATTCCAATGATGCAACATCACACATGTGTTTCAAGCAGATCCTAGTCCCGGCAATGGAACCATTTGTTGGATTAGGGGGTCCTGACCCAGGTTCAGAGTTAACTGCCCCAACCAACAGAACCCTACACTACTAGCCCTTTTGGCAATAACCTACGTAGCGTAGGTTGCAGTCTCACCCAAAGCAATATGGGGGGATGCAAGAACCAAGTTTCTACATCTAAAGACTAGTGTGATGTTTTCTAGCACCTCATATCTGCCTTTGCACAGATCGATATAGGGAACATTTTGCAACCCTGTTAAAATAGCCTTCATACCTTCGCAAAGTTCTATGATCAGTCCTTATAGACCTCTAACATTCAAGTGGCCTACTTATGTGCATCAAAGAGTAGTTCTAAATTAGTGTTCGCACAAATTTACTTAAGTCATTAGTAAACATAAGAGAAATCAATAGAGTCTTCGCGAAAGTGTTTAAACATGCATTGCATAAATAATTAAGACTTATTCAAGAGACTCGCGGAACATTCAATCAATATTTCATAAACAAATCATTTATCAACAATATATAACATGAATAGAGATAAACAAAATACTTGGGAATTATTCAGAAAAAAATTGTCTTTATTGATCTTCAATTCAAGGTTACATACTCAAACTACCCTGCGCACAAAGCTACAGGGTTCCGCGCACTTAGCTACGGACCCTACCTAGGCCTTTGCGCACTCAGTTACAAAGCCTTTCTTTCCCTATCTAAGAGCAGGAAGCAGAGACTTCCTGCCCTAGCTCCTACCCTAGACTCTTCAATCGATCCAATTCTCTATATTTTCTCCATCTTTCCCTTCTAATTCTAAGTCTCCCTTCGCTAAGACTCACTATTTATAGACTTTTCATACAATGCCATGGTCTATGGACCATGGGTGAATCTCAAAACTGACTCAAAACTTTACATAAAACAAGGGGCTAAGCCCCTTTGACTCTTATGCATCTACGCGCTCTGCATCCACAAATCATGGAGACTTTACATTATTTACAAAAGTGTACCAAAACTTAGATTATCTTAGCCCCAAACTAACCCAGGGGACCCCAACCCAAAAACAACTTTAAAGTATATCAAATGGATGTTAAATCTGCATTTTGATATAGGGACCTAGAAGAAGAAGTTTATATTGAAAAACCTAAAGGATTCATTCTTGGAAATTATAAAAAACTTGTTTGCAAACTTAAGAAGGCATTATATGGGTTAAAAAAGGCTCCTCATGGATGGTATTATCATATTTACATGTATCTTCAGTGACAGGGATTCAAGAAAATATCTGCAGATAAAAATTTATATATCAAATATGACAAAGAAAAACTTTTGGTAGTAGGGGTGTGTGTTGATGATATCATATTTGGAAGAAATATTGAATCTATGAGTCAAGGATTTGCTACATCTATGTAGTAGAAATTTGAAATGTCTTTACTTGGTGAGCTAACATACTTTCTTGGCCTTAAATTTCATCAAACTAAAGATGGTATCTTTCTTTCTCAAACCAAGTATCTCAAGTAGATTATGAAGAAGTACATAATGGAAGACTAAACCTATGTTGACACCAATGATAACAAGATGAAATCTTAGTCAAAATGATGACACTCCTACAGTTAATCAATATGAATACATATCCATGATTGGTATCTTGCTTTATCTTACAAGGATAGGACCAAACATTGTGCATGTTGTTGGCATAGTTGGATGTTTCCAAGAAAATCCCATGGAAACTCATCTCAAAGAATAAATGAGGGTATTCAAGTATCTACAAGGCACTCAATATTTTGGTCTCTAGTATCCCAAAAACATAGATTTTTCACTTCATGTTTACACAAATGAAAATTGCGCAGGGAATGTTGATGACCGCAAAAGTACCAGTGGAGGAGCACTCCATTTGGGACCTTTCTTAGTTTCTTGGTTCAGTAAGAAACAAAGTTTTATTGCTTTATCAACTACTGAAGCAAAATATGTTGTTGTTACCTCTTGTTGTACTCAACCTCTATGGATGATCCAAACATTGCAAGACATTCAAGTTACTTATCCTCTACCTATACCTATTCTCTGCAACAACACTAGTACCATAGGTATCTCTAAAAATCATGGCATGCACTCAAAAACTAAGCACATCCCAATCAAATACCATTTTCTTAGAGAGAAAATTCTTGAGAAAAAAGTCAAGCTGGAATATGTTCCCTCAAAGGAACAAGTTGCAAATATATTTACCAAGCCTCTTCCACGTGATTCCCTTAAATATCTTAGATAGAAATTAGGAATGTTTCCTTCGTATTCACTCAACTAATTGTTCTAATAGGTATGTCTTTTTTAGGGGGAGCTAGGGTTGTAAGCATCAAAAATTTAATTTCTATACATGGATCTCATGAAAGACAATCATGTGTATACATATTGATATAGAGAGTTGTGTTTTGCTCGTAGTAATGAAAAATGAGTTGCACAAATTCAAGGGGAGCTACTCATATGTTTCCATTAGTTCATTATTGGCATTATGGTTCTGGCATTGATTTGTTACAATCTATTCATGATGCTCATATGTTTCTTAGAATGATGTTGGTTCATGATATATTTATGAGTTGTTGCAAATCTTATACTACTTCTAATTGAAATGGTTCTTTGGTGCATTTGCTAATTGATGAGATGGCTATAATCAGATTTGATGATAAAAAGTTGGAGCAGGTTCAGGGGGAGCATATGTTAAGCTTATAATCACCCATATTGTTGGCATTATGGTTTCTTAAGATCATCTTGTTGCATGACATTGTTTATGATGAGTTCACGATTTTATCATTGTTTGATTAGAAGATATGTGTGTGTGTGTGTGTGATTATGTCAAAATGTTTGGGATACTTATGATGCAGTTATATTTGATGATACTAATTAATGCAGTTTATGAGGAGAGGTTGATGCATATACTATCTTGACTTACATATTGAGGATGATCATGTTGCTATCTATGTTGCTTCTATTAAATGTCTATGTTGCAGACTCCTATATGGTGATTGATGGTTGCTAATGACTATCATGGTCTTGCTACCTCATTGTTGAGGTTCGTGTCTTTGGCTATAAGTGTCATATATGTCTCTCGATGTAAAGGTCATGAAAATATCCATGTTGTCAATCATTGTAAAATTCAGTCATATATGGACTATTGGGATCAAGTCATGTTATGTATATATTCCCATTATTTGGGAAATTGATGTAATTTGAAGTCCAATATGTAAACCTAATATGTTGGGTATTCGATATAATCATGAATCATTGGTGATAAGAAAGGTCATATTTGTTTAAGTCATAATGCCTTGTACTTTGATAAAGTTCAAGATATAGTCAAGGGGATCATGGTCAGTATGCATATTTCATGGTTCATATCAACAGATCATACCTATAGCGATCATCTCTACAAGGAAAGTACTTCATTCAGGTTGGTTCAACCCTTTTCCCTTGATGTCAAAGGGGGAGAGGATACTTGGTGGTTGTGGTGTTTGGAGTGAAGACTTGGTGTTTGCAGGTGTGTTTGTAGGTGTTGTCCAAACCCCAAAGTGGTTTCCATCAAGTTCAAAGGGGGGTATTGTTGGCATTATGGATAATGTTTTGTCCTTAAAGGAAACTTGCTTGATAAAGATGTACTTTATGTCAACATTGTGATATTATGATGATTATGGAACTCATGTAGAATGGTATAGATGCTACAGAGGATATGGATCGAAAAATTGGCAGTTCAGTGACAGATGGATGATAGAACTGAAGTTTGAGAAAGTATACGTGGTTCCTGCAAATAAGGGTTGCGTACGTATGCAAGTCTTGTGAATACAATTTATGTGCATAATCTGAACCATGGAAATATGGATACCAGGAGTCATTACCATGGTATTTTACCATAGTTATTGATGTGGCAACAATGATTTGATCCTGTCAACAAATACTAATGACATTACCAAATTATTTACCTAACGTACTGGCTAAGGAAAAAGCTATATAAGGAAATGGAGATCAAAGTGTTGGGTGTGCAAGTGAATGAGTTATTCATATATGATTTTACCTTAACCTGGTGTGCACCAGGGAGCAAGGAGATGAATCAGATCTGACAGATCTAAAAGCATAGTAAAGACCATTGAATACACTTGCTTGATCTATTTATGCTTGTATCTAACAATGATAGATCTATTATTGTAATGATGCTAGCATATGAATGTATGGCAATGAAGGTTGTGGCATGTAAGTTGTAGTTGCAGTGAATGTATGTTTCAGTGATTTAAAATCTATACATTGGTTTGTCTCTTAATAGTCACATACATACATGGATCTGGTGTTGTACAATCGTGTATATGTTCTGCGATATTTGTTTGAGTATCTTGTTATATGTACACAGGTGTTATGAATATTAATCGTGTACACATGCTGATCTATTTTGTGGGTGTTGTGTATATGAACTAGGGTTTGAGTTGGTGATTGATGATAGTTGATGATATCTATTCTATTTGTTTTTATCTGACAATGATGTCTTGATAAGCATGGTCTGTATTTGGAAGTGTTGATTAGGTTTATTAGATTTTGGCTTGGTATATTGATTAGTGATGACGTTGCGCTATGATTGGGTTTTCCATGAGTCAGTATTGATGTGTCTATTGTAATTCAGTTTTTTGTAATTCAAGTTGACAGTGTTTTCAGTAGTTAGTAATTTGAGATTTGTACGCAGATGTTATACATAGGTGTTATCACCAAAAAATGATCACCTAGTCATTTCTCACTAGGTGGATCGAAATACACCATGTAGGATTAATTTTACCATAGTAAAATCACTTTCACTGTGGAAAATAATTTATTAAACCACTTTTATTAAATTATTTTCCGATTTAAATTAAAAAACCCATGAGAATAATTATTAAATCATTATTCCTTGTCACATTTGATTAAATCCCTTAGGAATAATTAAATAAATCACTATTTAATAATTATTTCAATTTCACACCATTCTTAATTCTCACAAAATAATTAATAAATCATTTTATTTGTTAATTATTTCTAAATAAAGATATTTAACCATTTTAAATATATTTTCCCTCTCCAATAAATATAATAAAGTATTCCAAGCGGTTAGATCTTGATTTGGTTAATATTATTTTATTATTCTCCATTTTCAAGATTGACTCAATACTTTGTTATAAATAGGAGGGTTTTTCGCTCATTCTTCACCATGAACATAATCATCGTCACCATTATCATCTTTTTTCGTTCGAGCTCCCATTTGATTTCTCCATATTTTGTCTGGGTTTTTCACATATTGAGAGAGAGAATCGTTTTCTGAAGCATCAAGAACATAAAGGGACCCATCCCACGAAGGGGGACTTCTAGACCCTTTTGTAAATCTCCTTCACCAGGTGTTTTTAATAAAGAATTTATTCAATTAAAGTCTTTCCATTTGGGTTATTGCATTGGATATCTTTACTATTGTTTGTTGTTTTAGATTGTCTATATTTTTTGTTGTTGGTTTTCCATTTTTATGAAGATCTGAATCGCAAGTAGCCATTAACTTGTTGTTAGGGTCACTTGTCACATGGTGACTTAAGTGAAGTGTTTTTGGTACACCTTCCAAGAAATTTCACACTAACAATAGGAAGCATGTATATACGCAAGTTCTCTTAAGAACAATTGTGTACATATTCTGAGGTTCATTTGTTCTGATTGGATTTTTTATTATTAGAATGATGTCACATTGATTCAGTTGGCTCATTGATTATATTTCAGATTCAGTACTCAGTTTGGTTTGGGCTTATTGTTGGTATGGGTCTAGTGTGAAAATTTGGTGAAAGGTAGCCTATAGGTTGTTTGATGATTGTGTGACAGATGGAACCAATATGAAACATTCTGAAACAAGGTCAACAAGGTGTTGAGGGTTGCAGCCTTCATTGTGGGGGTAGGATCTCCCTTCCATTAGGAGATGGTAAACGAAATTAGGGGGTTGTAGCTTCCTTTGTAGTGTCCTATTTTTTTTTTCCTAATATAGTTTTTTTCACTCCTATCAAGGGTGATTTTTGATGAGTTATATATATGAAAAATTGATAACTTGATTGAGGAATAACGTTTTATATACATAATTATATTTCCTTTTATGTTTATGTATGCAAGATTGATCACTATATTGGGGAACAATGTTTTATATAGTTATATTTCCTCTTATGTGTGGTATCTTTGATTATCTGTATTAGATGGTTTTTATTAAGTAAATGTTATACAAATGTTTCTCTTTTTTCATTTGATTTATAAAGTAGGTGTATGACATGGATGGTGATCCAAGATTGAGACACATAGACCCATTGATGCTCATGGTTATGTGTAATACATGGTTAATTATGATTTATGGGTGATACATGATTTGTGTGATTATATATTTCTAATATTGTACTAAGCAAGATGTGGTAGGGTACCTGGTCATTTTCCAACAAGGATGTTGAATTATGAATGATTGTGGAAGTCATTTCTTAAAAGTGACTCTGGAAGTCATGCATCATTCTTGGTAAAATGTGATTAAGTTAATTTCATTATGAAATTCATTTGATTCATTTGATCTATGAGATTGGAATGTGTGCAGGACTTTGAACAAGGCCTTACCAGCAAACCATCGGATGGGTAAAAGCTCACAATCAGTACCTGTTGTAGTGGCTACAACCACCCTCCAAAATTTTCCCTTAGCTTTGTTTGGGAGCTTCCCTTCCAACCTTCACAGCATGTCTTGCTTCGTAAAGTACACAAGCTTCAGTGATTTTCTTGCACAAAGGCAGCCTGTCAATCACAGTTTGATGCATTCCCCTCACAGGTTGTTCACCCGGAATTGGTCCAGTTGTAGGCTGAGCAGCTCCCCCAAGAAATTGCGCATTTCTGGAGGGCAACCAGCCTTCCCTCCAGAAATTGCACAATCCTGACTAACAGCCTGTTGGGCCCCAGAATTGCACAATTCTGGCAGTCAACACTCATAGTGAAAAGTGCATAATTTTCCCTTGCAGGGATATCCAACCCAGAATTTGCTCAAATCTGGGCAGCAGTCAGCTGCTCTACCCAGAAATTACACAAATATCCTAGGTAGCTAGCCCAGCTCCCAGCCAGAAATGTGCATTTTCTCCCAACAGTCAAGCAGTCTCTTGCATGTGCAGCTGAGTTGACCGGTTTCCTCCGAGACTGAGAAAAGCTTACTTGAACTCATGGGATTCTTCTCCCAAGGCAACATGCAAAGGCATCCCTTGTTTCAGGGATCTATGTTTAGCATTTGGAGGTTACATGCAAGGATCATTTCAGAAACCACCCACCAAGTGTCACTTTCCCTAGATTTGTGGCATGTGCATCACGACCTTGATGCTATCAAAGCTCATCAACCAGATGTTGTAGAGCTCATTCCTCACATCAACCTTAGAGCTATCACATCTCACATCACATCTAGGAGCAATCGACACATTCATCTTAGATGTTTTGGGGTAAGCCCGCTTTCCATGACTTGTGTTGCATTTCTGGTGCTTTTTGTGTTTTGCTTCGTATGAACATTGTCTTCTTGATTTCAGTGATCTCTCGTTGTCTTTTTGATACATTCTAGCTTGTATTAGCACTGTTTCAGTTTTCATCGACATCTCACTATTGTTGCATGCATGAAACTATTTTTCACGAATGGTCGATGATTCGCCGACTCGCCTCACCCATATGCATTTTGTTGTGTTTTCTGAATCTGTCATTCACAATTTGCATGCATGATCATTCACTTATGCTTACAATCAGTATCACCATGCACTCACATTCACATTTGCGTTCAATTGCTCGTCGGAGAGTCTGGCCAACCTTGGCCCAAACTCTGCCTCACTAGACAACATTTCACAATCCTGACAGGGAAGGCTCTACCTTCCTCTCCAGAAATGCACATTTCTACCCAGCAACTGTTCCAAGCCTAATTTGCGCAATCCTTAGGGATAGTGACTGTTGGCCCAAAAAATTGCGCAATGCAGTCACTGAGCCTCCAGCCATTGTCAGTTGAAATTGCACATTGCACAATTCCAGCAGTTAGAAGGCAGACTGCACTGTGCATTGTGCAGTTCCAGTAGTCAGTCAGTCTCCTAGTAGCCTAGACTATGCCTTGCCCAGTCTTGGCAGTCAGTCTCCCGACCTCTCGGCCAAAATTGCGCAACCTTCATGATCAGTCACACAGGTATGTTTCAAGCTAGTTCTCAAGTTCATTTTGGTTTTTGACCAAAAATTTGCTTGCCATGAGTGTTTCCATGTCTCCAGGAATTGCAGGTGTTCATCTACCCCTCAGAAGTGTAGGTACAATGGTTTTCAAGATAACAAAGTCGAAGGCACCATTTAGAAAACACCTGGAGATGTAGTCGATCAAATGTCTATCAGCTTGCCTACTCACGAAGACATCAAATTGTTCATAGACAAGGACATCAAGTTATGACAATATCATTTTCAGCATCATGAACAACAGCTGAAGGAAGCATACAGAATGAAACAAACACAACGAATGCAACAAATGCAACGAATGCAATGAATGCAACAAATGCAACAAATGCAAAGAATGCAATGAATGCAACGAATGCAACGAACGCAACGAATGCAAGAGGAAGGTTGTTGACAACACAGAGGTGTAACAAAGTTGCAAGCTCAAGCAGAACCCTTAATGATGAAAACAACTTTGGAGACTCAGGCTATGAGGTGACTACGCGACATGAAGATCGCGCGAAGACAGAGAATGGAACAAAGGAGTTGCATGCGTTGAAGCAACAACTCAAGGAATAACATGAAGCTGCACAGACAGATGAATGAGTTGCAGTAGGAACAGGAACAATAGTGGGCGCAACATGCACTCATGGATGAAACTGCACCCATACAAGTTATAGATCTATCCCAGTAGCTGGCACGGAGCAGACATGGTGAGTAGTGTTGTTGATCACATGCAAGGGATTCAACAACATCCATGTCATTATGTGCACGCATGTGATCCAACCCACTTATCACACCCACCAAGACAAAGACAAGAAGCAAGTCCAACTAGAGCTGAACATGTACTTCAGCAAGTTGATGCACATGACCAACAAACACACACTTGAAGAGCAACACAGACACTATGCATCAGTGTGTTGCTGGTCCATCCATGCCCAAGAAGTTCATGCGCATGTTAGCAGACGAGTTGGATGAAGGAGCCGAACCAATGCACCGGATGCAACAGAGGCAAGAGTTCGCTTCAGCAAGATGTCACCATGGGGTGCATGTACACCATCACGGACGAGCAAGCTTGGCATCAGCTCACCACCTTCACCATCACAAGCATGTCAAAGAACTAGTCTCACCTCAATGGACCGAGTGTCTTTGATGTCTTGCATGGCTTGCTCAAGCGATTTTGTCTCACATGAACACATGTGCATTGTAATGTAACATCTTGTCAAGTGGAAGTTCAAGTGTCAATAGTTGGATGTAACAGTCATAGATTAGATGAAGAGTCATGAGGGTAGATGAACTATCACAAAGGGGAATGTCAAGGGTCATGTTATAGACATTTTTGTGCCTTACAGCATGAAGCATGAAATGTCCATAATCTACGGGATCCAAAGTCCCTAAACATGTTGTTCCTACCCCTAGAGGAACAAGGCCAAGAAACCACAGCAATTCAAATAAGTTCTCCACCTGAAAATACTCAAAAACAAGGCAATTCTGGATCATGTCAACTGCTCCACTGAGCATCTGCGCTGAATGTCAACTGCTCCATGGTTCACCTGCGTTGAATGTCAACTCCAACAAAGGCTACCTGCGCTGAGCGAGTTTGGACAAGTGGAAGGCTCATTCCTCAATGTGTCAATGCCCAGGAAGCTTCCAAAATGACACTTGGATCAGAGAATTCGACTGGTGATGAGTAAGAGGTTCCAAATCTCCAAGTGGAAGCAAGAACCTCCAAGTGGACTCAAGAACTGAAGAAGGAGAGGACACTAGTCAGCTTCATACCAGCCTCAAGCTGACTCATCCTTTCTCCAAAAATCTATATATGGATCTCTCTCCCATGAGATTTGGAGGCTGGAATTTTGTGAATGCAAAGAATTGCTGTTGGTTTGAGTTTAGAACTATTGGGTGATTTGCTTTGAAGGAGGTGAAGAGGAGATTTCTTTCTGCTGGGAAGGTGATGCTGGATTGGGCCTCTTATGGTTGTATCACTTCCTGAACTTTACTTCTTCCATTAATAAAGCATTTGAGGTTCTTCTATATGCATGTGTCTCAATGATGTATTGTTATACTTGTGTATTTGGTTTATTCTAATCCTTGAACCAGTTATGAATGTATGCTTCTTGTAGTTTCCCTCTCTTGTCATTTTGCAGGATCTTGGTGTAGCTGGGCCAGTGAAAGAGCAAGGAGCTGGGAGCAAGCAGCAAAGGAGTGAGATTGGATCAACCATTAGCGGAAGACATCGGTTAGTGGATCTCTTTCTCCTCTCTTTACATCTCATAAAGAAGAAATCTTAGATAGCTTTGCTTTGATTGTTGCTGAGGTACTATCACCCTTAGATCTGGGGGCTGGAATTTTGTGAATGCAAAGAATTGCTGTTGGTTTGAGTTTAGAACTATTGGGTGATTTGCTTTGAAGGAGGTGAAGAGGAGATTTCTTTCTGCTGGGAAGGTGATGCTGGATTGGGCCTCTTATGGTTGTATCACTTCCTGAACTTTACTTCTTCCATTAATAAAGCATTTGAGGTTCTTCTATATGCATGTGTCTCAATGATGTATTGTTATACTTGTGTATTTGGTTTATTCTAATCCTTGAACCAGTTATGACCCCGGATCTAGTTTCATCCATCTGGGCTGCGATATATATTCAGGAAATAAAGACATTGACATGTGCAGCAGATGATCATCCTATTCAAAGGATGATAATTTCATTAGAAAATTATCAGTCTACCATCAGACGATTGTCTGTTCTATGTACAGAAAAATGTATTTATAAAGCTGAGCATGGGAATGCCCGCCTCAGCTAGATCATGAAAGCAGTATGAAGAATAATGTATTGTATTGTATCTTATTACAGGTCACCTCCCAGAGATTGGATGAACTTCGGATCCTCCTGATAAAGCATTTCACCCGATAAACGGCCTCATACTTTAGGGGGCAACTGTTATAGACATTTTTGTGCCTTACAGCATGAAGCATGAAATGTCCATAATCTAAGGGATCCAAAGTCCCTAAACATGTTGTTCCTACCCCTAGAGGAACAAGGCCAAGAAACCACAGCAATTCAAAACAAGTTCTCCACCGAAATTACTCAAAAACAAGCCAATTCTGGATCATGTCAACTGCTCCACTGAGTATCTGCGCTGAATGTCAACTACTCCATGGTCTACCTACATTGAATGTCAACTCCAACAAAGGCTACCTGTGCTGAGCGAGTTTGGACAAGTGGAAGGCTCATTCCTCAATGTGTCAGTGCCCAGGAAGCTTCCAAAATGACACTTGGATCAGGGAATTCGCCTAGGGATGAGTAAGAGGTTCCAAATCTCCAAGTGGAAGCAAGAACCTCCAAGTGGACTCAAGAACTGAAGATGGGAGAGGACACTAGTCAGCTTCATACCAGTCTCAGGCTGACTCATCCTCTCTCCAAAACTCTATATAAGGATCTCTCTCCCATGAGATCTGGAGGCTGGAATTTTGTGAATGCAAAGAATTGCTGTTGGTTTGAGTTTAGAACTATTGGGTGATTTGCTTTGAAGGAGGTGAAGAGGAGATTTCTTTCTGCTGGGAAGGTGATGCTGCATGCACCTCGATTTGAGTTATTATGCTGGGGGCATGCAAACTTATCGAGCAGTTTTAGCACAAGTTCATGCTCGTTAAAAAATAAACGCAAAGATCGAGCAGTTTTAGCACAAGTTCATGCTCATTAAAAAATAAACGCAATTGTGAGCAAGCTTTCCCCTAGAGTTCAAGCTCATCTAGAAAAAATGAACCGGTAAATAACCATTGTGATCGTAAATTCATCAGCCATAAAAGCCTTGGTCGTGTTTGCACCGTCACCTCCACTTTTCATTTGGCCGATCATTCACCTCCGTTTGATTGTTTACCTATTTTGAGGAACAGCTGTGAAGAGTGATTTCACCTAGCCATCCTTGTGACACTGCCGTGATTGGAAAATTCCAACCTGTACCTGGAATCTGCTGCTATCCCTGTTTATCACTCGTTCCTCAAAGTACGAGTCTTCTTTGAGCTCTTTTCATCTGACTCGTAAAATATGAAAAGTTTGCCGAGTTTTGACCTTCCAGCTCGTTAAAGCAACCGGAAGAGCTATCCCTCCTCTAGATTTTAATCTTTTTTGGACCTGAGGGATTATTGCACAAAAAGATCGAGCACTTGTCTAGTTCGGCTCGATAAAACTATCGAACATTCATCCCTTCTGTATTGTTTTATACTTTTTCGGACTTAAGGGATTAAATGACAAAAAAGGACCTTTGGAGTTAACTTTACGTACCTTTTCAGACTCTCTAAAAATGAAAAGGACCGAGTTGTCTTTGTCGCTAGACTCGTTAAAATACATTAAATAGCAACAAACTTGTCTTTAGACGAGAACGAGTTTCCCTATCGCTAGGCTCGTTAAAACATAGCGATGGGCTTGCCCGAAGGGCAGGTTATAGAACAAGCATATGTTATCCTCCTCAAGCTTGACAAAAATAAAGAGGTACTGGTCAGAAATGACTGGGGAAAAATTGGGAGAAACTCAAAGCTTTGATGGTAGCAAGTCGCTCTTGAACATGACACTTTTCCTCCGTACCACATCGGGTTGGGTTGTTTCATTCACCGGTCACATCACCATGGTCTCTCCATACCATCCACATTTGGGGTAATGCTACCGATCCATCGCATCAGTGTTGTTATATGTTCAAGAGATGTTGTTCAGAAAGAGTCAACCGTGTCCCATCCACTGCCATACATCATCTTTCATCCTTTCATGACCGCCACCCTGAATCATATGTCACAGATCGTTTTCACCTTCATCACAATCATTAGCTCCGTTCCGTGTCACTGATGTGGGATTCATTAAGGCCCTCCTTTGATGGATCACTTCTTGTCGACATCAGCTCATTATCCAGGAAGTTGATCTAGGAACACCCCCCTCAGTACTTTGAAGCTTGCATGCCTCAATGGCAAGTTTCTCACTTCCGGCGACAGGTATACATCAATGACCTTCGACCGAAATATTTTGCGTGGTGTTCGACGCCAAGTCCTCTATTCACACCACGTGAATTGTACTGTAGTACCTTGAGGGTCATCATCATTATCGGTGATTCCTCTCGCGCTTGTTAACAGTTTACATCATTGACTGGTAATCAAGCGATGTCTTTCCATGTTCGACTCCAAAAAATTCTCACATGGATAGACTTGTACTTAGAGTGAAGATCGGACGAGTTTGAAGACCCCGGATCTAGTTTCATCCATCCGGGCTGCGATATATATTCAGGAAATAAAGACATTGACATGTGCAACAGATGATCATCCTATTCAAAGGATGATAATTTCATCAGAAAATTATCAGTCTACCATCAGACGATTGTCTGTTCTATGTGCAGAAAAATGTATTTATAAAGCTGAGCATGGGAATGCCCGCCTCAGCTAGATCATGAAAGCAGTATGAAGAATAATGTATTGTATTGTATCTTATTACAGGTCACCTCCCAGAGATTGGATGAACTTCGGATCCTCCTGATAAAGCATTTCACCCGATAAACGGCCTCATACTTTAGGGGGCAACTGTTATAGACATTTTTGTGCCTTACAGCATGAAGCATGAAATGTCCATAATCTAAGGGATCCAAAGTCCCTAAACATGTTGTTCCTACCCCTAGAGGAACAAGGCCAAGAAACCACAGCAATTCAAATAAGTTCTCCACCTGAAAATACTCAAAAACAAGGCAATTCTGGATCATGTCAACTGCTCCATTGAGCATCTGCGCTGAATGTCAACTGCTCCATGGTTCACCTGCGTTGAATGTCAACTCCAAAAAAGGCTACCTGCGCTGAGCGAGTTTGGACAAGTGGAAGGCTCATTCCTCAAGGTGTCAATGCCCATGAAGCTTCCAAAATGACACTTGGATCAGAGAATTCGACTGGTGATGAGTAAGAGGTTCCAAATCTCCAAGTGGAAGCAAGAACCTCCAAGTGGACTCAAGAACTGAAGAAGGAGAGGACACTAGTCAGCTTCATACCAGCCTCAAGCTGACTCATCCTTTCTCCAAAAATCTATATATGGATCTCTCTCCCATGAGATCTGGAGGCTGGAATTTTGTGAATGCAAAGAATTGCTGTTGGTTTGAGTTTAGAACTATTGGGTGATTTGCTTTGAAGGAGGTGAAGAGGAGATTTCTTTCTGCTGGGAAGGTGATGCTGGATTGGGCCTCTTATGGTTGTATCACTTCCTGAACTTTACTTCTTCCATTAATAAAGCATTTGAGGTTCTTCTATATGCATGTGTCTCAATGATGTATTGTTATACTTGTGTATTTGGTTTATTCTAATCCTTGAACCAGTTATGAATGTATGCTTCTTGTAGTTTCCCTCTCTTGTCATTTTGCAGGATCTTGGTGTAGCTGGGCCAGTGAAAGAGCAAGGAGCTGGGAGCAAGTAGCAAGGAGAGAAGATTGGATCAACCATTAGCGGAAGACATCGGTTAGTGGATCTCCTTCTCCCCCCTTTTACATTTCATAAAGAAGAAATCTTAGATAGCTTTGCTTTGATTGTTGCTGAGGTACTATCACCCTTAGAGTGGGATAGGGTCATTCCGTATTGGATACTTTTCCCAACAACAAATTGGCGACTCCGCTGGGGATCCTATCTTGTTGGTTTGTTTGTGTTTTTACTATTCATTTCATAAACACAGGGAGTACCGAATCGAACTGCATTTGGATCTTTCAAATGCAAAGTAGAGGGCAGCTACTCTAGCTCAGTTTCTGGGCCTGTTTATGATTTGAAGAGCTGATCCACAAGGACTCTGAATAGCTCTTAGTGATAGCTTTTCACCCTCCTTTGAATCATCCTTTAGTGTGTACTTGATTGCTAGCTTTGATTTGGCCAAAAACTGTTGATTTTTGAGCAATTTGTGACCCAGAACCCAGGAGAAACGAGAGTTTCTCCTTCAGCGCAACTGCTGTGAAGGCAGTCTGCATTTCAACGCAGGTCCCGTGAAGGCTACCTGCGCTGAATGTCAAACTGACAGTGTTGAGGTTGCGCTGAACCAGTTTTGCCTTGTGCAACTGGGGTTCTCTGATTTCTGTTGCCCTGTTTTCATCCCTGTTTTTGCAGCCTGTTATCAGTCAATGTACCTATCTGAAACCACCTTTCTTTGCCTCTATTCCGCCTCGGTTGTATAAAGAAACTGTATTTGTTCTTTGTGTATTTCTTACATCATTTGCAGTTTCCCATTACGAAAGTGAACTAGTCTTGCTGTGGCCTCTTAGATCTAGACCTGTCATAAGTGTCGTTTTGATCTTAAGAGTTAGTTTGTTTGTTGTTCATAGCTGATTGAGCTTTTGCTTTCGTCATATGGTTTGAATTTATGTATTTCTAGTGTCGAAACAAGTAAATCATAAGGTGTCTTTTGATTTTGGACTAAAAGCTTGTTTATGTTCACTTGAAATCGAATTCAAAGTTATACAACAGCTTTCTTTTTGTAATACATCAACATTAAGAAAGAGAAAAGAAATACCTGCATTGTGCATGTGCATTTTGACAGCTTGCATGTTGATTTAGGAAAAATTGCATTAGTGTGTGCTCTATGATCTGTGTGAAAAGATGATGTCTTTCTTTTCCCTCAGTAGTTAAGATTTTCATATGTTGAAAAGATTGAAAAAGCTTGCTTATCATCTTTTGACTGCATTTAGGAGTTGTACCATACATCTCGTGGTGATCCATAAAGGCAAACTGCTAAACAAGATCAACCTAAAATAAATTTAATGAACATAACAATGCTTTGAAACATAACGCAAACACATAGAGGTCTAAGCTAGAGACGTGTTCCGGCATCGTTAAACCTGATATCTTACCGTTAAGTGGTTGGGTGATTCCTCCACGGTGAAGCGATAAGTATCAGTACGGACTTGTGCTCCCACGTACCATCGCGTATATATTGGGAGACCCCTATAGGAATAAAGCCTTTATCCATAGGAAGCTGTGTCGGCCGCCCTACTGATCGCAATGCAGTGAACACATCATTCACGAAGATCGACCGCCTGTACCTTAAAACGTATTCTGCGGTTTTGCGAAAAGTTTGGCACACCCTCTGCCTAGAACTCCAGAGCAGTTTCTTTTGGCCTTTTTTAGACTCTATAACAGAAAAAGTCCATCCGAGCATTTGTCACTTCGGGCTCGTTAAAACATCGAAGGAGACTAGAGTCATCTTTAGCTTTTTCTCGACTCTTTAAAAGTGAAAAAGCAAGTTGTGTCTAAAGCGTCGTTAAAATTTATTTTAAACGGAATAATCATCACCATTCCCTCGTTGATCTTCGAAGTTAGTCTTTTTGCATCGTAAGTTCTTGTAGAATCGATTGAAAATCTTTTGGATAGACTAAATATGTCTGAACAACCGTCGACATCCAGGACTGTGTCATCCGATGCAGCAGCGGCAGAGCCTCCTGCTGCTATTCCAACGATGTTCGCGGGTATACCATCTGTCCCGGTAAGTTGTCAACAACAAGCCGGAGTCCCATCAGGGACGACGACATGGTTAGTTCCTATTTCTTCATCCGGATTATCATCTGGTATTTCTTATGTTGAAACTCAACAAATTGATCCGATGTGTCTTCAAAGGCCAATTTACCCTTTAAGCACTGGATTTCCACCATATGGAGGGCAGTATGCTCTTTCATTATTCCCTCCTAGAGAACAACCATGTGGGAGTTTACAACAAGGTTCAGGTCAAACTGGAATTACATCCAGCGGTTGGGTACCAATACTGCCTCAACAACCAGGGGTTGTATATTCAATGCAACCAGTACACCCTGTGTTGAATATTCCCACCATACCTGCTATAGTGAATGCGTCGCAAGTACAAGCCCCACCTGTTGTATGTCAACCTCAATTTTCTCAGGTTGCAATACAACAGCCTCTTGTCTCAACGACTCAATCACAATCTCAGGTTAGTGCCTCCTTATCTGGGGCGACTCAGGCTCAAACAAGTACTGTGACTCCTCATCTTGGTCAATCATCCAGTATTGGTCAACAGCAAATGGTCCAACAACCAGAGCTGGTTCAATCTCAACAACCGCCATTCCAGCAATCATATCAAGGACCTGAGCAACAAGTCTTTGTAAGTAATGGGCAACCATATTATAGTGGTTATGCCCATCAACCTTGTCAAGGTTGCCAGCATTATGCTGGTATGAAAAGACCCACTGCTCAGGCGATTCCATCTTATCCTGGGTATGCTTCGCCTAACCTGAATCAACAGTTTCCCTTTGTAGCAACTCTAGAATTACCAGATCTAAACCGGCTGACGAATGATCCAATTGCTTATGCCCCTTGGTGGCCGGCGATTCCGCATAAACTTCCATCAGATATTCCTAAATTTAATGGAAATCCGGGTGAAGATCCGTCGAATCATGTGATGACATTTCATCTGTGGTGTTCATCAAACACCCTGAATGATGATTCGATAAGACTTCGCCTCTTTCAGAGGACGTTAACGGGTCCAGTGGCAAAATGGTACATTGAATTTCCTAGAGCTTCGTTCGACAACTTCAGTACCTTAGCCACAACCTTTTTAACCCATTTTCAATTACCGATAAGGTATGAAACGGGAACGGAACTTCTAACCAACTTCAAACAAACAACGGCCACTCACATATCTGATCATATACATGAGTGGCGACGTCGTCGTAGGATGGTGAAAACGTACGTTCCCGATCAGCTATTAGCTGAATGGTTTATCAAGTCATTACTTCCAGCCATCACGGAAGATGTGGCAAAGGGGGGAGTCGTAACGGAAGAGCAAGTTATCGCTCGTGCGCAATATCTGGACTTGGTCTATACTCAGTCTGGCACGCTCTACGAAAAAATACCTGACGCCCCTAGACCGGAATTCTCAATTCCTCCTCCTCCTAAATCCAATAGTGACTCTCATGCTGGCAATGGCGTGATTGGCACGGCAAACGCGAAATCGACAAAGGCTTCGTCTAAGAAGGCCTGTAAGATTTCTAGTCAAAATGCAAATGAGGAACTTGTTGCCTCGGAAGTAAATGCCATGTCGACAGACAAGGGCAAACAACTGAAGCAACCAGGGGGCAAGAAGAAAAAGAAAGGGAGAAAAAGGAAACCCCCTGCGGGGTGTCATATATGCGATGAGGATCATTGGACGAGAGATTGTCCACATATAGCTGAAGTTAAGAAACTCTTTAAGAGTTCAAAAACCCCAGCGGTATTGACTGATCCGTTTCCAAGCCCGGGAACCAAACTGGTTGCTAATCAAAATGCTTCTCGATCCCAAGTGCTTATGTTGTCTACCTCAAATCAGCAGAATAATGCTTTGACAAGGAATAAAGATTACGGGAATCCACAGCTGTCGAATAACAAGGCTAATGAACAACCTAGTAGTTCGACGACAACTTTGACCAAAGTTGTGCCACCCATCATTCCTGAACCAATAATAAAGTCGCCAAAGGGAGTAGTACACAAATCGACATTTAATCCTCGTGCCAAAGTAGCACAGAATTATAATATAGTAGAGGACCTGGCCCAATCGCCGTCCGCTATGTCGACACTTGAGGTACCGCAAAATTGCCCCTCCCAAGAGCAAGCTTTATTATCAGCAATAGGTGGGATTGGCCCAATGGATTCCAATCTTGTGACCTTTGATCATAAAGGATATGACCCTCAGTTACCAGCTCAACAAGCTTTCCTTATTCAAGTGAAAGCCCTCAACAAAACTGTTCATCAAACAATTATTGATGAGGGGGCATCTACATGTCTTATGTCGATGAGTTGCTGGGAAAATTTAGGCTCACCACCCTTGTCAAAATCGTCAACGATGTTAAAAGCATTTGATGGACGATCATACACTCCATACGGGATTTTAAATAACTTGCAAGTTGAACTGGGGGGCAAAACAATAGAAGTTGATGTTGAAGTAATCGATGGAAACCTCGATTACAACATCCTACTGGGAAGGCCCTGGATATATGCCATGGCCGCAGTTGTGTCGACCTACTTCAGGAAGATTGCATTTCCCTTTCAAGGGGGAATTACAGTCGTCGACCAACAAACTTTCCTCCCCGACAGTTCACAAGTTACGGGAAGCACTCCAATGATCCATGGAAGCAATCAATCGCTTCAAAATATTGGAGTAGGTCTCCTAAAAGACCCTCCCTTAATGGGTACTTTTGCCCTACCGCCTGTAAGTAATCTGGCGGAAGTGGCCACAATGGAAACCTACAATATGAAATCTTCTATATCTAATGGATTTGGAAGATTCCTAAACATTTTGTCAGCGTGGATCATCGCCCTAATAGAAATACTGTGAATACAGTGGGCTCCGAGGACGGTTCTAATCTCGTGTCAACCTCGTTAAAAAATGAAACAATCCCCTTTCCAAATCTCAAAGGTAAACCTTCATTCCAACCACAAAGTTGAATGCAATGAAGCTTGGGGGGCATGCACCTCGATTTGAGTTATTATGCTGGGGGCATGCAAACTTAAATGCTGGGGGCATGCAAACTTATCGAGCAGTTTTAGCACAAGTTCATGCTCGTTAAAAAATAAACGCAAAGATCGAGTAGTTTTAGCACAAGTTCATGCTCATTAAAAAATAAACGCAATTGTGAGCAAGCTTTCCCCTAGAGTTCAAGCTCATCCAGAAAAAATGAACCGGTAAATAACCATTGTGATCGTAAATTCATCAGCCATAAAAGCCTTGGTCGTGTTTGCACCGTCACCTCCACTTTTCATTTGGCCGATCATTCACCTCCATTTGATTGTTTACCTATTTTGAGGAACAGCTGCGAAGAGTGATTTCACCTAGCCATCCTTGTGACACTGCCGTGATTGGAAAATTCCAACCTGTACCTGGAATCTGCTGCTATCCCTGTTTATCACTCGTTCCTCAAAATACGAGTCTTCTTTGAGCTCTTTTCATCTGATTCGTAAAATATGAAAAGTTTGCCGAGTTTTGGCCTTCCAGCTCGTTAAAGTGACCGGAAGAGCTATCCCTCCTCTAGATTTTAATCTTTTTTGGACCTGATGGATTATTGCACAAAAAGATCGAGCACTTGTCTAGTTCGGCTCGATAAAACTATCGAACATTCATCCCTTCTGTATTGTTTTATACTTTTTCGGACTTAAGGGATTAAATGACGAAAAAGGACCTTTGGAGTTAACTTTACGTACCTTTTCAGACTCTCTAAAAATGAAAAGGACCGAGTTGTCTTTGTCGCTAGACTCGTTAAAATACATTAAATAGCGACAAACTTGTCTTTAGACGAGAACGAGTTTCCCTATCGCTAGGCTCGTTAAAACATAGCGATGGGCTTGCCCGAAGGGCAGGTTATAGAACAAGCATATGTTATCCTCCTCAAGCTTGACAAAAATAAAGAGGTACTGGTCAGAAATGACTGGGGAAAAATTGGGAGAAACTCAAAGCTTTGATGGTAGCAAGTCGCTCTTGAACATGACACTTTTCCTCCGTACCACATCGGGTTGGGTTGTTTCATTCACCGGTCACATCACCATGGTCTCGCCATACCATCCACATTTGGGGTAATGCTACCGATCCATCGCATCAGTGTCGTTATATGTTCAAGAGATGTTGTTCAGAAAGAGTCAACCGTGTCCCATCCACTGCCATACATCATCTTTCATCCTTTCATGACCGCCACCCTGAATCATATGTCACAGATCGTTTTCACCTTCATCACAATCATTAGCTCTGTTCCGTGTCACTGATGTGGGATTCATTAAGGCCCTCCTTTGATGGATCACTTCTTGTCGACATCAGCTCATTATCCAGAAAGTTGATCTAGGAACACCCCCCTCAGTACTTTGAAGCTTGCATGCCTCAATGGCAAGTTTCTCACTTCCGGCGACAGGTATACATCAATGACCTTCGACCGAAAGATTTTGCATGGTGTTCGACGCCAAGTCCTCTATTCACACCACGTGAATTGTACTGTAGTACCTTGAGGGTCATCATCATTATCGGTGATTCCTCTCGTGCTTGTTAATAGTTTACATCATTGACTGGTAATCAAGCGATGTCTTTCCATGTTCGAATCCAAAAAATTCTCACATGGATAGACTTGTACTTAGAGTGAAGATCGGACGAGTTTGAAGACCCCGGATCTAGTTTCATCCATCCGGGCTGCGATATATATTCAGGAAATAAATACATTGACATGTGCAGTAGATGATCATCCTATTCAAAGGATGATAATTTCATCAGAAAATTATCAGTCTACCATCAGACGATTGTCTGTTCTATGTACAGACAAATGTATTTATAAAGCTGAGCATGGGAATGCCCGCCTTAGCTAGATCATGAAAGCAGTATGAAGAATAATGTATTGTATTGTATCTTATTACAGGTCACCTCCCAGAGATTGGATGAACTTCGGATCCTCCTGATAAAGCATTTCACCCGATAAACGGCCTCATACTTTAGGGGGGCAACTGTTATAGACATTTTTGTGCCTTACAGCATGAAGCATGAAATGTCCATAATCTAAGGGATCCAAAGTCCCTAAACATGTTGTTCCTACCCCTAGAGGAACAAGGCCAAGAAACCACAGCAATTCAAATAAGTTCTCCACCTGAAAATACTCAAAAACAAGGCAATTCTGGATCATGTCAACTGCTCCACTGAGCATCTGCGCTGAATGTCAACTGCTCCATGGTTCACCTGCGTTGAATGTCAACTCCAACAAAGGCTACCTGCGCTGAGCGAGTTTGGACAAGTGGAAGGCTCATTCCTCAAGGTGTCAATGCCCAGGAAGCTTCCAAAATGACACTTGGATCAGAGAATTCGACTGGTGATGAGTAAGAGGTTCCAAATCTCCAAGTGGAAGAAAGAACCTCCAAGTGGACTCAAGAATTGAAGAAGGAGAGGACACTAGTCAGCTGCCTCAAGCTGACTCATCCTTTCTCCAAAAATCTATATATGGATCTCTCTCCCATGAGATTTGGGGGCTGGAATTTTGTGAATGCAAAGAATTGCTGTTGGTTTGAGTTTAGAACTATTGGGTGATTTGCTTTGAAGGAGGTGAAGAGGAGATTTCTTTCTGCCGGGAAGGTGATGCTGGATTGGGCCTCTTATGGTTGTATCACTTCCTGAACTTTACTTCTTCCATTAATAAAGCATTTGAGGTTCTTCTATATGCATGTGTCTCAATGATGTATTGTTATACTTGTGTATTTGGTTTATTCTAATCCTTGAACCAGTTATGAATGTATGCTTCTTGTAGTTTCCCTCTCTTGTCATTTTGCAGGATCTTGGTGTAGCTGGGCCAGTGAAAGAGCAAGGAGCTGGGAGCAAGTAGCAAGGAGAGAAGATTGGATCAACCATTAGCGGAAGACATCGGTTAGTGGATCTCCTTCTCCCCCCTTTTACATTTCATAAAGAAGAAATCTTAGATAGCTTTGCTTTGATTGTTGCTGAGGTACTATCACCCTTAGAGTGGGATAGGGTCATTCCGTATTGGATACTTTTCCCAACAACAGGTCACCCTACCCTTTGCTATAAATAACCCCTCATAACTCATTGTAAAGGCTTTTGGCCAGCCAAGCTTCCAATAAGACTATCTTTGAGAGAGCTTGGACAATATTGTAATGTGCCTTGGCTTCTCCATTGCACGGAGCTAGTTCATCTATTTAGAGGAGCAGGACGATGTGGTTGTAACGTTCCACTATTAGAGCTAGCGGGTTTAAATGGATGCATTTTATGACTGGAACTTACACTTCTTTATATAATAAGAGCTAACACGTTTCATGCATATGTTGTATTGTATTCCAGCTGTCTTGTTTACTCTAAATGGAATATGTATTTGCTTTCTTATGCACTCATGTATGGAGTGTTTCGTATGAGCATGTATGAATCTTTCTTAAATGTGTTGATTGGTTTAACCATCACTTTGGATTGCCAACTGACTGGCTTTCCAGCTTGTGATGCATCTTCGCTCGTGTTTTCCCTTCCCATCCGAGTACTGTTAAAGGTTGCAAAGGGGCACATTCATCTCAACCCACTAGTGTTAGAGCCTCTCATGCACCTTCCTTGACTCATTGCAACAGTCACACCCTTGCTACCAATAAAGTTATCTTACTTGCCTTTGTGCGAAAGTGCGGTCAAGGCATTGCTATACGATCCACTGCTGGGACTCCTACACCAAACGGCCTGAGGTCTAATTGGGACTTCTTACTCGGGAGATCCCCTTACATGTTGGCAGGTCCAACACCATCAACATTTTGGTGCTAGAGGGAGGGACAGATGACAAGCTGAGTCCTCACATCTGTTTTTAATCTCTACACATCTAGCATGACTAACTAACGAGTTGCTCTTCCAGAATGCATGTCCTATGGAAATGGCTTCATTATCTCAAAAAAGCTCTGGGATAACTTGTCTCATAAAAAAATTAATGGTGGAGGCTATGTAGCCTTGGTAAGGCATGTGGTCAGCGTTGTAGGCTCATGCGAAAGACATGGATTCTTTGAAGAATACATGAGCTACGCAATGTTCATCTACATGCTTCGAGGGCACCCAATGCACTGGTGTGCCACGTTTCCAAAAAAATATATTCATTCTCTTGCTCATCTGGTCGCAGAGATAGACTGTGCTTTCAATCACTTTAACTGGAAAGCACTTGATCAAGAAATTCTGAAATTACGAAAAGCACCCAATGAATCCATTGATCAGTTTTACACATGCTTTTGTAATCTTGCATATCGATTCCCTGAAGATGAAACTGATTGGGAATTTCTTTATGGAAGATTTGAGTATCTTATTCACATATCCGAGCCCCGCTTAGCACACTTTGGTGATGGAGCTGTGCAATCATAGGTAGGCACAGTTGTTGTCACAAGTGACTGTCCGCCTTCACCTCATCAAACATCTCCACCACTGCGGAGTGATGTGGGAGATCATGCACATGCCTCTGTTGAACTGTCACACTCTCCCACCCCACCTACTCTTGAGATTTGCGTAGACTTGGCTTGAAATCATGTTGTTTGTCATGTGGACTCTTTCCCTTGACCTCCGTCCTCGTGTTCTGTTGATCCTTTGAATTGTACTGTCTTGTGTTCTCCCACTCCGGACTCCTCACTTGTTGTGAACGAGGATCAAGTTGTCGATGGAGTTGGTGTTATGCAGCCAACCTACACCATCATTCATGATGAGTGTGTGCGGGAATCTAAAGAAGAGCCCGTTGTGAAGGATGAATTCCATCTAGCTGTGCCTCATCCGCTTCATCCTGACATCCCTTGTGATTCTGCCACTGCTGATTTCCCCTGTGAAAACCCATTTCCGAATGTTTCTACTTCTGATCATTCTCAGGGCACCTCAGATTTCAGTCTGTCATTACAGTGTGGGGAGGACACATCTTCCTTAGAAAATCCATTCAATCTGTCATTTATCTTTCTTGAAAAAATAGAGGGTGAACATCTTTTCTTCTCATATACCCATCTTCCTGATTCATCAAATCATGAGGATGCTGACAAGCATCTTGAATTTTCTAATCTTGTTTGTCGTGATCTATTCACTTCCTCATCTGATCACGATGTTGATTCAATCGTTGTTAATCTATCTAAGACACTAGTCTATGATGATCTATCTGTCAATGAGGTTGAAACCCCCCAGACTATCGAGGCACTTCAGCCCGAGCTAATGGTTATGTCAGGACCTTGCTATCCTGAGGTTGGTTTCACTTCTGATTAGGAAATTGTTGAAACACTCAAGGATCCTCATCACCCTCTACTTTGCACTAAAGATCAACCAAACACCCAGATTTCGCTTCCTCCACTCAAACTATACGATCCCATCGCTCATGCATTGGAGGAATCTTACACAACAAGCACACATGCACAACACAAGTCGTATACCTTTCTCATGTTTGTTTGCATGTCACAGTCAAGGGAACGCATACACTCAACATCTGCACGTAGTGTAGCATAGCCTCATGGCAGCACCATAGAATGCATGTCATGCAATTTCTCTCATCTTTGTTCTGTGGTCACTTGTAAGCTCGGAATGTGTTTTTCTTCACTGTTACATCTTTCTTGTTTGTTGGTTTGCACAATTGTCTTGTTCGCAAACCATGCCTTCACTAACATGGGTCAACCAATGTGCCAGTGGCTGCATTGGAAGTATCACTTCACGTGAGATGACCCATGCACTGTTAGATTAGGAGTAGGAGTAGTGTTTTCTTTTGAGTTGTTTGCTTGCATGCTTGTTTTCTTACTTTGTTTGTTTGTTTGTTTGTCTGCTTGCTTGATTGCTTACTTGCTTTGCTTTCGCTTTTGCTTTTGCTCTTTCCTTTCTTTGTTGTTTGTTAGCTCGCTTGTTTTGTTTCATAGGATAGTTTCGTATGAAACCACATATGACTCTTGAAGTAAGCTGGGTAAAGTACAAGAGGCGTTGTGCTGCTATCACTACTTGGTTATCTATCATCCTTCCTTTGTATGAAGAACTTGTTACTTTTAGTCCATGATACGTCGAAGGAAATTACGTATTGTTCGAAGTGAACCTTAGTGAATACACAACACTTGTGCACTAACTAGTGTCACCTACTCTAGTCGGTTGTTTTTGGGTTAACCCTTGTCAGCTCAGTCAAGTAGAGTAAGGTGAAGGGGAAAACCTTAACAGACACGTCAGAGGTGTAATAAACTACTTCTCTGCAAGAACAACCTCTTCTACTCTCAATAAGTCAGGATCCCTCTTCCGCCTCTGAAATGAATAAGTACTATGCATAGTTACAAAGATGAAAAATGAAGAAAATGAAAAAGTGAAAAAAGTTTGGAAAAATTGAAAATGAATCAGGTGAAAGAAGAGAAAGGCTTCCTGCGCAGAGAGGTGATTCAAGTAACTCCACTGGGGCACTGAACAGGCTCGCTGGTAGTAGAGGCATGCTTGTGTTCCTATGTGACTCCATCAGGGTACTATCCAGGCTTGGTGGCAGTGGAGCAACACCAGAGACAAAACTAAGGCTCTGATGACTATACTTCTTGTGCACCAATATACCCCTCAACCCTAATCAAAACAATTGTGTTGCCTTGGCTTGGAATGTGTGTCAATCAACTAAGAGATTGGAAGATTCTACGTCTTACAATCAAGCTAGTGTGGAAACCAAGAGGAGCTGAGAACTTAACAATAATTCTGGAGGTGTTAGACTTGCTTTTCACTAACAAGGTCCATTCATAGAGCTATAGTTCTACCAGTGTGTCGCCAAGTGTTGTAGCGACTACAACCACCATCCAAAATTTTTCCTTAGCTTTGTTTTTGAGCCTCCCTTCCAACCTTCAGAGCATCATGTATTTCTTCATCAAGTACACAAGCTTTAGTGATTTTCTTGCACAAAGGCAGCCTGTCGATCACAGCTTGATGCATTCTCCTCACAGGTTTTTCACGCAGACTTGGTCCAGCTGCAGGCTGAGCAAATCCCCTAAGAAATTGCACATTTCTGGAGGGCAACTAACCTTCCCTCCAGAAATTAGCAATCCTAACTGGCAGCCTGTTGGGCCCCAAAATTGTGCAATTCTGGCAGTCAACACTCACAGTGAAAATTACAAAATTTTCCCCAGCAGGGTTGCTCAGCCTAAAATCTGGACAACTCTGGGCACCAGTCAGCTGCTCTACCCAGAAATTGCGCAAATTTTTTGGGCAGCCAGCCCAGCTCCTAGCCAGAAATGTACATTTTCGTCCAGCAGTCAAGTAGTCTCTTGCATGTGCAGCTGAGTTGACTGGTTCCCTCTTGGACCAATAAAAACTGACTTGCATGCATGGGATGCTTCTCCCAAGGCAACATGCAAAGGCACTCATTTTTTCAAGGATCTAAGTTTAGCAGTTGGAGGTCAGAAACCTCCCACCAGTGTCACTTTCCCTGGATTTGTGGCATGCACATCACAACCTCGATGTTATCAAAGCTCATCAACCAAACGCTACAAAGCTCATTACTCACATCAACCTTATAGCTATGACATCCCACATCACATCTAGGAGTAGTCGGCACATTCATCTCAGTTATTTTGGGGTAAGCCCGCTTTCCATGACTTGTGTTGCATTTTTGGAGCTTTTTGTGTTTCTCTTCGTATGAACAATGTCTACTTGATTTCAGTGAGCGCTTGTTGTCATTTTGATACATTCTAGGTTATACTAGTACCGTTTCAGTTTTCTTCAACATCTCACTGATGTTGGATGCATGAAACTATTTTTCACGAATGGTCGTCGATTCAGCAAGTCGCCTCACCCAGATGCATGTTGTTTCATTTTCTGAATATGTCATTCACCATTTTGCATGCATGATCATTCACTTATGCTTACACTCAGTATCACCATGCATTCACCTTCATAGTCACATTCAATTGCCCGTCAGCGAGTCTGGCCAACCTTGGCCCAAACTTTGCCTCACCAGACAACATTGCACAGTCCTGAGAGGGAAGGCTCTGCGTTCCTCTCCAGAAATGCGTGTTTCTGCCCAAAAGTTGTTCCCCAGGCATACTTTGTGTAATCCTGAGGGACAGTGACTACTGGCCCAGAAAATTGTGCAATGCAGTCACCGAGCCTGCAGCATTTTCCCGCTGAGATTGCACATTGCGTAATTCCAGCTGTCAGCATCTAGAATGGACTATGCATTTCATAGCTCCAGTAGTCCTTCAGTCTCCCATCAGCCCAAACTGTGCCTTGTGCAGTCTTTGCAGTCAGCCTCCCGACCTCCCGAGTGAAATTGTGCAACCTTCATGATCAGTCACACAGGTATGCTGCAAGTTAGTTCTCAAGTTCATTTTGGTTTTTGATTGATAGATTGCTTGCCATGAGTGTTTCCATGTCTCTAGGTATTACAGGTGTTCATCTGCCTCTTAGCAGTGCAAGTATAATGGTTTCCAAGAGAGCAGAGTCGAAGACACCGTTCAGAGCACACCTGGAGATGAAGTTGATCAAATGTCTATGAGCTTGCCTACTCACGAAGATATCAAGTTTTTTGTAGACAAGGACATCAAGATATGACAACAACTGCATCATAGCGAGAAACATCATGAACAGTAGCTGAAGGCAACATACCGAATGCAACAAACGCAATGAATGCAACGAATGCAATGAATGAAACGAATGCAATGAATGCAACGAATGCAATGAATGCAAGAGGAAGGTTGTTGAGAACACAGAGGCGGAAGAAAGTTGCAAGCTCAAGCAAATCCACTGATGATGAAAGAAACTTTGGAGACTTGACCTATGAGGTGACAACGTGACATGAAGTTCATGCAAAGACAGAGAATGGAATAAAGAAGGAGTTTCATGTGTTGAAGCAGCAACTCAAGGAAGAACATGAAGCTGCACAGACAGATGAATGAGTTGCAACATGAATAGGAACAGAAGTGGGTGCAACATGCACTCACAGATGAAACTGCGCCCGTACAAGTTATAGATCTATCCAAACAGTTGGCATGAAGTGGACATGGTGAGTAGTTTTGTTGATCACATGTAAGGGATTCAATAGCATGCATGTCATTGTGCACACGTGTGCGATCCAACCCATTCAACACACCCACTAACGTAAAGGCAAGAAGAAAGTCCAACTAGAGTTGAACATGTACTTCAGCAAGTTGATGCACATGACCACTAGCACACACTTGAAGAGCAGCACAAACACTATGAATCAATGTGTTGCCAATCTAGCTGTACCCAAGAAGGCCATGCGCATGTTAGCAGACGAGTTGGATGAAGGAGCCGAACCAATGCACCAGATGCAATGAAGGCAAGAGTTCGCTTCAGCAAGATGTCACCATGGGGTGCATGCACACCATCATGGACGACCAATCTTGGAATCATCTCACCACCTTCACCATCACAAGCATGTCAAAGAGTTGGTCTCACCTCAATGGACTGAGTTTCAATGATGTCTTGCATGGCTTGCTCAAGCCATTTCATCTCACATGACCACGTGTGCATTATAATCTAACGCCATGTCAAGTGGAAGTTCAAGTGTCAATAGTTGGATGTAACATTCATTGATTAGATGAAGAGTCATGAGGGTAGATGAACTGTCACAAAGGGGAATGTCAAGGGTCACCCCAACCTTTGCTATAAATATCCCCTCATAACTCATTGTAAAGGCTTTTGGTCATCCAAGCTTCTGATAAGACTATCTTGGAGGAAGCTTGGACAGTATTGTAACATGCCTTGGCTTCTCCATTGCACGGATCTAGTTCATCTCTTAGGAGGAGCAGGTAGATGTGGCTGTAACGTTCCACTGTTGGAGCTAGTGGGTTTACATGGATGTATTGTATGACTAGAACTTACACTTCTTTATATAATAAGATCCATCACGTTTCATGCATATGTTGTATTGTATTCCATCTACCTTGTTTACTCTAAATGGCATATGTATTTTCTTTCTCACGCATGCACGTATGGACTGTTCCATATGAGCATGTATGAATCTTTCTGAAATGTGTTGATTGGTTTAACCATCACTTTGGATTGCCAACTAACTTGCTTTCCAGCTTGTGATGCATCTTCGCTCGTGTGTTCCCTTTCCATCCGAGTACTGTTACAGGTTGCCAAGGTCGCACTCACCTCAACCCACTGGTGTAAGAGCCTCTCATGCACCTTCCTTGACTCACTACAATGGTCACACCCTTGCTACCAATAATGTTATCTTACTTGCCTTTGTGCGAAATCGTGGTCAAGGCATTGCTATACAACCCACTGCTAGGGCTCCTACACCAAATGGCCTGAGGTCTAATTGGGACTTCTTACTGGGGAGATCCCCTTACATTTTGGTAGGTCCAACACCATCAACAGTACCATAAGGAGAAATGCAAAGTTTCAAAGCACAGTAGATGAGAGGGCATGGAAATTAGGGCGTGGAGTCCTAAATCCAAGAAAGATAAAGACATGGAGTCTTGTATATTTAGGGCGCGGAGTCCTGAATATTTAAAAAGATCAATTTGTGGAATCTTGGATCTTTGGAGTAGATTAGGGCGTGGAGTCCTCAATCTACTAAGGCACGGAGATGCATGAAATAGGGGTGCAGAATCCCTATTCTCCAGAAGAAAAATACCACTCATGGATGAATTTCCTTAAATAAAATTTCATTCTCACAATTCTGGAATGACTTTCTAAAAATAGAAAGTCATGTCCAGCATCTCAAGCATGACTTTCCAAAAATAGTAAATCACCTTGCATAAATTGGTAATCAAGCGGAGTTGAAGAAAAACGACTTAACTTATCATTAATCAATCCTAATAGTTCAATCTTGATTGAATCCTCAATATTATTAATATTATTATTATTATCTTTTATGAGACCATGATATTATTATTAAAAAGGAATTACAAGTCAACTTTATCTCCTCAATCAATTCACACATCTCCTTCATGACTCTCATGGCTCTATGTAACTCTCTCTCTCTCTCTGTTTTAATAATACATTACACTCTATTTTATGCACTCATCAAAGAATGACATATTCCTTTTCACTCATTAAAAATATGTCATAAAATATTCCTCTTACGCTCTCTTTAATGCATATGTTACACTCTCCTTAACTAAGGCATGCATACCTCTCCTTAATGGCATAAGTTACACTCCTCTAAATGGAATCCAATGCATGCACATTACTCCTCCTTTATGACAAGAATTGGTTGCTCCTCCTATATATGAGTCTCATGTATTCTCACTTGGGGTGGATTATGATGCCAAGAGTGGAAGAGACTTGAGGAAAATAGTGAGAGGGAGAGATATGGAGAGTAGCCAATTGCTTCCAAAATAAATCTGAAATTCTTACTAAGATCCTAATATCTCTAGCTATTGAGGTTGGCCATGAGTGGTATTGAGAGGAAGGGAAAATTTGCTTCTTAATTTTGCCTTGAAAATCTCTCTACTATTGTCTTTTGGTACTACTTGTGAGCTTTTGCAGCTCGGGGGTTCCAGGGGGAGAAGTTCTTCTTGGATATGGTTGGGAGGAAAATCGGGTGGTTCACAATGAGTTGGTAAGGATATTGGAGTTGGAGCATACTCTCATTGGAGTTGGAGGATACTCCCATTTTTTTGAGTTGTATAAATTCACTGCCAGGTATGTTGACATCATTATATTGTGTTTTTTTGTAGTTCATTACATTGTTTTTGCTTATTTGGTTTTTGACTGAAACTTACATGTATATCAAATGTTGCACACTAAATGTGGAAGGAAATTTGCAATAACTGTAGTTTATTTTATGTAAGTTTTGTTTGTAAAGTTTCGTTGCAAGTTGATTTACATCATGTCTTAATGGTTGAAGCATTCATGCTGCCATGGGTTTTATGAAAACATATTAATAGCATAAATTTGGTTTTTCCTTCTCGTTTTACAACTGTAGATAAGTTTGCACATTATATGTTTGACAAAAGTGATAAATGAGATAGTAGGAATTTGTTTTTGGTTGTGGTTTTAAATAATCGCATTTCTTGGCATTTCTATTTTGATTAATTTTAGCTTCAGGGGGTATATGTACCTTAATACCATGTCACCCCAGCTTTGATTTCAAAAAAACAGAGTTTCAGAATATGGTTCTTTAATCTACTATATTTTACAGATTTATTGTTGTTTCCTGGTGGTTTGTTTTGCTACCTTTTATTCTTTAGCTGTGATTTACTTGGTAATCTCTATTTATGAAACCTGCCTGTTATATAAACTTGGAATTCTTTTCTTAAAGTCTCAATGGTTAATACACTGATAGTTTAAATAACTTGTGATTGCTTGTTTGATAGTTTAATAGTTAGCAACTTGTTTTGTGACTGCTAACCGTTGTTCAAAATTCTCCAATGGCTGTAGCGACATCGCTACGAGCTATTTGTAAAAATTCTTAAATATTTATTTTCATTTATGTGCCTAAACTTTTTTATATGCAACAATGAAGACGGATGATAGTTATACTTATGTATTAGGTTCACTTATTGGCATTACTGACAATGAAAAAGAATTTATGTAATCTTAGATTCATATTAGTTAATTGTGGTGAAATCGCCTTAAGGGTTGTGGTTGTAAGTGTTTGACAAAATGCCTCTATGGTTGTACATTTCATGCTTGCAAATTGTTTGACATAGTGCTTCAATGGTTGTAGCTAATTACATCTATGAATTGTCTATAAATATGACTAAGTGAATTTAGGATTTGCAACCAAGGTGTTTCTAGAAATCTCTCAAAGAATAAGAATGATGATTCCATTGAATTAAAAATCCATGGAAGGCAAATTGGGTAGGTGAATTGTTGTATTGTTAGCTCAGATATGAATTCATAATAATTGGAAACCACTACTTTAGAAGTTGAATTATCTTGTTTTTCTTCCCTTTGTTTTACCAAAGAATTCATAAGCATATTATTTAGAATAAAATCAAATTAGTCACTCTTAAACACTTTTAATTGCAATAGAATGAACAATTAGCTTATTGGAAATCATGGTTTGTAAAGATTGATATTATTTATCCCACTAAAGACTCTATCATTTAAATGTGATTTAAGACTTATGGTTGTAAGTTTTGGATACTAATGAACCATGACCCTGTAGCTTTAATGAGAAGTTTAATATTACCATGGTTAGTTAGTTAGTAGAAATTAGTGTATAGTGTAAAGAATACCAATAAGAATAAAAATAAAAATATAGATATATGACCTTGCATTAACTTTTATGTCTTAAAAACTTAAACTTAAAATAAAATAATATCACATTTTGAGTCAGTCTTAGTATAATACTGATGGTTAGTAAGGTGGGACCTTACATCCTCCCAGTGGGTGCTAGAGAACGAATGGAGGTTGTAGCCTCTTGCAGGCAGGTGCTTTCTTATTGGTTAGAGTCTACACCAATACTAAAATTAATGAAGATTTTATAATAATAAATAAGACATAGAAAACGGGAATGGTGGTTTTATCCCACATTGGGTTTCCACCTAAAATCCTGGTGTTCTATGTTTGTTTCTCATGTGTTGTGACTTATCTGTTCTTTATTGCATACTAGATGGTTAATGAATTAGTAATGAAATGGTTAAGTTAACTCACTAATGAATGTTATGACAAATTAAGTAAACTAGATATATGCTATTTACATTCACTGAAGTCACGTACATACAATGGTTGCATGAAGAACAATAGTGTACAAAGTTCTGAATAAGAAATTGAAAGTTTGAAGTGAATTAAAATATTGATTCACCCCCCTGCCCCTTCAGTATTTTCCCTAACAAGGTATAATCATATTTTAATGAGAAATGGAAAAGTGATAAGAGAAATGTCACTATTGATTTGACTTGAGTGAGAAAATAAAATGGGTCAAAATTTCTTCAATGTAGAGAAATGGTATTAGAAAATTGATCAAGCAATATCTAATACGACCGCTGAAAGAAGCTCCAAAGCCATAGAGGTAAGAGATTCTTCAAGATTTTTATTTGAATCAGTGCATATTGAGAGCACATCACACGATTCCAATTATCATGATTGTACGTAATATCAAAAGGGAGGTGATAATTTCATAGAATGAGATAAGTCAAGTACTCCTCACCAGATTTGCACCAAAGACAACCATTCAAGGTATAATTATTCCAACATTCCTTTTTATTATAATAAATTTGGCAATGCAAAGAAAAGTTTATGGCATAGAAAACCATGTACAATTTGTAGTTTGAATAACCATGTTGTTTCCAAGTGTTGCAAAATAATGGCCTTGTACAAGAAATTTCTATTGACAAGGAAGGAGACACGACATAAAGAACTCTCTCCACACCGGGAGAAAAAGAAGGGCAAGAAATTCTGGATGTTGAAAAGCCAATTCACCTATTGCAACAAAAGTGGGTAGCAGAGAGCTACCTGTTGGAAGCTCCATCCAAAACTATATCCAAATAAGGACTAGAATTTTATGAAAGCACTTGTGAAGAAAGCAATCATTTTACAAGAACCAATATATGAGAAAGCGGGGCACATTGTAGCCCTCTGTGAAGCTGCATTGGAAGAAAGAAAACTATAGGAAGAGAACCCATTAGCCTGGTTAGGTAATAGATGGGTATCTTTTTTAAGTAATTGAGTGCGACCACCATTGCAAATCACATGTTGCTTTTGAAGACCACATGTATGGGTGATTTGTTTTGTAAAAAGTGATGAAATGTATAACATCATTTATAAGTGCAACATAGTAATATTTTAGGCCTTTTCTAGGTAACAAAGAGTATGGTTTATGTTCTAAATCAAGGAAAATATGTATGACCTTTGTATGTGGCTTTTGAGGTCCAAAATTGCTTCAATTAGGAGGATTGATCTAGGAGCATCCAAAAATGATCAATATTCAAAGTCCTCAAATATAAAAAAAAAATGGCACCAATTCATAAAACTCGATGGGAGATTTCCAATGGTATGAACAACACCTCAAAAGGCCTCTGTATGAGGAAGATACGACCTTCCAAAGTTAGTTGTAACAATTAAAAAAAGGGTCACTAGTAGTGCCACATGGCACTCCAAAAGAGGCCACGTGGAACCCTGTGCACCCCCATGTGGCATCATATTGGTAGAATTTGGAACAATTGGTGGCCATGACATGGAAGCACCTAATTGGTTATTTCATATTAGGCACGTGGCCTTGAAGGATTGGACCATGACATAACCATATTGAGTTGAGCAGAGGTATATTATTAGTATGCACCGAATTATGGTTTTAAAGGTTATATATATATATATATATATATATATATATATATAATGGTTTTTAAAACCATACATTAAAAATGGGAGTCTGCAGGTTCGATCCTCGGCCACCCCAACCAACCAATGTCTTAATATATGTATGCTAACCAACAACCCAATGGGCAATGCTTTGTAATATTGACCATCATAATTTATTTAAAATCATGTCCTTTGCCAATAGGGGAGGGACCCACATACATTGAGGAGTGACGTGGCATCATACAAACCCATATAGAGTGGGACGTGGCCTAGCACGAGCATGAATCCCATGATAGGAATATTCTCAAAATATGTTGCATGATTATTCCTAGAATATTATGATATGCATTGCATGGTCTATGAGGCAAAGAGGTCCTACGGTGAAGATGAAAGAACCACATGAAGTTTATAGTCACGTTTCATGATTTTTCAAGATGAGTCCACTTGTGTAGTTAGAATCTAGATCTGAGCAAACAAATTGAGGGCTCACGACAAAATCCCACATGTGTCATTAATTCTTGGCATTATTTTTGAGACAAATATGCACTTTTCATAAGCTAGTTGTTTTTATAGTCAAAACTTGCAGAATGACGAGGCGGATTTGTTGGTGCTATGTTTGATTCTTTTTTAGCATTTTATGGAGCATTTGGCTCAAAAAACAATGTAATTCTCATTTATTGTTCATTTTCTCCTTTTTATATTTTTATAAGGGAGAACATCTATTTTCAAATAAGCTTGAGTCTGAGCAACAAATTCAAAGAGGATATATGCCACTTTATGTGAATTATTTCAACCCCTTTGAAGGGAGAAAAATAGTGCCACTTTATGTGAGAATCCAACCCCTTTAACTTGAAGAAAGGGAGAAAAATTTATGCCACTTGTTGTGAGAGTTCACTCATTTGTATTGTCTAAGGGTGACGTATATTTGTAGGAGAGACATTGCCACATGAGTAAGACTTCATTCCTTGTATCGACAAAGAAGTGCCTTATTGAAGAGAAGCTAATGAAGCGACTATGCAATTGAGTAGAGCCCGGAGATGTAGCCCACACTAGGTGAACTTCATTATCAAGTTCTCATGTCTTTTTACATATTTTCATTTCTTCATGTGTTTTTCACTTATGGTTATTTCATGCCGTTTATGCAATTCATTTTAAAGTCATCGAAGTAAAGATCACAGATCAAAGAGAATCACAAATGGCCCTACACCTATGTCACTTGACATGACTGAAAACTAATTCATGCCCATATTAAAGGGGAGATACCAACCTATGGATCATAGAAGAAATATTGGGTGAATTGGAAAAAGATAAAGGTAACTCATCTCACCCCCTTCATAGGGAGCCAAAGATAGGAGATGAAAGATAGCCAATAGTCAAGAAAATCCTCATGTTAGGCCCCTATAATACTAGTGATTCCCCCATTACTATTGTCATTGTATCCCTTATTGTTATTTTTGTGCCCCTATCATCCCCATATTGCTATTAGTATGCCCCATAAAAACCCATTATTGTTATTTTTGTTCCCTTATGTTATCACTGTTATGTCATCTTGATTATATTATGACCCCTTAGACTCCTATATATAGAAGGGAGGTTTAGTCATTTGTATCATCCAAGAATTGTTCATTTGTGTAATGTACAGGAGGTTTTCCCCTCGAAGAGGCTGAATTCTAAGGCATTGATCTATTTTTTCTATCTTTTTGTGAGCTGGTTTCCTAACATTTGGTATCAGAGCTTTGGATTCTAGGGTTTCGCTGCTCCAAACAGGTCATAGTGGAATTTTCGCTATAACGTTTTTCTACAATGTTTCAGAAGCTACAAAAAAAAAAAAATGAGCCGAAATCATTCTGAACTTTGGGTCTAAATTTTAGATCTTGTCTCGCTATATTTGCGGAGATATGATCTGAGGAAGTTATGGTTTTTGCAGACTCCCAAATTACATTCCAAACAGGTGACCTGGGGAAAATCGTCATAACTTTTGTTTTGAGCATCATATTGAAATTTCGTAAGAAGTTTCAGAAATATGACGGCTTGTAGTTTTCTGTGTATCAGTTTTAGGTACTACGGTCGAAACAGTGACATGTGGCACATCGTACAAGTTCACTCTATTGAACTTGTTTATAATCAGGTCACCGTAGGAGATTTGGCATAACTCTTCCTTGGAGAATACAATCTTGATCAGACTTGCGGGGTTAGAAAGAGGACTCAAAGGGCTACCACAAGACGTGATTTTAAATATTCAAGATCTGCAGTTACAGAGAAACAACATATTCAATATCGAGCTCTTACAAAGTGAAAAAAAATGTGTGTAGTTTTTTTTAAATTTTGAATAAGATTGTTTGAAAAATTAGTTTGAAGGAATTCAAAGGGAATAGTGAAGAATTATTAGCATTAATTAATGCCCCAAAGAAATAAAATGGAAACACCTAGTAAGCAACCTGAAAGCTCTAGCATGACTTGTGAAGAAGAGGAAGAAATGCAACATGATATATCAAAATTACAAGACCAAGTACAACAAATTTCACTCTCACTAAAGGTAAATGAAGCCATGATGAATGGTGTGGAAGCTAATATGAATGACATGCAAGTTAAGATGGAAGCTAAGATGGACAACATGGAAGCTAAGACGGATGTCATGGAAGCTACGATGAATGGCATGGATGTTAAGATGAATGGCATGGACGATAAGATGGAAGAATTAAAGATAAATTTGAATAGGTTGCTACAAGAAATGGTCACTAATGGTGAAAGGGTAGGAAAGGAAACTTGAGAACAAAAGAAATGTTAATCATGATTTCATAGACTCTAACGTTGGATTGAAGACCCACCATGTTCCAAAAATCAATATGAGGAAGTTTGATGGCAAGGATCCCGAAACATGGATACTACAAATGGAGCAATTTTTCGATCTCCATATGTGCAAAACACACAAAAGGTATGTATTGCAACTTTATATTTGGAACCAAATCATTTTGTATGATATCGATGGCTTTTCTCTCATCAACAAATTGTCACTTAGGTAATTTTTATGGAAGAAATGATAGCACATTATGAGGATACAAAAAGAAACACCTTTTTTAGCCAATTGATAAATCTCAAACAAAAGGGTTTAATAATGGAGCACATTGAGGACTTCCAAAAATTGAACATAAGGGTAAAAGATATTCCAGAGGAGCATAGGATTGATGTGTTCATAGGGACTTTAAAGGATAATATCCAACATGAGGTTCGCCTTTGGGAACCTGATTCATTGGAGAAGGCATTCAGGTTAGCAAGAAAAATGGAAAGCAAAATTATGGCAACCAGGAAGCCTACCACTCACAACTATAAAGATGGAAGTTTTGTTGCCCCTAGCCTTCCACAACCTACAAGGTTGACACCACAATAATTGGAAGAAAAAATAGAAAAAGGGCTTTGTTACAGTTGTGATAGCAAATACACTAAAGGTCATAAGTGTTCTGAGAAGAAATTATTCCACATAGATTGTGAAGAGGAGGAAGAAAAGGAACAAGAAATGTCAAAAGAAGAGGATATACTCCAGGAACAAACCCTAGATAAAGAAGAAATGAATCGGACTATATCTTTTAATGCATTGGCTGGAATTACCACTCCTCAAACTATCAAGATAGAAGGACATATCAAGAAGAAAAAGGTAACAATGTTGATTGATTTGGGAAGTACCCATAATTTTATTCATTGTAAGATAGCAAAGGAATTGAATTGCTTTCTATATCCAGCACCAGAATGTCAAGTGATGGTTGCAAATGGAGGAACCATAAATTGCTCTAGAAAGTGCCATAATATCAAGCTATCCATGGGAGAATATGTATTGAATAGCCCAATGCTTTCCATTCCAATGGGTGGTGCTGATGTTGTACTAGGAGTCCAATGGCTACAATCCTTGGGTACAATAGCTTTAAATTTTCAAGAACTTTTCATGAAATTTTGTGTGGAAGGAAAGCAAGTTGAATTAAGGGGTATTGCAGGGAAACCGAGAAAGATAATCAGCCCTAACGGTATGACAAAGCTTCTAAAGAAGGAACAACGAGGTGTAATTGCACAATTATGTTCACTAGAGGTTCCCACATTGAAATCATCTATTTCTCCAGATCTCCAAAAAGTCTTGGACAATCATTCCAAGGTATTTGAGACTCCCAAAGGTCTCCCACCTATTCGTGATCATGATCATGCTATTCATTTGATTCCAGGAAGTGCTCCTCCAAACATTAGGCCGTATAGATATCCCTATGCCCAAAAGAGTGAAATTGAATGTATGGTTGCAGAAATGCTAGAGGTTGGTATAATTCAACCTAGTCAAAGTTCTTTCTCTGCTCCAATAGTATTAGTGCACAAGAAGGATGGATCATGGCGCATGTGTCCATATTATAGGGAGCTCAACAAGCTCACTATTAAAGATAAATTTCCCATTCCTGTCATTGATGAATTATTGGATGAATTGCATGGATCAATTTACTTCACCAAGTTGGATCTTCATTCTGGATATCATCAATTCAGAATTAAGATTGAAGACATTCCGAAAACAACATTTAGAACTCATGACGGTCATTATGAATTTTTAGTCATGCCTTTTGGCCTTACCAATGCACCTTCTACATTTCAAGGTTTGATGAATTCCATTTTCAAACCCTTCCTTAGAAAATTTGTGTTAGTATTTTTTGATGATATACTAATCTACAACAAGTCTTGGAAGGATCATGTTGAACATGTTGACAGGGTGCTCAAACTATTGGAGGAGAAAAAATTATATGCAAAAAGCACCAAATGTTTCTTTGGAGTACAAGAGGTGGAATATCTGGGTCATATTGTATCTCATTAAGGTGTTAAGGTAGACCCTAGCAAAATTAAAGCCATTAAGGAATGGAAAATCCCCACATCTATAAAGCATTTGCGAAGATTTCTTGGGTTGACAGGGTATTATCACAAGTTTTTTAAGAATTATGGGAGAATAGTAGCACCTCTAACAACATTATTGAAGAAAGATGCATTTTCATGGACTCCAAAAGCAAAAAAGGCCTTCAAACATCTTAAAGAGGCAATGTGCCAAGCACCAGTCCTAGCTACGCCAGACTTCACAAAAACCTTTATTGTGGAATGTCATGCTTCAGGAAATGGAATTGGTCTTCTTTTACAAGTCGTCCAATCAAGGGAAAGTACTTACGCAAAGCTATTTATGAGAAGGAAATGTTGGCAATACTACATGCACTTAAGAAATGGCGACCCTACCTAATGGGAAGACACTTCAAGGTAAAAACGGATCATGATAGTCTGAAATACTTTTTAGAACAAAGATTATCCTTTGAAGAGAAACAAAAATGGGTCACAAAGATGTTGGGTTATGACATTGAAATCATCTAAAAGAAAGGGAAGAAAAATGTTGTGGCATATGCACTCTCAAGAAATGATGAGGATGTGGAAGCATTGTTGTGCACCATTTCTATTATCCAACCAGACTGGATAAACGAAGCAAGGGAGTAATGGAAGAATGATGAAGAAGTGTGGGAACTCATTCGAAAGATACAACAAGATCCCAGTACATTTGATACATTTAGCTGGAAAAATGATTCGTTATGGTACAAAGATAGCTTATACCTATGTCAGAATTCCCAACTCAAACAAAAGATTCTTATTAAATTGCACACTTCTCCCTTAGGAGGGCACTCAGGATTTTTAAAAACTTACCACAGGGTTAAGAAGGAATTTTTTTGGGATGGCCTTAAATTGGATATTCAAAAGTTTGTGGCGGAATGTTTGGTTTGCCAACAAAATAAAGTTGAAACAATTAAGACCTCAGGTCTATTACAACCTTTATCCATTCCAAGCCAACGTTGGGAGGAGGTTTCAATGGATTTTATCATAGGTTTACCCAAGTCCAAGGGAAAGAGTGTCATCATGGTGGTAGTTGATAGACTTACCAAGTATGCACACTTTTGTGCATTATCACATCCATTTAAAGCCAGTACAGTTTCTATTGCATTTATGGAAACAATTCAAAAGCTACATGGAAACCCAAAGATTATTGTAAGTGACAGAGATCCCATTTTCACTGGAAATTTTTGGACAGAATTATTTTCTTGTCTCGGTACTCGGTTACCTCATAGCTCATCTTATCATCCTCAATTTGATGGGAAAACTGAGATAGTAAACAAATGTTTGGAAGGATATCTTTGTTGCTTTGTATCTGATAAACAAACATAATGGGTCAAATGGTTGCCTTTGGCTGAATGGTGGTATAACACTTCCTTCTATACTACAGCAAAAATGACCCCATTTATGGCAATTTATGGATATCATCCACCATCCATCACATCATATTTAAGAGAAAATTCTAAGGTTCAAGCAGTGGAACATCACATCGAGCATCAACAACAAGTTCTCCAACTCTTAAAGGATAACCTCACATTGGTGCAGAATAGAATGAAACAACAGGCAGATCAACGTCGTAGCGAAAGAAGTTTTGATGTAGATGACTGGGTATTCCTACGGCTACAACCATATAAACAAATGTCCCTCAAGCAAGCTAAGAGAATAAAAAATTATCACCAAAGTATTATGGTCCATACAAGGTGTTGCAAAAGATTGGTACTATGGCATACAAATTGGAGTTTCCTGCAGCTTCCCGAGTGCACCCAGTTTTCCATGTTTCATGTTTAAAGAAGGTTATAGGTGACAAGCTCCCAGTTCAGACAATATTGCCAGAACTTAACAAGGAAGGAAAAATCATATTTAAACCAGAAGCAGTCACAGAAACAAGAACTCGACAGCTATGAAATCGATCAATTTCAGAGTATCTCATCAAGTGGAAGAACTTATCCGGTGAAGATTCCACATGGGAGGATGAGAATTTTATACAGAAGCATCCAAAACTACTCAAGCATTGAGGACAACACTTTTCGAAAGGAGAGGGGCATGTTAGGCCCCTATAATACTAGTGATTCCCCCATTACTATTATCATTGTATCCCTTATTGTTATTATTGTGCCCCTATTGTCCCCATATTGTTATTGGTATGCCCCATAGAAACCCACTACTGTTATTTTTGTGCCTTTATGTTATCACTGTTATGTCGACTTGATTATATTATGACCCCTTAGACTCCTATATATAGAAGGGAGTTTTAGTCATTTGTATCATCCAAGAATTGTTCATTTGTGTAATGTAAAGGAGGTTGCCCCCTCAAAGAGGCTGAATTCTAAGGCTTTGATCTATCTTTTCTATCTTTTTGTGAGCTGGGTTCCTAACACCTCTTCTATATAGAATAATAGGGATATAGATTCAACACAACGTAGATCTAAAATTAGGCCCAAATAGAAAGAAGCTAGAGGAGAAAGAATTTAAACTACCATAAATGTAAAGCTAAACCAGCATGTCAAAAGTTCTTTTCTTTATGAACCAAGGAAATACAATTGGTCGATTGATGCTTTAATGTTTAATAAACTCATCTCCATTTAAAGCCATTATCTCCCATTCCCTTCACATATTAACATCCTTATAGTATCTCAGGATCCTAAATAACATAGCCATCATTTGAAGTAAGGTATTGTAACTGAAGAGTTCATCTCTATCTCCTTCCTCAATTACTGATGAGCCTAGGCATTGCAGCAAGAATGCTGCAACTCCCAAGGCTACCAACTTTATATATCAACCTGGGGTTCGTACAAACTTAAGAGGTATTGGCACTATATGTGCAACATACAATGTATCCTTCCTTTGCTGTCATCATGTAATGGAGTGCATGTACTGAAGTCAAATCCTAAACTAAGTGCGTAAAATGAAATTCTTGGAATGGAACCTTAACTTATTGCAAGAAAGAAAGTACAAGGAAGGAGAATGAAATCAACTGCTAAAACACCATTTTCTAACTAACTCCTAAGAGGCTTTGCTTCAAAATAATTTAACATGGATGCAATCCTATTGTCCTAAATATGTAGATTCAAACCATCAAACCTTCTACTGCTATGCATGTAAATGAAAAAAATAACTTTGTTTTTATTTTTGTCGTTTTGTCTTAACGAAAATGAGGTTGTAGGCTATAGTTTGACTACAGTTTAGCTTTGTAACCAATCAGTGCACACAAACAGACTCTGTATGTGGGTTTTCACCCTGAGGGTCCCGCTTATCTGACTTTATCAAGCGCTTAAATCTGTGCTGTTGATCTTACTTCGCCAGATCCAACGGATATCGCGTTTCTCAATCCTTTGACGTTATGACCGGAATCCAAATAAGTTTAATCCTATTCAAAACCTTATCACGTCTGAAATATAGATTAAATAATGCGCATATTCTGACATGATTACCGTCAAATCTCATCCCTTCATAACGAATGACTATGATTGATCCAGAATTCAACTAGATTAAATCATAGTCCATAAACTATCACGTCGGAAATCTGGATTAAGTTACATGCATCTTCTGATGCGATTACCGTTGGATCTGACTCATCCGATCCAATGGTTATCGTGCAAACCCCTCACCAACTAGCAAGGCTAATCTCCACCGTCGATGCGACCCATCCACTCGAACGGTTGTCGTGCAATCTCACGCCGAATCTTGCACGACCGTTAATACTCCGAAGGCACGTGAGAAAAGTTGTTTTCTTATGCTACGTGTCGCCCATTAAGGGTAATCACGTGAATTTTATGAATATCGCTTCCCACCTTTAGGGCACCTGAGATACCACTTACCATCCTTGGAAAACTGCCCACGTGCTCAATACAGAACTTAAAGAAAAGGCGTTTAACCAAGGGTTTAGCACTAACTCTCTGTGTCAGCTCTTAACGCTAATCGATATGGAACTAAGGAAAGATGTTTAACCAAGGGTGTAGCGCTAAATCTCAGTGTTAACTCTTAACGCTAATCGATCGTGATTTTACCAATAAAACACATAAACAGAGAAAAAGACCCGATTAAGGTCCAGAACATCGATACACAAAGACAAATGAATTTCTGCACCAGACTTCAGTCAATTATTCAACAAAATGGAAATTATAGAGTCTTGTCCCTCTTGGCTCGATTACAATAGTTTGTCTGACCTTTGTTTCAATCTCAAACCCTATCTCTGTCACACCTCTCGCTTACTTACTCTATTCGATCATCTAATCTCTTTGTCCTTAAATTCTTTCCTCTTTTATGAATCAAATCCTATCCTAACTGCATTGACAACTCAATCTTTATTTTTATCACTTAACTATTAAATCAATCCTACAACAAGAAATCATTAACTGAATGAAGAAATAAAAAGACATAAGAACTAGAGATGCATGTGAATGAGCAATAAAAAGAAGGAAAGGAAATGATACAAAAGGGGCTTTGAGGTTCCTGGGATGGCCAAGCCCAAGGAAACTCAGAGACCTATGGAGGAGAACAAGATCTAGAAGTTGAACGTGACACCAATCTTCATTATTTTCATCAAAAGAATTACATCTCTGCAAGAAAATACAATGGAGCTGCAAGAATACAAGCTCTCTACATCATAACACTAATAACCAAATCTAAAGATCCCCAAAAGTCTGAAGGTCCCCTAGAGTCACATTCGACTTGGTACTTATAAAAAATGATTAAGAATCATTCCCCATGAATGGAGGAAGCTTTCCCCACCAAAATCCCTTGATTAGTGGATCTAATCCCTTTGATTGGTGGATATGCTCCCTTCATTAGTGGCACACATTCCTAGATTTTCTCAATCATTGGAGTTCCACAATTTGTGCCATAATTGCATAATATATTGTTGAATTATTATTTATTATTAATCTTCCAGTAGTAGGGAACGAGTCCCTAAATTATCTCCTCCTCCAACTCTTCATAATCCACCCAATATTTTCATAATATTCCACAAAAATAAACAATATTAGGCACAAATATCCAATTATTCATAAACCTTCCTAATGAATATATTAAAGTCAAAAATAAGTTATTTAATGCAAAAAGAGAGGTTTAATGTGCTAAAGGATGGTCATAAGCCTTAAGGCATTGTTTAATTTAGAGGCATGGGCCTTAATTTATGTCTAATTTAGAGGCCCATCATACCCCCAGCTGAAAGGGTTGCTCATCCTTTGAGCAACTTAGTGTCCTCATTGTGCCTCATCCATGGCCCTGGTGGCCTCTCTCTTGTGCATTAAGAACATTGGTTGCAAGTTCTACAAGGACAAGCCCAAAAACATATTTGTGCAAAGAAAAATCATTTTTTTCTTGAGACTATTAGCTTTCTTTCTTTTCCTTATTCAAGATGAGTTCTTGAATATTTTTTTGTTTAGCAAGGTTTTCCATATCCTTATCAACCTTTTGCTACCTTGTTCCACCATTTGAACACCTATAACATCACTGCAGTTTGATTTATATTTTGCTGGTGAATGCCTTATTTCTTTTTGTTGCCTTCTTCTTGTCCTTTGTGGCCTAGATGATTTCCTAATGGCCTTGGAGTTCTCTGCTTTGATTAGGTCTCTCTTAGGCACTGTCATTTTGGGGTTTAGCACAAATTTTCTTTTCTCCCTTCTTGTAGCAGCATTTTGCCTTCTTGTAGTAGTCATTCCTTCTTCCTTCAGAGTCTTCTAACTGTATGGGAGTGATGAGAAATGATGAAGAGGGATTGTACGATGATGCTAGGGCTCAAAGGGAGTAGTGGAGGTTTGTGAAAATGGAGAGGATGCTCTGTTTGTTTTTTTATTTTCAAGAATGAAATGGGATGGATGAATGATGAATAGATAATGAATATGAAGTGGATGGAGGTCTTGGAGTGCTGTGGTGACTTGGCCTTTGCAAAAATTTCTTCTTTTAACTGTTGTCCTCATTCCTTGAAATCATCACCCTTTATAATTTGACTTTTCAACATTGCATGAGTGAAGGAGTGAGCTGCAATCAACTTGTTGAAGGTGGCTGAGACTGCTGACCCATCCTTAGCTTAATAAACCTCATATCTCATGCATTGACAACAAATTTCTAACTATAATATGCTCAAGAGAAGAGGTCAAGAATATTGCATACCTGTACCTACTTGATGGTTGTTGGAGAGACATGCATGTTGATGCTGAGTTGATGTTGATGTGCAGGTGTTGGATGGTGATGCTGATGATCCTGATGCTACTGCTAAGCTCTGGAGGAGCTTCTTTGACCTTTGGTTCTCCTTTAAAACTTCTCACTACCAACTTTGTAGGTATTGTTCTGTATCGTGTAGGTTTATAGGACAATGACTTGTTTTGTCCATATCTCCCAAATGGTAGACTGGATTGACCTAAAACTTTCTGAGCATGTTGCCATCATCCTTATGTACCTCCCCATAGCAACATTTTGGTCAATGGATGCATGGATCTTGAGAAAATGCAAAAATGGTTGAAGGTGATGGAGGCCAATTTCTTGGAAAATGTGCATTGGAATTTACTGAAATTGCTTGGGCATGTTACTATCATCCATGTGCATCTCCCCCTAATATATCTTGGCAAATGGATGCATGGTTTTCAATTTATGGAAAAAACAAGTTTTTGTTCCATGTATTTTTGTATCTTGTAGTAAAACAGAGCATCCTGTAGATTTTTAGGACAACAAGCAAACTGAATGGTAGAAGCTTGAGAATGATGGGTGGATGGTGAGAATAGATGAGGGTGATGGATTGGCATGGCCTTGGACTTGTTGGAGCATTTGAGAAAAGGAGGAGAAAATCAAAATTTGATTTCTTTTCACTAGGGTTGGCCAATTTTCCTTTGGTACCAACTTGTTCTTGTTGCTTGCAGATGTTGGAGAGTGCATGCATTTATCAAAGAGGTACATGGAGCAAGGATTTCTTTCATTTTTTCTTTTTTCTTATAGGCCTACTAGCTGCCTCAATGAGGTTTTCAACTATTTGGTCTACCTAGGCACCTCAAAGGAGTTTTTCACCAAGGATCTTTTCCTTTTTCCCAACCCATTGACTGCCTCATGGAGGTTTTCAATCAATGAGCCAATCTAAGGTGCCTCCAAGGAGGTTTTCACCTTAGATTTTTATTTTTTCCCTCTTATTTTCATTCTTTTCTCTTTTTTCTTTTTTTTCTTCTACCTTACCCTACTTGAAAAACAAAATCACTTTCAAGTATAAGAATACTTCCAATGGAGCCATATGCACATCAAGATGACAGATAAAATGATGTGGAGGCTTGAAATGTATGCTTTGACATGTACCTGGATTTCAGAGACCAAATGATTTGACTTTGAAAGGATCAAGCATAGTTGAGGAAGAGAGTGATGCTACAACTTAGTGACTGTCTGGAACCACATTTCAATGTTGTTGTGATATCCCTGGTCCACTTGCTGATTTGGATCATCTTAGATGTCTTCTTCTTTAATGACCTTCAAATCTTCCTCTTTTTGCTGATTGTTCTCTTGAACACATGGAGGATTTGATGGTAACCATGAGGGAGCTTTCTCAATCTCTGATTTTGCTGTCTGTTCTTCATCAAATGCAACCCATGGTTCTTTGATCTTCTCTTTTGACTCATCTTCTTCTGCATGTTGTCCTTCAATGATATCAAGAGAATCTCTTTTTTGCAATACTCTTCCTAAGTTATGGTGAATACCATTGATCTCAAGTGGAGATGTTTGGAAGTGTTGTATCTCAGCATTGTAAGTGGGCTGAGCTACTTCAATGTGTGGGTTTGGATATGGTGGTACAGGTAGTTGAGTGGGAGTGTATATTTGAGATGGATGTGGATGGGGTTGTGGTTGTGGTGGAGGTGAATGGTAAGGATAACATGGAGTTTGGTATGGAGGATATTGAGGAAGATACTAAGGATATTGAGGATATTGTGGATGGCTCTCATAAGTTCCTTGCCAACCTTGTTGCCAAGATTGGTTTTGGGGTTGAGATGGCCAATGTTTCCAAGGAAAAGGTGTGTTCCAATTACTTTGAGGTGGGTATGCATAACCTTGAAATTGGGAATTAGGATCTTGCATCATATCAGGCTGAAAAGGCTGCGATAGTCCTCTTGGAGCTACATAACATTGCTGCATTGGGAATTGACTTGCTCCATTGTTCTCTTGGTGAAATTCCTTCACCCTTGGTAATGATGGACAATGTTTAACATCATGTGATTCTGCAACACAAATATCAACATTTTCTTTTCCTTCATCTTGCATTCTTAACATTTCTACTTGTTGTGTTAGATTGCTAAGAATTTATATTTTAAAATCATCAATCAAATTTCCAAGTTTAGCTTGACTTACCGATCTTGATGCTGATTTACATGCTCTTGCTTTTCCTCTTGATATGTGTTTGCATGTTTCAAAAATTTCATCAAATGATAATCGGAATATATCACCTCTACTCATGATATTAAGGAGATCAATCCATTCATCCCTAAGTGTTCTAAGTAAGAGAGTTTTTAGTCTGTTGGATCCTAAATGGTGTAGCTTTTCCCTCTTAACATTGTACATGAACCTCTCTATTAGATCCTCTAGACTCTCATCTTCTCTTTGATTCATTCTAAAGATTTCTTCTTTAAGATCATGATCTTTATATTTTTCTAGGAATATCTTTTGCATATCATTCCATGATCTTATTGAATTAGTCCCTAAACTCATGAACCATCTAAGAGCTCTATCCTTCAAAGTTGCTGGAAACAATCTCAGTTTTTGATTTTTTGATAAGTAACCATAAGATCTACAAACAATCTCAAATTCAAAGAGAAAGGTTTCTGGATCCTTTGACCTTAGACCATGAAATTTTGGAAGAAAAGATGGAGGGATGTTCTTCAAGTGCACACTACCATCAATATCTTGAATGGGAAATCCAATAGGATCTTCCTCATTGTCATCATCTCCATCTATTTCTTCTACATTCTTTGCCATCTCCCTCTTCTACCTGCAAAAGTGGATGGTGATATGGCTCTTACTGCACCATGTGATCAAATGGGGGGCTGGGTTGGTGTTGGAGAATTTTTTTTTGTTTTTATGATTGAATGAAAACTATAATGCAATGAAATTTTCTACTTTTGAAATTAAATATGCCTAATGTAAATGTTTTTTTGTTTTTGCAAAAAGTAAAAAGAAATGAAACAACTAGGGAAGAAAACAATGCATACTTTGACACCTCCCCGGCAACGACGCCAAAAAGTGATGAGCCTAGGTATTGCAGCAAGAATGTTGTAACTCCCAAGGCTACCAACTTTAAATATCAACCCGGGGTCCATACAAACTTAAGAGGTATCGAAACTATATGTGCAGCATACAATGCATCCTTCCTTTGCTGTCATCATGTAATGGAGTGCATGTAATGAAGTCAAATCCTAAACTAATTGCATAAAATGAAATGCTTGGAATGGAACCTTAACCTATTGCAAGAAAGAAAGTACAAGGAAGGAGAATGAAATCAACTGCTAAAACACCATTTTCTAACTAACTCCTAAGAGGCTTTGCTTCAAAAAAATTTAACATGGATGCAATCCTATTGTCCTAAGCATGTAGATTCAAACCATCAAACCTTCTACTGCTATGCATGTAAATGAAAAAAATAACTTTGTTTTTCTTTTTGTCATTTTGTCTTAACGAAAATGAGGTGGTAGGCTATAATTCGACTATGGTTTAGCTTTGTAACCAATCAGCATGCACAAACAGACTCTGTATGTGGGTTTTCACCCTAAGGGTCCTACTTATCTGACTTTATCAAGCGCTTAAATCCACACTGTTGATCTTACTTTTCCAGATCCAACGGATATCACGTTTCTCAATCCTTTGACATTATGACCGGAACCCAAATAAGTTTAATCCTATTCAAAACCTTATCGCGTCTGAAATCTAGATTAAATCACATGCATCTTCTAACGTGATTACCCTTGGATCTTGTCCTTTCATAACGAACGGCTACGATCGATCCAAAATTCAACTGGATTAAATCATAGTCAATAAACTATCGCGTCCGAAATCTGGATTAATTTACGTGCATCTTCCAACACAATTACTATCAAATCTGACTTGTTCAATCCAATGGTTATCGTGCAACCCACTCGCCAACTAGCAAGGCTGATCTCTACCGTCGATGTGACCTGTCCACTCGAACGGCTATCGTGCAATCTCGCGCGAAATCTTGCACTACCGTTAATACTCCGAAGGCACGCGAGAAAAGTTGTTTTCTTATGCTACGTGTCACCCACAAAGAGTAATCGCGTGAATTTTATGAATATTGCTTCCCACCTTTAGAGCGCGTGAGATACCACTTACCATCCTTGGAAAACTACCCACATGCTCAATACAGAACTTAAAGAAAAGGCATTTAACCAAGTGTTTAGTGTTAACTGTCTGTGTTAACTCTTAATGCTAATCGATACGGAACTAAGGAAAGACGTTTAACCAAGGGTGTAGCGCTAAATCTCAGTGTTAACTCTTAACGCTAATCGACCATGATTTTACCAATAAAACACATAAATAGAGAAAAAGACTTGATTAAGGTCCAGAACGCCGATACACAGAGACAAATGAATTTCTGCACCAGACTTCAATCAATTATTCAACAAAATGGAAATTACAGAGTCTTGGCTCTCTTGGCTCGATTACAACGGTTTGTTTGACCTTTTTTTCAATCTCAAACCCTATCTCTGTCACACCTCTCACTTACTTACTCTATTCGATCATCTAATCTTTCTGTCCTTACATTCTTTCCTCTTTTATGAATCAAATCCCATCCTAACTGCATTAACAACTCAATCTCTATTTTTATCACTTAACCATTAAATCAATCCTACAACAAGAAATCATTAATTGAATGCAGAGATAAAAAAACATAAGAACTAGAGATGCATGTGAATGAGCAATAAAAAGAGGGAAAGGAAATGATACAAAAGGGGCTCTGAGGTTCCTGGGATGGCCAAGCCCAAGGAAACTCAGAGAACTATGGAGGAGAATAAGATCTATAAGCTGAACATGACACCAATCTTCATTATTTTCATCAAAAGAATTAAATCTCTGCAAGAAAATACAATGGAGCTGCAAGAATACAAGCTCTCTACATCATAACACTAATAACCAAATCTAAATATCCCCAAAATTCTGAAGATACCCTAGAGGCAAATTCGACTTGGTACTTATACAAAATGATTAGGAATCATTCCCCATGAATTGAGGAAGCTTTCCCCACCAAAATCCCTTGATTAGTAGATCTAGTCCCTTTGATTGGTGGATCTTCTCCCTTGATTAGTGGCACACATTCCTAGATTTTCTCAATCATTGGAGTTCCACAATGTGTGCCATAATTCCATAATATCTTATTGACTTATTATTTATTATTGATCCTCCAATAGTAGGGAACGAGTCCCTAAATTATCTCCTCCTCCAACTCTTCATAATCTTCCTAATATTCTCATAATATTCCACAAAAATAAATAATATTAGGCACAAATATCCAATTATTCATAAACCTTCCTAATGAATATATTAAAGTCAAAAATAAATTATCTAATGCAAAAAGAGAGGCTTAATGTGCTGAAGGATGGTCATAGGCCTTAAGTTATATATATTTTTTTGATATCTAGCGGAATCGGAAACGGCGGTGGTATTGTACTCACGTTACACGGGGTCGAATCCCACCGGCTGCCACTATAATCGTTAGGAGGAACCGCCCAGCTCGCAAGAACGGCTCGTCAGTATAAGATGAGACTTGAACCCGTGACCTGTACAGAGGCACGAATGACTTAGCAGACCGTTCGCTGACCACGATACCAAACCCCTACGGGCCTTAAGTTATTGTTTAATTTAGAGGCATGGGCCTTAATTTATGTCCAATTTAGAGGCCCATCAATTACAATAGAGCCCCAAATTGAACAACCACACATATCCATAACATCATCTATGTTTTATCTAAACTAGATTAAGGAGGGATTAATGATATTTTATTATTTTTATGTTAATATATATTGAACACCCACCCACCCAACCCCCCTCCCCCCCCCTCCCCCCCACCCCGCCTTCCCCTCCACACACACACACATATAACTATTCACACAAAATAATTTTAAATACATCAAATATTTTAACTTAATTTAATTAATTTATTATTATTTTTATGAAAGTCAACAATAAAATTAAAAATATTGATAAATATTATTAAATATTATAAGGAGTTATGGGTGCCAGAGGGATACTCTTTGATTCCAATGCAAAAAATAATAACGTCCTATGCCTAGTGATTGGGAATCAACTAGAAGCATATTCAAAAACAATAATGTCTCATTGAATAACCAAACAAAAGCATATCCATTACAATAGCATCCACATATGGTACTGGATGCTTGAATTCAATCTCTAACAATGATGGGAGATCTAGTCCCGCTACCAAGATGAGATAATAAACATGACATGATCTAAGATCCCCTCGCACATGCTCAGGCTCTCGAGGAATTGAAAATTTGAATGATTTAATGCAATATATCCTAGGTAAGGCGGGATTATGTAGCAATGTCATGTTGTGAGTAACTAGAAGAAATTTTAGAAGGGTCCCCAATTAGTCAACAATAATCTAGGATAACTTGTGGTTTTTAGGTCGGTTCATTATAATGTGGTTGGTCCTATTACAATTGTGTTGTGGGTGTTTCTAGTTCTATTAGCCTACAAATATTGATTCCTAAGAATTTTGGTGCAACGACATACTTCATCTTACCTGGAATAGAACTATATTTTTTAATTCAAGGGGTTGGAATTCTAGTTATGTGGGTTCTCTATTTATAATTGTGAAGTTCATCCATTAGAAATTTGTTCCTTCAACTCTAGTATTATGGTCTCTGAATAATTCCTATATGTTCTTTATTTGTTGCATAAAATAAACTTTGGGTTTGGTGTTGTAGGTTAATTGACCTATTAAGAAATTATTTTTACTTGTAGAATGGCCCTCTATACCTAGAGTATCACTTATAGAATACAAAGATTTGTAAGAAATCTATAGGATCCTTCATTCTCATGAAGAAATGATCCAAAACAATAGAAATTGTAAATATTTGTTATTTCCAAAGGTCATGAAAGTGAACAATAGTGTATCTGTCAAATTACATCGATAAAGAGCACTATCATCCAATTAAAACATTAATTTTCCACTCTTAATGCAAAATTTAAGATTTTTTTAACCAGAATGAGAATTTCGTATTTATATGCAAATTTGTGTCTAGATTCTAGAAAATACATTAAGTAGTACATAGCTATATCTTCAAAGTTTCTTCTTGAGCCCTCTTATTTAGAAAAACTATAAATTTTTCTAAGGGGACTCCAAACTCGACAATAAAAGGTAATTTTTTGTAGGTATATACCTTACAAAATTTACCGAGTAAAAAACAAAATTTATGTGTTATACTATTACTGATTGGTAATGACATCCTTCATAACTATGCAATGTCAATCTATTTAACTCTAAGGAATAGGAGAGGGCCTGATTTGGGCATTGATTTTTAAATCTCCCAATGTTAATATAGACCCTTCTTTAGCAAAAAAGTCGACATATTTATTGTGATAGTAGAAAACATGGAAATAGGCTATTGAAAAGAATCATTCCACTACTTTTCTAATTATTTTCGTAAGACTTTGTGATGTTTTTTCCCTTGGAGAGGAGCCCTTCACCAAATGTTGAATAAAGAGGGAGCCTCGCAAAATAATGAGGGAAGTTACATGATTTCTTTGGCTAACTAAATCCCCTTGTAGAGGGCATAAACTTTAGCTTGGTTGGTTTTCATGCATCCTAAGCCCCATGAATACTCTACAATGTTGACTTCCTTGGGGCCATAGAGCACTCCTCCCCCTCCTCCCACATTTTAAAGCATAATGTAACATGATAAGGAACTTGGTGATGAATTTGTACAAAGACGTCTAGTTTGGGCCATCCAAATAATGAGTTGTTGTAAATTTAAGTTAAGGGGATTGGAAGAAAGAGGATGTTGTGCACCAACTCATCAAGGACATGAAGATGGAGATTGGGGATTAAGAATAGAAGAAAGAGGATTTGCACCAACTCATCAAGGATATGGAGATGGATATTGGGGATTAAGAATCAACGTTTACTAACATAAGCTAGGAAGAAGCCAGAAGCCCTCATATGTTTTGTTAAATAAACAATTTTAAAAATTATTAGTAAATTAGAAATCTATTATAAAATCTTGGAAAATTGTCACATAACATATGTAAATTTTGTACTTTGTACTTTGTTTTGGAAATGCACATCTTATTTGCAATTAGAAAACATTAAATTTGCTGTAATAACTTTATTTAATTTGATTATATTTTTTTATAATCTTATTTTAGTAATTATTTATTTAAAATTATTATCTTCAAAAAAATTAAAATATAAATCTTAATCAATATTATATTTAAGACCATTTTCTAAAACTAATAAAAGTATTAAAAAAGAAAAAGGATAATATCTAATCCATTTAAATATTATAACTATAACATGTCATACATATTAGTATGCATAATATTTTTTAAAAGTTCAAGATATTTCCTTATGGAAAGAATGTGGGGAAATAATAATTTTATAATTAATATTAACCACCAATATTATTTTTTAAAAGTTTAAGATATTTCCTTATGGAAAGAAGGTGTGGAAATAATAATTTTATAATTAATATTAACCACCAATATATGATAATAGATTTTAATCTTCCCCTTTAATCCAATTGATTTTGTGATAAATTTATCATCAAAGGGCAAAAGCTTTAAGGCATAAAGACAAATCATTCTGTTATGAATGTCTATGGTCCTTTAAACACGCTGAGATGACCATAACATAAAGGTGTTGTCAATTGATGCCATAAATTTGCTTGGATTTATTAGATTCAAGCAAAAAAAATTAAAAAAATAGAATATTAAAGTGTTTGAATTATTTTTTTGACGGTGAAAATGGATTCAGCACCATCAAAAATTTGTGAAATACCCAAAATCTTGAAATTTGATAACTATAACTGATATTTTCAAAAATTTCTACTGAATTTTGACATAATCTTACCAAAATTTTTATTATTTTCCAAATTAATTTATAAAATTTTTAAACTACCCTTGACCTAAAAAAATAATCGTTATGAAAAATAAAAATGGTTGGTTTCAGAAGACCTCCCGCTAAGACCTCTCGCCGAGACTTCCCGCCATGACCACTTGTGATTCTTTGCGAGTATTCCGAGTGCTTTGGTTGGACCGTAGTGATGACCAATAGAACTCGAAGGTTCATCGAGGAGGCACCGGTAGTTGGACACATTCCCTGAGTCTTCGCCTTTTCTGTATTACTGAATCCTCCCTGGCTGCCACTCGTATGGTTACTTTTCACTGTCTGCTCGGTATAAACGTGGGGAATTGTTCTGGATTACAGCTTCTTCTCTTTCTCGTTCCTGTGCACTTCTGCGCAGGGGAGGGTGGCAGCCCATCTCTGTAGCGACTCCTCCTTTACCGAAACCACAATTTTGAACCTCGCTGTCATTTTAGTTCTTTTCCTCTAGGTATACGGGTTATCCGACTGTCTGTTTATGAACACAGGCGTCCATTTCAGTGCTGCAATCTTCCTGATTCCTAAAAGCCATGTTTTTGTTTTCCCGCAGTCAAACATCCCTGGATTCTTGTCTTTAAATTGTCTGACAACTTAGCCTTTTGTTTGTTTTCTACTGTCTAACCAAGTATCAGTTTCATTACTATCAAATGTGACTGCTACAACCTTGGCCATTACCTATCAAAATTTGAATAAAGGTGTGTCTCGGTTTCTTGGAATGATCTCGGCAAATGAAGGGTTTCGGGTCGTGGCGGCTCTGGTTTGGTGATGCTTCTCGCGGCGACGGCATGTTATCTGCTCCTTATCTTTGAAGGTTAGTTTTTCGCTCAGCTCTTACTGTCTTTTGTTTTAATTTCCTGAGCAGAAATCAGATGATAAAATAAGGCCCGTGATGTAGTTTCTAAGGCATTCATGTTCTCCATGCTCCTGTTCTCCATGCTCATAGTATAAGGTTAGATTGTTTTAATGTCTCTGTGCATGGTTCACGCAGTATTTTCAGGTATCAAGGTGTTACTAAATAAAATTGTATGGGTTGAAAACTGTTGTGTTATATCTAAGCTGTGTCTAGACTTTAGGTTCAAGATAGGACATTGGTGGTGTATATGTGAGTATTGTTACTGCTGCTGCATTGTTTTACCGAGCTTTTCATGAATTCGTTCAGACAACCCTCTAGTCTTTTCATCTCTCTGGTTTTTCCGGGGACGGAAAAATTATAGTTTTGAATTTTTCTGGGATCTGGGGAGGATGTCGCAGGAAGGTACATTATGTAAATGTTATCCTGCTAAAGTACGCCGTCACTGTTACCAGTATCTAACCTGTCTCTGGAAAGTAAGCTTACCTTTATAAATATCTATCAGTAGATGATATTCCCTAGGTACTATTATTTTCAGAAATATTGAGAATGATCTTTCTTACCCTTCCTTCTGTCAGGCCTTTTATTTTGGGAAGTTTCTGTATGTCAGGACCATCCCTAATCTTATCTGAAATGTACTGATTTGTCTTTTCCCTTTATTTCTTGGTCTTTTCCCCATCAATTCGCACATTCGGATTGCCTGTCCTCTCCTGAAAGCTAGTTTTGTTAGTCATCGGTTTTTCCGAGTTTTTATGGAGATATTGTCTGACGCGTCTGACACGTCCACTATGGTGTAGGCCACCATGTAAGCTGAAGCGATCCATTGCAAACCTATCAACCCGCATGACTGGCAGTCCTCTCTGGCTGATCTTTTGATCCCTCAGCCATCTCTAGCACTTCATAAGCAAAATCGTGGTGGACAAGACTATCCGCGGCACAAGCAGAACCATCGTCCTGCTAAGATCGTCTCGCCTCCCTCGGCCATCAAGCTGGATAGTGTCTTTCTCGCGGATAGGATAACCAGTCTTCAAAATCGTGCGTTAGTAGGTCGGTGGCATTTTCCGGACATGGATGATGCTCAGATGAGATCTTGGCTCGACTCTAAGTGGAATTCTCTGCTAGGGTACATTCCCACGATTGTCAGGCTCATGAAGAACTGGTACAATTTCCATTTCTTAAGTACGCAGGATCTGGAGGTAATCTGGGCTCTTCCTTGTGTCCATGAAAAAAGCTTTCTAGGACTCCATAAATGGTATATTGGTTTCAACCCCCTGCGGAACACCCCATTAAACAATCTCATCTGGGTCAAATTACTAGGCCTCCCTATTGAATTATGGACAAAGGAGACGCTTACTGATATAGGGAATTCCATAGGGAAATTCGTCTTTGTGGATCCCAAGTGTCTTGGGGCAAAAGATAAAAGGGTAGCATGGATTTTAATTGAGAAGGAATATAGAGGCGGGTTTCCTGAGCATATTGATCTTAACTGGGGTGGATTAAATTTTCAACAGAGACTCAACTATTGGGGAGTTCCCTTTCAATGCTCTGTTTGTCATAAAACAGGGCATTTAAAATGGAACTATCCACGGTGCCCGTGAGGAAGGGCAAAAAGGGAGGAATCTATTGTGAAATCCTTTTCAAACTTGTCAGATAATGAGTACAGTGAAGCTGGGGGGGAAAGAAATCAGTTCAAGGGAAGGGCTACTGCAGCAGAAAAGTGCTCTCCGAGTCGGTCTAGAAGCCTATCTAAGAAGACTGGACTATCCTAGGAGTTTTCTCACCGGAACTCTATTTCTCCTAAAGAGAATCTGGCTGCTCCTCAATCCATTCCAAGAACTCAGTCTCTGAGTATTTTTAGCCATACTCTTAATAGTGCTCCGTTTTCAGTTCCTCCATCTGATAGATAGGAGGTCTTTCACTCTCATCCTTTTCCGTCGGAACCTTCCCCGCGGAATGAAATTAGTTCTCCTCTTCCAATTCCGCACCCATATCTAGACATCCCTTCTTCTCCCCGCATCACTTTCATTCCATCGTCATCCCCATCTCCTGTTAAAAACATGACCGCTTTTAAAGGAAAAGTCCCCTGTATCTCGGATACTCCTCCTATTTTGCTTGGCTCCTCTCAGGGTAATACCAAGTCTGATTTAAAAGGGAAAGCTCCATGTATCTCTGTCACTCCTCAAAATTCACCTGTATCTTCCCCTACAAATTCGATTGGAAGTGATCTCGATATGCTATTGAGAAGGGAGACCCTTCATCTTCAACCTCTCACCATTCTCAAACCTCAGAAGGCCTCCTCTCCTATTATCAGTCCTGCCTCGGCGGGGAATATCACTGTTAGAAGGAAACAGAACAGAGGTAGCAAGCATTTCCGAGGCAGGATGGTAAATTCCAGGAAGGACCATCACGATTCATCCCTGATTGATATTCCTATTATAGATCTTGCGGTAAGTGGGCCTCTTAGAGCATGCAGGCCTGATGATAAGACCTCATGACTAAAATACTCTCTATGAATATTTGCGGTCTAGGATTGGACCCAAAATTTTTGGCTCTAAGAGATCTTTTTAAATCATCCCTTTCAAAAATTCTCCTTATTCAAGAAATAATGCATGGAAGTCTAGAAACAATAGCCTAATTTAGACAAATGTTTCCTACATGGCACATTGCTGCGACGGGGGAAAACAGACTTTCCGGGGGTCTAGCTGTTCTATGGGACCCGTCTTGGATATCAGAAATGGCATTCAGATGCTTTGCTGGTATCCTTCTTCTGGCTAAATTCCGGGGAATGGCTGGTATTGTTCATATTCTGAATGTACATGCCCCATACAAGGATCATTTTTCATACTGGAATCGGTTCTTATCTTCTGAGCTAATGGAAATTGACTCTTTACTGATAGCAGGTGACTTGAACTGTACTTTGAGTAATGATGAAGTTTGGGGCAGGGGTAGGAAAGATGATCCAGTGGGAGGGATCATAAGAGAGGCTATTCTTCAGAACAATTTTGTGGATGTTTGTCCATCTAAGTTGGCCCCTACTTGGGATAATGGGAGATCCGAGAACGCATACCTTGCAAAAAGACTTGATCATTTCCTAATCCATGACAGATTGATGGACCGATTGGGGATACCTATCTCAAATATTCTAACAAGTTTCATCTCTGATCATAGACCTATTTCCCTTCAATGGATATCTTAGAACCATAGGAAGGGGATTCCCTTCAAGTTGAACAGAGTGTGGTTGGAGGATGCTGATTTTAATAAATTTGTTCAGGAATCCTGGCTATCTTTTTCTCCTCAAGACCAATCCTCTCATGCACAGTCATTCCTATGCCGTCTGGTATCCCTCAGGAAAAGTGTTAAAGAATGGCAATGCAAAAAAAAGTGTACTAACAGGATTGCTCTACAAGATATAAATAGGGAACTTGATTGGATTGCGGGGAGATTGAATGATAACAAAATTCCGCTGGATTTGCATTTCCAGATAAGGGAACTGGAAAGAAAAAGACATAACCTCCTGGCCATTGAAGAAGCTACTTGGAGACTGAAAAGCAGAGCGATTTGGTTAAAAGAGGGTGACAGGAACACAAAATTCTTTCACATACATGCAAATAAAAGACGTGAAATAAATACAATATGGGAGATAAAAGATGAGGAGGGCAACCTGTTGCAGACTTAGGAAGAAATAAAAAAAGAGGCTATTAAGTTTTTTCAGAAATCATACAAAAGGAACCGGGTCAGCAGGATTGAGGATATTCTCTGGGGTATAGACCCTTTTCCATCCATGTTTGATGAGGAACAAAATGATCTATTGTTTGCCAATGTCATAGAGGAGGAACTCTTGGCGGTCATGAAGTCTTTTAAAAAAGACAAAAGTCCGGGCCCGGATGGCTGGACGATTGACTTTTTCATTCATTTCTTCGACCTCATAAAACAAGACCTTCTGGGTATGGTAGAGGAATCTGGGACTTTGGGAAAAATAAACCATGTTATCTCTTCTACTTTCATTACCTTAATCCCCAAAAAAAGGATTCTCTCTCTTTCTCAGACTTCAGACCCATTTCTCTTTGTAATACCATATATAAAATTATTTCCAAAATCATATCAAGAAGAATAAGAGACATTTTATCAAACTCTTTGACTCAGGAACAACATGGTTTCCTCATAGGAAGGAACATTCTGGATGTTGTTGCAATAACTCAAGAATGTCTGCACTCTAAACACACAAAAGAAATTGAGGTGGCCATCCTGAAAATAGACCTTAAGAAGGCCTATGATTGCCTCGATTGGGGATTTCTAAGGTGCCTTCTTATCAAAATTGGCTTAAATAATCAATGCACTAATTGGATTATGGCATGCATGGAAAATGTCAGCTATGCGATTCTAATTAACGGAATCCCATCCTCATTCTTCTCTGCTGCCAGAGGTCTAAGACAGGGGTGCTCTCTATCTCCCCTTCTGTTCATTCTAGTAATGGACTCATTAAGCCTCCATATAAAAAGAGCTTTCAGGGAGGAAAGATGTCGGCCACTAAAAATCAGTAGGGGAATCTATTTCTCTCATAACTTATTTGTTGATGACATCTTGATTTTTGCAATGCTCTGCCGAAATTCCTGGAACTGTCTGCATGGAATTTTGGAAAAATTTCAAAGAGCTACAGGTCTACTTATAAATGATGGCAAGTCTGCGTTCTATCATGGGGATGTGAATATGGAAAATATTGAATATCTGGTCTAGCTCTATAATATTGAAGCGAAACCTTTAAAAGAAAGCATGAAATACTTGGGGTATCATCTTAAACCATTGGGATATACAAGTACAGACTGGATGTGGATCCATGACCGGTACTTCAAGAGAATAGCAAGATGGGAATATAAATGCCTTTCAATGGCTGGGAGGATGATTTTAGCACAATCAGTGCTGGCCCAACTAATGGTCTATTGGGCCCATTTATTTTATATTCCGGCAAGCGTTATCCATAAACTAAATAGATTAACAAAAAAATTTATATGGGGGGGAACAATGAAAGAAGGAAATTTCACCTGTCTAAACTATCAAACCTTACTCTTCCAAAGAAGATGGGGGGATGGGGAATCATGAACCTCTGGAAGTTTGGTCTGGCTCTGCTATGTAAATCTTTATGGAGAGGTGTTTTAGGGGATAGTATATGGAGTAAGTCCATAAGAATGAAGTACATGGGCAACAAAGATATTTCTTATTGGTATAGGAAAAGATCGATAGGATCTGCCATTGGATCAACCATCTGGAGGAGCTTCCATAAGATTGAACAGTTTTTTCTTAAAAACTTAGTATGGAGCTTTCAAACCGGAAACAACATAATTATCGGTCATGATCCCATTGCGGGGGGAGAAGAAGATATAACTTTCTCACAACAGTTATTACAGTTTCTTCACCGAAAAGGAATCTTTTACTAGGAGCAGGTTATAGAAGAATGGCAGGGTTCTCTACCCATCTGGAAAAATGCCTCAGTGCTAGGACTAAATGGTGTATTAGCCCATCAGTGGAATCAGATTATATGGCTAATGAGGAACAGGGGGATTTGTAGATCTGAAGTTGAGGATGGTCTAATCTGGAAGGGGAATAGAGGGAAGCTGATTGTTTACGTTAAAGATATATATTTTTCCCTTCTAAAGGACCACTCACCACAACCTAATAACATTTTCCCCATCTCTTTTTGGAAATCTGGGAGTCCCTATAAGATTATCATTTTCTCATGGCTTGTTTTTCATAATAAAAATCTAACTTGGGACAATTTGCAAAAAAGGAACTGGTACGGTCCTGCTATGTGCTTAATTTGCAAAGCAGAGGAAGAAAACAATATGCACATTTTCTTAAAATGTGTTCATACCCAGATGCTTTGGAGGAATCTGGCCACTTATTTTGGATTCAATTATGTTTTGCACTCCTCATTAAAAGAAGCTTTAGTTTGGTGGAGTAATCAGAAAGCGTTATGGAGACCTATCCCTCTATTAGTCTTATGGTCAATCTGGAAATGGAGGAATAAGGTTGTATTTCAAAACTGCAAGGAAAGCTTTAAGTCTATTTTTGAATTCATTATTTCCCTATACAACTCTTTTTCATCCTCTATCCCACAACAGAAAAAAGAAAAGGCAAAGGCTCTTACACCTTGCCAATTGGGTTTCCCTAGAGCTTATTTTGATGGGGCTGCACAAAATGGTATATGTGCTTGCAGTGTATACATAATTACAAAGGAGGATCAGCAATTTGCCATCTATTGGAATGGTGGAGAAGGAACAAACAACAAAGCGGAAGCAATGGCCCTATCGGGACTTCTTCAGTTCAACATCTTCCTAAATATAGAGTCCTTGCAGATCTATGGAGACTCCAAACTCATAATAGATCATGTAAATGCCAAGATTTCCATAAAAAATCACAATCTGACTGGATGGATGAACAGAATCGATTCTCTCTGGAGATCTACAAAGGATTATACTATAACACATGTGGACAGGTCCCAAAACTCTCATGTAGATGAACTATCAAAGAAAGGGCTCCAAATTCAAATAGGTAAATGGAAAATGAATATAACAATGGGGAACGAAATGCACCAAATTCAGGATTTTTCACTTCCGGGTACATAATTTCTCTCTGATCACTCATCAGTCCCTAGTATGTTCCATGAACCTGTTTTTTGTTTTTTTGTCAAAAGGCATATGCTTCTCAAAATTTGCAAGTATCGCCATTGGTTTTTCACACCTATCTCCAGAATCTATTTTAACAAGGCTTTGTAGTGTATTGATGCATCCTGCACCTTTGCAGTTTTGTCTGTTTATTGGACTGTTTTTGCTCTCTATATTTCAGTTTATGTATTTGGACTCTATGGTTATAATACAATCAAGCTTTTTTCGTACTTAAAAAAAAAATAAAAAAAAAATGGGTAAAGACTGGGAAATATGATCACAAAAATGAAAATGTGAGTAAATTTCTTCAATATGGAGAAATTCTAATGGAAAACGGTGACTGAGATGGGAAAGTGATCAATTATTGACTTGAATTGGCTAATAAATTCGCTGCAAGTTTCTTCACGACAAAGAGAATTGCAATATTCTCAAATTTTAATGAGAAGTGGTTGAATTTGGAAAAGTGATCAAAGAAATGTTTTTTATTGATTTGAAATTTCTTCAATAGAACGGTGACAGCAATATTACGAGATTCTAACATCTCGTCCCTCATATTTTAATGAAAAATGGAAAAGTGATCAGAAAAATGTTTTTATTGACTTGACTTGAGGTGGTGAAGATTTCTTGAATGGAGACAAAATCACATTATTCTAAATTCCTAATAGAAAATGGTGTTGGTGTTGGTGTTGGAAAATTGATCAAAGAAAATGTATGAATTGACCGAATAAATCGGGTGCAAATTTCTAGAATAAAAGGGGCCACAGTGTTCTCAGATTCTAAGGCCCGTCCATTAAATCTTGCAAGTTGTTCGTATTGACCTGAATTTAATATAAGGTGAGTTGGCTATATTAATTTTAATTTACTATGGCATGAGGATGAAGAAATTTGGAAGAATTTCGTAGATATCGGGTACTGCTAGAGTCTAGTGCTTTTCAAAGGCTATTGCAGAGAAAGTACACCATGTTCACATGAAGGTTTGTAAATATTAATTGACGCAACATTGAATGTTGCTTATGTTGTGGCGGTCTAAACCTATATATCACCTGTAGGAAAATTCAATGTTGTATAGTGGGATGCATAAGTGCTCATTTGCTAAAGGTTTTTAGAAAATAATTTAAGAATCTATAATGGTTATTCATAAGAAAAATCAAAATTCAATAGAAGAATTACTATATTGAATACCACATTGAGAATAACTTTTTTTCATTATAGTATGGTGTACAATATTGAGAAAGAATTTATTTTTCATTATAGCATAGTGTATACGGCAAAAGTATGTATGTATATATGTGTATAGGTTTGTGTGGGATTTAGTGCCTATCATATCACTATCTAAAGTCTTTGTAAATAGACCGAGGATAGAACCACCTAGACAAGTAGTAGAATAAAAAAAATATTGAAACAAATTTATCTTTTAAAAGAACTATGTAGATGAGTTTTTCTCTCAACATATTTCCTATCATAAAGAATTTTGTTAAAATAGTAAAGTTTTTCCCACCACCTATGGGGTTAGTAGAATAAAATGTTTACAAAACAAAATTATCTTTTAAAAAGAAGCAAAGTACAAGAGGTTTTCTTTGGATTATTACATTTCCTTGGGACATTTTTCCTATCATAAAGAATATTCTTTAGAATGGTAAGGCTTTTCCAATCACTTATGGAGGTAGTAGAATAAAATGTTTACAAAACAAAACTATATTAAAAAAAAAAGAAATCAAAGTGGGAACCACTTAGAATAAAAGAATTACAAAAAAACTATATTTAAAAAAAATAAAAATAAAAGAGTTTTTCCCTCAATTTCTACATTATCTCGGGACATTTTTCCTATCATAAATAATTTTATTAGAATGGTGAGGCTTTTCCAACCACCTATGGGTAATAGAATACAATGTTTACAAAAGAAATTTGTCTTTTAAAAAGAATACAATGTTTACAAAAGAAATTTGTCTTTTAAAAAGACAAAGTGGGAGTGAAAACCACCTATGTGGGTAGTAGAATAAAAGGTTTATAAAAGGCTTTCCAATATGAAGAGTTTTTCTCTTAATTGTTACATTTTTGGGTGTCTTTTTGTTTTTGTTTTTGTTTTGTTTTGTTTTTTTTCTATTTTTTATTTTTTATTTTTTTTTAATCATAAAGAATTTTGTTATAATGGTGAAGCTAAAGGATATATGAAGGGATCTTGGGTGAAGCAACTTACTTATATTGTTTTGGGACATTTTTCTTATTATTTGAAATTCAAAGGTACCTTTTAAAGGTTGTTAGATAGAGAGATTTATATTTCCTTATGTATTTATTGATTGTGTCATTATTATGGTTACATGGTATTTTCTTTCTCAGGCTTTGTTCAAAACAGGTTCAATTAATCTTTACTAGCAAGAAGATTTTTCCAAAACAAGATGATGAGGTAGGTCAAACATCTCCCAAAAGAAGATGAATAAGAACTATATTTTAATCTCAAACTATGGTGAGATCTAAAGACAAAGTAGTGCTTGGTCTCCTTGTTTAGGGACTAGGATGATGTCTATAGTTTTTGAGCATGGATATTTCCACAACCAATAAATTGTTGTTGATGAAGACTTCTGGAGAACTGTGTGTTGTGTTCATTGATTTTCCCAACATTTCAAGTGAACCCTTCACCCATCTTAAGGGACTTGAAACTTAACTGACAATTGGAAGAGTGTTAGACCCAAAAGTCTTGATCAAAAGTGATGTCTATAGTTTTTCTATGGAATATGGTGATATCTCTAAGTGTGGAGATAATTAGAGAAACTATTGATCTACATAAGGGCAACTCTCTAACTAAGAGACAACTAGAGTTTGGTGTGTCTAGGGGGTCTAATGAGCTAGTCACTAAAAATAAGGTATATATTGTAATAGTAATAAAGATTCAATGAATGTGGTACTATAGGTACAACTCCCATGCATAAAATATACATTGTGAATATCTATTCTCAAATGCCCCTATAAACTTCTAATTTGGAGAGCTCTAGTGCATCCTCAAGAAGTTGGGTGGTCATAGCATATGAATATCAACATTGACTAGATGCAACAATAAGGATACTTTAACATATTGGTGCAGTAGATATTATTAAACATGTTATGTGTAGAGTATCTAAAATGACCCATATAAAGGGTGCCTATTAGCTTAAACCTATGAATTGTCATCACAACCTAGAAGACCATATAAGATGTTGAACTTTATAAGAATGATGGTATATGGAAGTGAACCATTCGAGTATATGTCTTTGGGGAGCATCAAAATCAAGGCTCTCTCTATCTAGTTCCAATTTATAACTCAAAGAATAAGGTATCCAAATATCATATCCATAGTGAAGGATAAGGATGACCAATGGGAAAAAGAGACAACTTTGCCCAAATTACATAAAATTGATGTTGGAAACGTTACTTCTTAAGGGAATTAATCACTTTGTAACATTAAATTAAATTAAATTCTATTATTGATATTGTAGCAGCTCTTTTTCTATAACCCCCACGCATGTAAACCCAAATGTGTAAATTATAAATGTATAATATAAATCTATTTGGAAATAAATGGATGACTAGCTGAAGAGACGAACACACAAATAAAAAGCTCTAAGGGGAGGCTAATAGTGTGCATGTTGGGGTGCCTATGAAATGTTTGTTGTTACTTGTGGTATGCCAAGAACAATACCATGCAACCACATTGAATTTCCTTAAACTCATCTAGACTGGTGACCAACTAGCACTAAAAAACATTGAAGAAGATCAGACAGAGCAACATGGGTGGGGGATTTACTCCTTGGGGATTGAGATAGCAAAATAAATGCCTCAGGAAGGAAAAAATAAAATACAAGAGAATGATCAGCAAAAAGGCATGGCCTAAAAAGAATTAGAAAGGATGGCATGCAAAGAAGGAGATAAGTTGTAGAATAGAGTGCATGTAAGTAAATCATTGTAGAAAGATAAAGCAAGGTGCTACCAGAGCTAAGTTAAAAAACTAAGTTGGACCAAAATGTCTTTGAGGGCCATTCTTTCAAAACTTGGGGTGTTATTCCTTGCATCTCTTGTATTGAGGCCATTGGATGGTGATTCTAATCCTGGATCGTTAGAGGGAAGCTCAAGATGCTCGAACTACTTGGTGCTTGTTGTTGGGTGATGAAACACTTGAAAGGGAAATAATCACTATGGTGCTTATTGAGAGAGTTGTAAAACCATCTATTCAGTGGACTACCGACCCCTGTAGTGTTTGCTAAGAAAGAACGATAGTTAAACCATTTATACATTAGGTTCATCCTCCTCGAGCTTAGTAATGTTCATTTGAATCTATGTGAAGCCTTATGATTTTGACTCAAGGTGTGAGTGAGCGACTATGTCGCTTATGGCTGTTGAGAAATATTAGTTTTGTAGCACCGAACATGTGTTCTAGTATTGACTTTGGTCAGAGGGGCTCAAAAACACTAGAGCTCCAAAACCCAAAAAAGGCTCCAGGAGAAACCACCTAGAGATGCCTTAATTAAGTTAATTAATCAATAATTATTTTTTTCCTAAGTCTAACTTGGGGAAAATGATTAATTAACATAAATTAATTAAGGAAGGTGATATTTATCTAGAAACTCACATGGATCAACTTAGAAATGATCTCATCTATTGATAAGGACTTAATCATGGTCGTTAGTGATCCAATTGGAGATTAGAAGAGGAGGTCGATGGGGTTGGAGCAAGACACATCAAATCATAGTTGAGGTCGAGTTCCTTGGTAGAAATCGAGCTTCCTAGCTGTAGTGATTTAGAAAAGGTAGTTCAAGCCAAAGAGGTGATGCAGACACAATGAGGGGGAGAGATAGTGAGTCTGGAGGAGGATTTGCAGTTTTGGAGAGGTAACAACAAGTGATAGGAGTATTCCACAATGAGGTTGCGTAGGGGCTACATAAAAGCTTCAACAGAGCAATTCGATTTAGTTGAGAGGGAGGTCAATTTTGTTTCAAAAGGTTGGGAAAGTCTTCCGGAGGTACGGAGAGTCACTTCCAACAGTAGAGACAGGCAAGACAACTTGATAAAATAATGGATTCCAGCCACACAAGTGAGGATCTGCACAGAGGCAATGTAGAAGGGACTTCGCAAGGGTTGAATGACCAATTCTCTAAGGGAGCCAAATGTAGGGATTGCTGGTGGAGAAAGAGAAATTTTCTCTCTAATTATTTTTGTCAGATATTTGTTGATTGGATATCCAGTTGGACATCCAAATATTGTACTCATAATTTCACTGCTGCATAATAATGAAACCCTCATTTGTTGCACTGGTTTTCCAGCATTGGTTTTATGTGGGGAAATTTTCCAAAAATATATGTGTCAAATTATTGTGTGTGTGTGTGTGTGTTAGCATTTTCTTAGTTCTACTATTTTTATTTCTGCGGTATTTTATGGTGAAGAATTACAATGTGATTAATTTGTTATTTTGTCATAACAATATAAACTACAGAATATAATCAATGAGAATAATTAATTCTAGTTGTTTCATTTCAAGCAAATTTTCATAAGAAGTTGTTAAACCATGATGATAGTGGAATCCTTCTTTTGGGTATGTGACTAAGCTTTGGGTGTGAATTTACCTGAACAAGAATTCCCTTGGACTTTGGATCTAACTTGGGGGTGCTCAACTACAATAAATATTGCAGTGTAGTTGACCTATGGTTGGGTGGAGAGTTGAATTCCTTCCTTCAGTTTCCATCCATATTTAAACAAATAGGTAAGTGTACATTGCTTATGTGAAACATCTTATGGACTGTGAAGAATTCTATTATGTTGTCATTAATGCAGTACCTTATGCATTATAAATATAAGTGATTTATTGTGTCATGAAGCTTGCTAATATGGCCATGATGGAATGATGTCATGTAAATTGAAATTCATGGTTTTTTGTATGCCTATACTTTTTTGTTGACTATCATTATCATGAATAATGTATAGTCATGCATTTATAGTTATGCTAATGCATTATGATAGTATGTAAATGAATGCATAAGTTCTAAATGGTTTCATTATGATTACTTTGTTTAAATTTGGAGGCTAAGACCTTAGCCCTTGGGCCAGAACCATGGGATGGTATTGGGTTAAGACCATAAGTTGTTGGACTTTGGTGAGGAGATCATCCTCCTCTTTATAGAAATTTCTGATGAAAACATATTTTGGGGTCTCTTCATTTTCAATATTTTTATTGGTTCAATCTTGGGACCTGTGGGATATGAACCCACAAAATTAGCTCATCCTCACTTCCACTGCAAAAACTTAACAACCTTGTGGTATACATGTAATGCTAATTCATAAAATAAAGTCAATGGATCTATGCATCAAGCCATAAATGAATTAAATCACCATGCACATTAACATAATCACATAAACTAGGCATTAAAATTAACTTAATTTCTATGCTACTACATGAAGCCTCGGCGGGTCTAATAGTCATCCAATTGACCTCCTTTTTTCATTGCCCAAAGGATACAATTCATAGAGGAAATTATGATATTTTGGATCATTTCAAGGTCTGTGATCTTCTCCATAAAGCTCTCAACATGATCCTCTCCACAAAGCTCTCAACATGGTTTTTTTTACACAGTATTGGAAATAATACTGAGAGGGGGGTGAATCAGTATTATCAGATCAATAAATCTTTTCAATTTCATGCTCAGAAACATATACGCGACTTCAGTTAAGTGAACCCGCGTGTACACGCTTCTGTGTCTAAAGCAACTAGCGTATATCCAGAAATCTTATGATTCAGTTAGCTTATCTTCAGTAAATGCATCGGAACATTATTAACCATATTAACAGTAAACAGGTGCAGTATAACAGAACAGATCATCACACAAAAGCCACACACATGAACACAAAGATATAAGGTGGAAACCCAATGTGGGTGAAAACCACCTGCTGCAAGTCATCTCAATCTTCTTCTTAATAAGAAAATCCTTTTACAATATTTGTACTGGTGCAGTCTTATACCAGTACGGGAGCTACAACCCCCTTTGCTCTTGTACTAGCCGATCCATTTACTAGTACACAGGTTGCTACCTGCTACAATGCTCCAAAGATCTCCCTTAGCTTTTGTACTAGCTTAGATACTAGTACGTAGGTGCTTGCCTACAGTCTTCTCTCCTCCAGGTACCACGTTTCATCAATTTTCAGACTAGATACACTGAAGCACAACACATAATCTGAAAGGCCACTTTTCATCCAATTTTCATATTGGACCCATAACTATCATTGAAGCTCAAAACAATCATCAAACTCTGAATCACTGAAACCCTGTTAACAACACCGTCACCAGAACACAGAGCAGACACAGAACTCTGTAATAACCATCAAACCCATCTGCAACTTCAAATATCAAGCTTTACAATGTATACGCTACTTCGATGAATCAAACCCGCGTGTATACGCGCTTTTGCCAAAGACAACCCGCGTATAGAGCTAAAAATAATTTCTCATAACTTGCAGCTGTACCAGACATCAGTCATACTCATAACACTTATAGAACAATACATGCGTCAGTATGTAGATCTAGAATAAGCATCATAAAGATAGTTCATTTCAAACCATTTGATCCCGATCTCTCCTTAGATCTTGTTCTCAATCAGCCGGTGAGATCCCTCCTTAGCTCAAATCAAGCAATGCATCATCAACCCATAACCTGCATACTGGACCTCATACTTCTTCAGATATTCAAGACATTTCAGATACCCTTGCCTAATGATTTCCTTCTCCTTATATAGCCTTAGGCCTTGTTCAATACCAAGAGCCAAAACCATAGAAATCCAATACCATCAACTTCAAAACTAGGGATCAACACGTCCGTCGAGACACCAAGGTCCAAAACCATAGGCACAACTTCCAAGGAATAACCGCCGTGGACCAAAGATAAGTTTTCCACATACACGAGCTTTTACTGAAGCCAACCTGCGTGTACACGCGACTTGGGCTTAATGAACCTGCGTGTATGAACTTTCTCTTCTTCTTATAGTCTGATCATCAATTCCTTGCTGCTGACCTTCTGCACTATGATTTGTCATCAGTGTGGTTTACCATCAAGGACAACACTTATCTCATAATGCCAACAATCTCCCCCTTTGGACTTGATGGCAAAGCTAACTTGTCACAGTTAGAACTATCATCTGATTCCTTTGAGCTGTCCTCCATCAGTCACATCTGATATCTCTTCTGAAGATTCATCCAGTTATACATAAGTGAGATATTCTTCTATGAGAGGGTTGCCATCAAGTACAACACATGCATCATAATGCCAACAATCTCCCCCTTTGGACTTGATGGCAACAACACCAAATCACTCTCCCCCTTTGACATCAAGGGCAAAGGGTGGACCAAGATGTTCTCTTCTTTTGCTGAACATTTCGCTGTCCATACTCCCCCTGAGTATCTGTTAAAATCTCTGAATGATCTCCCCCTTTGTATATACCAAAGTGTACCAATCTGTCAATGCTCCCCTTGAGTACGTGCCAAGTCTCTGTACTGCTGAAGTGTGTTGTTCATGCTCTTCCTGACTGTAGGCAAGATCTGCAAAAGATGTTCTTCAAGAAGAACATGACTCTATACATCATAAAAGACCTTCCTATCACCAAAGACTCATACATACATCCATCTTTCAACTAAGTGAGGATTGACTCATCCACCCAACCAAGTGGGGATACATCAAAAGTTTACATATGACAACCAATCATATTGCATCAATCATCCCAGGCATAGTGGGGAAACCAAAATAGGCCGTTACATGACCTTGACACCATGAAAGAAATACCACAAAAGAGGTATATGACATAGAGACGAAAGAACTAGACCAAGACTTATGAAAGTCACCAGCAGCATCTGATAATCACCATTCAGATCAGCAACCAAGAGATCCTTCTGTTCTCCTTTCGCCTTTGTTCCACCTGAAACCAACAACAAATGTGAACCAGAACCAAAAGCTTTAAGATAATGCCAACAATGCATCATTGGAAGATTATCTGCTCCCCCTGAACCTGTGCCAGATGATCTCTATCGGACCCATATCAGACTTTCTGCAACCAACATCTGTCCCTGCTGATTTCCTTCAAAACTCCATATACGCATCTGCATCCACATAAACGAGCGTATATACGCGGATAGGCCTTATGAAACTCGCGTACAACCATTTTCATATCAGCAACCTGTAAATGTCCTGCAACAAGGTATGTCTGAATATAGATGTCAACTCCTCCTTTTAAACATCATCATGAAATCATTCACATTACATGTGAAACCACCATAGTCATTACATCAACGTCAAGATCTACATGATCCAAGTATCATTACTTGGGAACATCTGCATCAATCAACATATGTAAGTATCAACCTATCATCATATAGATAAGAACTCATCACCATGTCTCCAACAAAGCAACTTTGAGTAGTCATCCATGTATCAGCACTATGTATCTTGAGCTCAAGCTCATTTGACAAAACTTCTTGATATCATCAACAGCAACAATCCTTATTCACAAGAGTGCCTGCATCATAACTGTATGATCTGTATGCATATGACAACAGCAGTATATGAGTGACTCATCATCAAGTGAGGAAGATGTGTATTCAAGCTTTGTACTTCTCCTTATCCTTATGAATATCACCATGTAAGCATCATCAAAGGATCAACCATAAATCTGATCTGAACATCTACTATGTATCTTCAAGAATCATATGAGAGTTTATCATAGACAACTCACAACATCATATCATAGCAAGATATATCATTTAGCCATATAAGAATCATCACCAAGGATTATTAACCATAATGCCAACAATGAATTACTAAAGGCATATGCTCCCCCTCAACCAGTGCCATCTGTTAGATCTGATCATGCATATATCAGCAATAAGCATCAAAACATCATCATCCTCAAGTTAGGATCAAAACACTTCTAGACATCATACAAGTAACAAAACATTTCCACACATCCTCAGCATAATGTAACCAATAGAGCAAATAATAGACTGAATCACATCAGATCCTTTTTCTGATCCTGTCCCCACTGCTTTTCCTCAGACTGACATATACGCGACTTTGCAGTGTCTAACTCGCGTATATACACGACTTCCCTTTAAGGAACTTGCGTATGAGATTCAGGACACTGATGTTTTACACTTTCAGCTCCCCCTGAGTCTGATATGTCTGTGCTGTGCTGTGTCTCAGTACATTGTGCTGACTGTACTTCCTTCTTCCTCCATATCTTCAAGTGTGATGAGGTTTTCTTCTTTTGGTGTGATGTCCATCCTTTGTTCCTACATTCCTTTGCTATATGTCCAAGCTTGTTACATGCATAACATCTAACATGTTTCATGTTCCTCCTGTAGCAATCAGCAGCTTTGTGACCAAACATATTGCAAGAAAAACAATATCCATTAAAGTACCTTGAATGTGATGATCTTTCTACATGATGGTCTTGAAACCTTCTTCTTCCACATCTAGCTGCAACATGTCCAAGATTATGACATACATAACATTCAACATTATTCATAGGAGGAGTAAAATATTTTCTTTGAGGAGTCTCTTTCCTTGATTGTTGATGGGATTGACCTTTCATCTCCTTGTTGATCATTTTAGTTTTCTCTTTAGAGTTCCTTGCCTCACCTTGTGAGCTAGATTCACCTTCAATAGATTCATGAAAACCAAGACCAGTCTTGATAGCAGGAGACCTTTGACTACTAAGAATATCATCCAAGACTTTAGAGCTATCTTGAAATCGTAACAGCTTATCCTTTTCTTCTATTTTACCTTTCAAGATATTTACCTCAACCTGAAGTTGTTCTTCCTTTTCAAGAGATTGATTTTTCCAATTTTCTTCAGCTTTTCTTCCTTCTTCCATTTTCTCCCTTAGTTTGAGAATCTCCTTTTCTTGTTCTTCATTCAGATCCTGCTGCATTTGACGAACTCGGAAAGCACATTCCAGTTGGGATTTTAAGCTAATGACTTCATTTTCTTGTTTTTCAATTGCTTGATGTAGATCTTTATTCTGCTTCTTTGATTCTTCAAGATCTCCTTTTAGTGCGAGGTTTGTAGCTTCAAGATTTTCATAGTAGCTGGATCTATCTTTGAGTTTCTTGATGGTTGTGCTTCTTTCGTTGACTTCTTTTCTTAATGATGTCACTTCATGCTGCAATTTTTGACATTGGTCTTCCTTGTCCTTGAGAAGCTTTCTTACCTTGTTTCCTTCTTCTAGTTGGGCCTTTAGTTTGGTAACTTCTTCTTTGAAAGCACATTCCCTTTTGTTTAATAGATCTTGTTGATCTTTAACTTTGTCTGTCAGCCTTTTATATTCTGCCTCTATTTGATACTTTTCTTGCTCACCCATAAAAGCATGTTCAGTAGTTTCACTATCACTTCCATCACTTTCACAAGGAAATATAGCAGGAACATCAGAGGATAACACATTCATACCTGATAATGATTCTGAATCTGAAGAACCTCTTATACCTAATCCCTAATCGATTCTCCCACTGTCATAGATCTTCTAAGATGTCTTCTTCTTCTTATGAGCTTTCTTCTTAAGCTTCTTTCCCATTGTTCCACGGATCTCCTTCAAGCGATCAAGCTTCTACCAAAGGACCTGCTTTGATACCAATTATTGGAAATAATACTGAGAGGGGGGGTGAATCAGTATTATCAGATCAATAAATCTTTTCAATTTCATGCTCAGAAACATATACGCGACTTCAGTTAAGTGAACCTGCGTGTACACGCTTCTGTGTCTAAAGCAACTAGCGTATATCCAGAAATCTTATGATTCAGTTAGCTTATCTTCAGTAAATGCATCGGAACATTATTAACCATATTAACAGTAAACAGGTGCAGTATAACAGAACAGATCATCACACAAAAGCCACACACATGAACACAAAGATATAAGGTGGAAACCCAATGTGGGTGAAAACCACCTGCTGCAAGTCATCTCAATCTTCTTCTTAATAAGAAAATCCTTTTACAATATTTGTACTGGTGCAGTCTTATACCAGTACGGGAGCTACAACCCCCTTTGCTCTTGTACTAGCCGATCCATTTACTAGTACACAGGCTGCTACCTGCTACAATGCTCCAAAGATCTCCCTTAGCTTTTGTACTAGCTTAGATACTAGTACGTAGGTGCTTGCCTACAGTCTTCTCTCCTCCAGGTACCACGTTTCATCAATTTTCAGACTGGATACACTGAAGCACAACACATAATCTGAAAGGCCACTTTTCATCCAATTTTCATACTGGACCCATAACTATCATTGAAGCTCAAAACAATCATCAAACTCTGAATCACTGAAACCCTGTTAACAACACCGTCACCAGAACACAGAGCATACACAGAACTCTGTAATAACCATCAAACCCATCTACAAATTCAAATATCAAGCTTTACAATGTATACGCTACTTCGATGAATCAAACCCGCGTGTATACGCGCTTTTGCCAAAGACAACCCGCGTATAGAGCTAAAAATAATTTCTCATAACTTGCAGCTGTACCAGACATCAGTCATACTCATAACACTTATAGAACAATACATGCGTCAGTATGTAGATCTAGAATAAGCATCATAAAGATAGTTCATTTCAAACCATTTGATCCCGATCTCTCCTTAGATCTTGTTCTCAATCAGCCGGTGAGATCCCTCCTTAGCTCAAATCAAGCAATGCATCATCAACCCATAACCTGCATACTGGATCTCATACTTCTTCAGATATTCAAGACATTTCAGATACCCTTGCCTAATGATTTCCTTCTCCTTATATAGCCTTAGGCCTTGTTCAATACCAAGAGCCAAAACCATAGAAATCCAATACCATCAACTTCAAAACTAGGGATCAACACGTCCGTCGAGACACCAAGGTCCAAAACCATAGGCACAACTTCCAAGGAATAACCGCCGTGGACCAAAGATAAGTTTTCCACATACACGCGCTTTTACTGAAGCCAACCTGCGTGTACACGTGACTTGGGCTTAATGAACCTGCGTGTATGAACTTTCTCTTCTTCTTATAGTCTGATCATCAATTCCTTGCTGCTGACCTTCTGCACTATGATTTGTCATCAGTGTGGTTTGCCATCAAGGACAACACTTATCTCATAATGCCAACACACAGTTCTTAACAAATTTCTAAGATCCCTCGTGGACACGATTTTTCAAGCTTTTTAACAAATCCCTTGCCTTTTGATGCATTTTTTCTCATTTTTTCCTTCTAGAAGTGGTTCTTGCTAATTTTTCAGATGATGGGTTGATGCTCCTGCATCAGACTCTTAAGGTCCAAAAATTTATGACCTCCTGGTCATATGCTTTATGGTCTTCTCGTAATAGATTCAACTCATGAGTTGCAACACGCCTCTACAGTAACAAGTGTCCACCTTGTTACCTAATGCCTCACCAAATTTTCTCCTGAGTTTGGGCTCTTGGCATCTCGCTAGTTCTTTCCTCTAGAACCAATTGAGCACTCCTTGCTCTAGGTTGTTGCAAATATTCTCACGTTCCTCTATTATCCCCTACATAGAGGAAAAACATCTCTTTCGAGATCATCAATCAACTTGTGCCTTCTTCCACTGCTTCTCCTTCACACTATGCACAAGAATATTCTGCTCTCTAATACCACTTGATGAAAATGAATTTTTGGGTCTCTTTGTTTTCAATATTTTTACTGGTTTGATCTTGGGATCGTGGGTTATGAACCCACAAAATTAGCTCATCCTCGCTTACACTGCAAAAAATTAACAACCTTGTGGTCTACATGTAACGTTAATTCATCAAACAAAGTCAATGGATCTATGCATCAAGCCATAAATGCATTAAATCACCATGCACATTAACATAATCACATAAACTAGGCATTAAAATTAACTTAATTGTTATGCTATTACATGAAGCCTCGACGGGTCTAATATTCATCCAATTGACCTCCTTTTTTCAATGCCCAAAGGCTACAATTCATAGAGGAAATTAAAATATTGTGGATCATTTCAAGATCCATGATCTTCTCCATAAAGTTCTCAACATGATCCTCTCCACAAAGCTCTATTTTTTTCACAAAGTTCTCAACATGGACTTTTTCACAAAGCTCTTAAAAAATTTCTAAGATCCCTCATGGATATGATTTTTAAATATTTTTAACAAATCCCTTGCCTTTTGATGCATTTTTTCTCATTTTTTCCTTCTAGAAGTGGTTCTTGCTGATTTTTCAGATGATGGGTCGATGCTCCTCCATCAGACTCCCAAGGTACAAAAATTTATGACCTCCTGGTCATATGCTTTCTGATCTTCTCGTAACATATTCAACTCGTGAGCTGCAACATGCCTCTACATTAACAAGTCTCCACCTTGTTACACGATGCCTCACCAAATTTTCTACTGAATTTGGGCTCTTGGCATCTCCCTGGTTCTTTCCTCTAGAACCAATTGAGAACTCCTTGCTCTAGGCTGCTGCAAATCTTCTCACCTTCCTCTGCTATCCCATGAATAGAGAAAAAAAATCTCTTACCATATCATCAATCAACTTGTACCTTCTTCCACTACGTCTCCTTCACACTATGCACAAGAATATTTTGCTCTCTAATACCACTTGATGAAAACGAATTTTGGGGTCTCTTCATTTTCAATATTTTTACTGGTTCGATCTTGGGATATGTGTGTTATGAACCCACAAAATTATCTCATCTCTTAACAACCTTGTGGTCTACATGTAATGCTAATTCATCAAACAAAGTCAATGGATCTATGCATCAAGCCATAAATGCATTAAATCACCTTGCACATTAACAAATCACATAAACTAGGCATTAAAATTATCTTAATTGTTATGCTATTACATGGTGCCTCGATGGGTCTAATATTCATCTAATTGACTGCCTCTTTTCAATTCCCAAAGGCTACAATTTATAGAGTAAATTACAATATTGTGGATCATTTCAAGATCCATGATCTTCTCCATAAAGCTCTCAACATGGATTTTCTACAAAGCTCTTAACAAATTTCTGAGATCCCTCATGGATACAATTTTTCAAGATTTTTAACAAATCCCTTGCCTTTTCATGCATTTTTTCGCACTTTTTCCTCCTAGAAGTGGTTCTTGCTGACTTTTTAGAGGATGGGTCGATGCTCCTGCATCAATTTCCCCGGGAATGTTATTTTTTGTAGTGAAGGTCATGATGTTGGCACCAACGAGTGGTAGAGTAAAAACTCATATGAATGTTGACAACCTAAGCTTGAGTGGGCGTTGGTGGAAGCACACCTCAGTGGAACCTTGCCTTATGTATAGGGTTTGGTTAACAGTGATGGGTCGTAGTAGTTATATTCAATAGAGTGACATGGTCGATATATTTGACCAACCATGATTTGGTAGTGGGTGAGAGACCTAGTGGTCTAGTCTAGAGGTAACCTTAAGGGTGGAACCTACCTTATCGCCCACTTCTCACCGCTTGTCACCAAGGTCCTAGAATGAGTTATCTTATATGAGTGTGGTAGTGGGAGTTAAATAATTTTGCTATAATTCCAAGGTGGAATCGTGAGCTTGCCTTACTGCTCGCCACCCACTGCTACCCACATCATATTTGATGTTGAATGCAATGGGTGGTGATATCAGTGGTAGTGTGATGAGGGCCTGGATGTAGGACCCACTAAGTTGACTTGTCAAGATTGTGTGGGCTTCACATGGGAACTTTACTAGCATGGACTCTAACGATGGGCTAGAACTTCATTTCAGTATAACTTTTGATCTGGGGCTCAAATCGAAGTAAGAGTGACATCGCTGGAAAGCTCTCAATGAGTCGAATACAATGGTGGCATAAAGAATTAATTCTACAGACTTGCAAAAATGAGATTTTTACTAACCCCATATTCATAATAGAGCTTGGAGATTAGGTCAAACAATAAGTAACACCTTTCTTAGCTTGAGAATCTTTAAGGGGGTGGAAGAGATGTGGTTACATAGTGGTATCAGAACGAAAGTTCAACATTGGACCTGAAGTGGCTCTCCCTCACACACACAGGATAAACAATTAATCTGATAATTTAATTGTTATTACAACTGATGTGGCTTTTGGCTTGACAAATTGTTGATATGTTGTTTTGTTTATAACTTGCATACTAACATAGGATTTGATTTTTTTCATCCATTTTTAGATAAACAATCTTATTGCAATTATAACAAGGTGATGAATAAATTTAGTTATTTTATGTTTGGTTTGACTAACATTCATGTGTATGCAACACACACACACACACACACACACACACACACACACACACACACACACACACAGAGACAATACAAAATTATAGCAATAAATAAAGGAAGGAGTAGCAACATTGTTGAATACAACATGCCCAAATCCTATCATCTTCAGGAAGAGGATTCAATGGGAAAAAGGTCAAGAAAGAACTCCCTTGATTTAATGGAAACCCTAAGGATTTTGAGAGTTGAGCTAAGAAGTTGCAAGGAAGAAAATGAGAGGATTGCCAAAGAATGAGAAAGAAAAGTAGATGTGAATTCAGTGATATTATAAAACTTGTTAGATCTACAAAGGAAAAAGTAGCATTTGGTCTAAACTATCTAGGTAGGCACAAGTCCAAGAAAAAATCCCTTCCGAAATTCAGAATCAAGGACTCGAAGCCAACAAAGAAAAAGGCATTAAGTTGAGGAAGGGGCACAAACAAGCCAACAAAGACATTGTGAGGGGAAAAATAGTGGTAAAAATAAAAGTGTGGAAAAGAGTAAGCTAACATCCCACAAGCATGCAAGTAAAAAGGGAGGAAAAAGGGAAGACTCAGCTTTACCAATATACATACCTAATTATTGCGCTATATATATATATATATATATATATATATATATATATATATATATATATATATATATATATATATATATATAGCCTTGGTATTCTTATTCTCGGGTGTCTATAACATCAAGAAAATGAAATTTTTTAAAATGTACGAGAAGGAATATATTTGCTTAGCTTACTTACAAACTACAAAGCTCTGAAATGTGTATGTGAAGTGCTTTTAAACCAAATACCCTCCTCTCCTCTTCTTTGGCTATAACTTTCTCATTGAACAACTTGGTAACTCCATAGTCACTAACAACCTGGAAACAATAAATATAATTCATTAATATCAATTCGAATCAACTGGCCATGTATTTGTTATTCCCGGTGTTTATGGCATCAAGAAAATGAAAAATTGTGAAATGTACAAGAAGGAATATACTTGTTTAGCTTACAAACTAGAAAGCTCTTAAAAGTGTATGTGAAAAGATTTTAAACCAAATACCCTCCTCTCCTCTTCTCTGGCTACAACTTTCTCATTGAACAACTTGGAAACTCCATAATCACTAACAATCTACAAACAATAAATATAATTCATTAATATGAATTCAAATCATAAAAGATAAGTCCTTGTAAAAACAATGTTGTATTAACAAAAATCTAAACTAGCTTAAAAGATTAAAACTTACATATTTAACATCAAACCAGTGTATCGTGTTGGACTAGATTGATACATAGAAATTTTTGGTTTATATGGGCCTGACCCAAGTTCGGAATAATTAATTATCCAAACAAATCTTGCAGCTACCGGCCCTTTCGGCAATAGCGCGGACTGAGGTCTCACCCGAGGTAGTAGGGGAGGGTGCTGGAACCAGGTTTTCGCACCCTTAGGATGTCTAGATGTGGTTTGGAGGGTTCACGCGCCGTTCTACAGCCTCGTGCTACTCTGCTTCCGCGTAGATCTGGACCTGAGCTAATTCTTAATATTAATTACTTGATGAGGTATTATAAATCAGATCTACTTAGCAGGGTCTTTAAGCAAACATTTATTAGATTTAACTAGTTCGCACACTCATAATAAACTCAAATTCACATATATTCATAACATAAGCATATGCACATAGATCAAATAGTTATATTAACCATAAAAAAATCCAAATCCGCGATAATTCCTATTTAACACAGAATTACAAAAGCAACTTATCTTTATTTCCACTTTATCACCAATACATCCAGATCTTCCCTGCGCACTCAGTTGCAGGGGTCCACACACACAGCTGTGGACTCTTCCAGGCCTCTACGCCCACAGCTGCAAAGCCAGATTCACATATATTCATAACATAAGCATATGCACATAGATCAAATAGTTATATTAACCATAAAAAAAGCCAAATCCGCGATAATTAAGATTTAACACAGAATTACAAAAGCAACTTATCTTTATTTCCACTTTATCACCAATACATCCAGATCTTCGATGTGCACTCAGCTACAGGGGTCCACACACACAGCTGTGGACTCTTCCAAGCCTCTGCGCACACAACTGCAGAGCCTTTATCCACTACCCAATACCCTCGACTTAGAATTACAGACACTTTCAAACTTTTCTCAAAAACCCATTACATTTCAGATCCAAGATCATACCAAAAACTGCCTTCTACCCATAGAGGCGTGCTCTATTTATACCTTCCTATGGTCCACAGACTGACTTACTCCCTATTATTTTATATTATTTCTTGGGTGGATAACCCTTTGACTTGACCTTTTACATTTCACGCTTCGCATATTTCGGAGGTTTACAATATTTTTATCCTAACTTCTAGGCTATCAAACCCAAAACTGTTACGCGGGACCTTCGCTACCCAACAGTCCCCCAACACAATCATTGTGACTCATCCTGAGTCACTCGTCGGTGTGGCGAGACACACTGCCTTGGCTTCGCAGTTCACCTCCGTGAGAGTGACACTCGTCGTCCTTCTGCTTCTTCATTGTCTCCTACAACGCTTCGTCCGACTCTGGCTTCATTGTTTCTACCAATTCTCTCGACCGATAATGCTCATTCTACTATGCTCGGTTAACACAGAACACCCCCTCATAGGATTTTAGCTCGAGTGAGGGAGCCGCATACGGGACCTCCTTGTACCACCGCAGCCACTTCCTACCTTCGTATCTGCTCTTCGCACTGTCTGTTGCAGCTTGTGTTGCAATTTTGCAAGACCTTTGCTGCTGTCAACGAGATCCCAATCCTCAAGGTACATCAGAGACACCTTAGTAACTGCATTTCTATTAGTGGTCTCCGTCTTTCCATCCTTTCTCTTTTCTATTGTATTTCGTCAGCCTACCCCCAGACGAGGTGGTGACATCCGGACCAGTTCTGCTTCGTGTCTCCCATTTTCCGGTACATCCCCTACTGTTGGTGCTGAACTCTTCGTGGTGTCCGCAGTTGTCAACACCATGCTCTGTAGAGAGCCCTACCTTTCCATCAACCATATCACCACCCTCGAGATTACTCCTTGTGCAAAGATAATGAAAAGTTCCATATCGGTAACCAACTTGTGTGTTCCAGAAGTGTAGATCTCCCGGTGGATGCCCCTCTGTGATTTATAAGCGTTTCAAATTTCAAATTCACTGGCTCCCACCGGTTCTAGTGTCCTCATGTTAAACTTGTGACAGTTCGTGCCATAATTGGCTCATACCCCTACTCTTAATTGCTCACCGCCCGCTCCCTTTTGCCATAATGCAGACATCTTTTCATGAATAGTGGCAGCAACATTCACGTCTCCTCTTAGCAATGCATCAGCGGACTCCTCATCGCGCGCCCGCAACCTTTGTGGTTGGTCAAATCTACGCATATCCAGGCAATCGCGCCTCTTTCCCCCAGACTGCTTTATCGTCTCACGCTCTATTTCAATTGGCTGGAGTGGTGAGACTGTCCCCCAGTCAATTAGTCAGGCGGTCGGCTCACCTGTGTAGAGCTTCAGGCGGCTTCCATTCACTCTTCCCGGGAAGGGGTCTCCATTGAGTTTGGCAAGCTGAACCGTGCCCCCATCGGTAACTTCTTTGACAACATAGGGTCCCAACCAATGCATTCAGAGTTTGCTAGGGAATTTCTCAAACTTGCTGTCGTATAGTAATACTAGGTCATTCTCCTTGAAGGTGCGCACCTTAATATGGTGATCATGCCACTCTTTCTCACATTGTTTCTGTAGTTGCTGATGGAATCCAGCCAAAAACCGTTCCTCCTCGAGTTCCTCTAGCTGCACGATCCATTCCTCCAAGGCCCCGCGATCTACCATACCTATTATTTCCACGATCCGCAGAATAGGCACAATATATTCCATAGGCATCACAGCCTCCTTGCCATAGACTAACCAAAAAGGTGTCTAGCCCATCAAATTTTTGCACGTGGTTCGGTATGCCCATAGCACAGCAAGGATGCGCAAGTCCTAGTCATTTCGCTGTGCATTACAGACCTTGGTCAATGCAGTCTCCAATATTTTGTTGAATGCCTCAATGGTCCCATTCGCTTGCGGGTGGTATGGTGTACTCTGTTGGTGATATATCTGAAATTCCTCAGTGAGTGTGCTGATCGTTTCATTTGGAAAATGCGTTCCCTGATCGCTCATGAGAATTTGGGGACATCCAAATCTTGTCAGTAGGTTCTTGAACAAAAACTTTGCAGCTATCGCAGTCGTGCAGTCCTTAACCGGTTGTGCCTCTGCCCATTGAGTCATTCTATTCTGTCGTGATGATGATATAGCATGCGCCCATCTTCCCTCACGGTGCGATAGGTCCTACGAAGTCGATTGCCCACTTCTCAAATGGTTGTAGCATCATCTGTGGCTGGAGCGACATTTCATCTCTCCACGATGGTTTCCTCGTCCGTTGACATACGTCGTAGGCTCGACAGTATGCTTTCGAATCTTGATGCAGAGTGGGCCACCATAATCCTACACGAAGAATCTTCTAGGCTATGGCGCGACCCGCATAATGTCTGCCAGCAACCCTCCCATGTGTTTCAGCCAAGATCTATCCTCGCTCAAACTCCGGGACACACCTGCGTAAGATTTCATCATTGCCCATTTTGTAGATGTGCCCTGCAATCACAGTAAAGTTTGCTGCGCGTATCACCAATTCCTTCTCCTGCTAAACAGAATATCCCTGTGGTGTAGTTCCTGTAGTTAGGAAATGGATTATATCCTCAAAGTGGCCATCCGCTACACGCACTACATACAACTGTGCATCCGGGAGTTCGTCCTCTAAATTGTGGGCTCTTCGCCGATCTCAATTCGGGATAGGTGATTGAGGCCTGCGTTTAGACATCCCGGCTTTACGACGACATTGAAGTCATATTCTTGGAATAACAACAACCACCTACAAATGCGCCCCCCCAACACAGGCTTATTCACTAGGTATTTTAGCGCAAAGTGATCAATATACATCTTAAAGTGGCCTCTGAGCAGATAGTGGCAGTATTTTTGAAGCACGTATACCATCACTAATCCCTCGCACTCGGTAGTGGAGTAATTCTTCTTAGCTTTTGACAATCGATGACTTGCGAATGCAATCGGATGGTCAATTCCCTCCGCCCCTGGTTGAGTAAGTACCGCCCCCAACGCGATACATGACGCATCGACATGCACATGAAATTCAACATCCCATTTCAGAAAGACCAGTATAGTGGTGGATGCCATCTTTTCCTTAAGCATCTGCAGAATTTTGTTGCAGTTCTCATTCTAGCAATAAGTAGCATCCTTCTTCAGCAACTGTTCCATTAGAGCCGTGATCTAGGCATAGCTTTTGATGAATTTCCGATAGTAGCCCATGTGTCCCAGTGTGGCGCGTAGCTATTTGACACTTTGCGGTGCTTGCAGATTGAGTATGACAGCGATCCTTGTTGGATCCACCGTCAGGCCTTGCTTACAAACCACATGGCCCAGCAGGTTCCTGAAGGGGACAAAGAAAGTACACTTCTTCAAGTTTAGCGCAATCTGGTGTCGTCGGCAAGTATCCAGCATTAACCGTAAGCTCACTATGTGTTTTTTCACTAGTCCAAACATGATCCAGTCATCAAGATAGACCTCTAAGAACTTGTGTATAAATTCCTTGAATGTCGCTACCACAATTCGTGAAAATATTGCTGGCGCATTCTTCAGTCCAAAGGGCATCACCATATACTGAAAATAACCCCATTCAGTGGTGAACGTTGTTTTACTCCTGTCCTCTGGCACAACCTTGATCTAGTGGTATCCTAAGAACCCATCTGTGAAGAAATCAGCTTCCTGCCCACCCACATTCTCCAGTACCTCATCTGTAAAGGGTGTTGGGAACAGATCGTTAACATAGGTATCATTGAGCTTCCTGAGATCCACGCAGATGTGAATCTTATCCTTTTGTTTCTTCTCCTGCACAACCATCGGCCTTACCCAGTCGGACTCCTTGACTGGTTCGATGATTCCTGCTATCAGCATCTTGTCTAGTTCTTCGCGGACCTTTGCTTTGTATTTTGGATTCAATCGGTAGGGTCGCTGCTTAACTGGCTTTGCATCCGGCTTCAACGTTATATTCATCATCCCTAGGTCTCCTAGGATCCCTTTTAGCTCCGTGATTTTTGTTGGTGATAAATCTCGATATTCTTGAAGCAATTCGACAACCTTTTCCACTGTGGCGTCGTCTCAGTAGTCTCCAAGCGTTGCATACTTCGGCTCCTCTTCGATTTCGATATTTACTTGTTTCATTTTCAACGGTGCCGTGATATCTGGATCTTCGATTTCAAGTCCGCACACCTCATAGCTCCCCTCTGATTCTGGAATATCGATGTTTCGCGGGTCGTCCTCATCATCTTCTACCTGGACATTGTAACATTTGAGGGCCTGGCTCAGCTGTCGCAACTAGTCAGGCTGCACGGTTTCTTCTAGTTCTAGTGGCATTTTGAAAATGGTGGCTTTCACCAGTTGTAACGTGTCGTCCACAGGATCCATCCATTGATCTTCAAAGAGGAATGTCAACAAAAACCCTTTGTGCAAGATATCCCACTCACCTGTGCCGTGTCGAAGCTCTGCTTCAGTATACTAGTTTCTAGGAATGACATCCAGGGTATGATAAAATAAGTGCACCCACTCTGGTTGAGGTTCCTCTTCGTAGGCTTTGATCCATCGGGTAAGGTGCATGCGCGGGTCATCACGACCATCGTATTTCTCCATTATTCATAGTTCTGGATTTCCAAATCTTATCTTCATCATGTGCCTGCAGTCACACCAATTTTCAAACATCCCTTCATGTGTGCCCCACCATCGCGTAGGTGTCGCACGCAACACCCATCTCAATGTATCAAACCGCTGGTGCTCTGGTACCGTGATTTCAAATTTGGTAAGGAATTCATCTATTATTGTCAGCCCATCATACATCAGCAGTTCACGATCCTGGGCCCTCACGCAGTATGGATATTTAGTCACCATATTGTAGTGTAGCGTGGTTACTTTGTTCAACCTGTTATGCCACCGCTCGTCTTCTTCATCTGAATCGGGGGTACAGGACTCTGCATAGCCCCGTGATATTCTTTGATCCTGCGTTGACTTGACCCATCCTTGCCTTTGTGCAGAAATTTTGTAGATACAATCTAGTTCGTCGTCACCTTCTTTGTTGCGCACAGGTCAATGTAGCGCGATCCTTCAGCTAGATCTAGTGGAACGACTATGTGGAGCAACTTCGTTTCAAATATCATTGTTCGCTTCTTTAAATTAATAACCCCATTCATGTTGGTGGCCTAGTTTATTCCTAACAATGCGGGATAAGGCGTACTTTCATCCATGATTTCAATAACTTCAAGTCCATCTGAGTACTTGAGCCATCAATATCTACCGTAATTCATTGCAGCCTTCCCATGGGTAGGATCTTCTGCTGGTTTGCCATCTGCAATTGGATAGGGGACCATTGTAGTGTAGGCTTACCCATGCGCTCCCAAGTCTGTTTAGGCAGTACGTTGGCATCTGAGCCCAGGTCCAGAATGACCTGATCCATCTCATAATCGCCAATCTGCGTCATTAATCGCATTTCCCGCCCGGTCCGCGATGCATGTCTTCCCAATTTCCGAACTATGCAAGGTTCACTCCATCCTGTGCATCTATTGATCAATTCCTGTAAGCCTTTAACTGCCCTGTTGTCATGAAGCAATTTTATACATGTCTCTAAAAAGGTAGTTATCATCGAGGGATCCCTGTCTGGCTCAGGTTGATCCCTACTACCTGGGGTAGAGACCTCCACGAAGCTCTCCCTAGCTTCCAGATATGTCTCCTTGCCAACCCCTGCATCTTCCTTACTTAAGTTCCGTCTATCCACTCCTGTGGCCTTTCCACTTCTTAGTACCATGTTTACTTTGGGGTCTTCATCGTGGGGTTCGGACCTCATCATCTGCACGTTCTGGGTCGTTGCTGGTTGCGCTACCCTTTTTTCCCGAATTTGGGCTATCAGCGTAGGGAAATCTATCAGCTCATGATTGAATTGCTCACAGTAAGTGCATGAAATTCTAGTTGGGTTGGTACAATACCACGCGTAATGTCCTGGTCCTCTGTAGTTGTAATAGATGAGCTACTTGCAACCCCTTCCTGGCCTCGTTTCACCACGTCCCTGGAACCCACCACGTGCAATTGCCGCGGTTGGATCCTGACCTCACACCTTAGTCTGCATTCTATAAGTAGGTGACTGGTCCATTAATAATTGATAGCTACGACAGTCTCTTTCCTCGTGGCCCACCGATCTGCAAAAGTTGCAAAATAGCTACTGGGGGGTCTGGTTGTATTTTGGCAGTAGATGACAGTTATCGGTGTTATGTTTTCCTCCCACCTGACAGATTGCGCACCAGAGTGGGGTTGTTGTGCTTGGCCCTGCCTGTGCCTCTGGTCGCAATGGTGTTGGTCCCCCCGTTGCCACATAATTTACTAAGACCGGGCAGTGATCTTTATTGTGCCCCTGGCTCCTGCACTTTATACACCATACTTCTTCTCGGGCTTTTGGTCGCGGTGCCTGTTCTTATTTTAACTTCTTCATTTCCAACCACAAGTTTTGGATCTATGCTTGGATTTGTTGAACTCCCAACCCCGGGTCTTATAACGGAGTTTCGTGCAACCTCATCGCTGTCTCCAATGCTTCAGCTTGGGTTGAGATCTTTTGTTATGACAAAGCCATCCTCAGATGTGGTGTTAAGGATGCCATAAAACAAATGCAGTGCTACGCATCCATCAATGTCATGTTAGCCTCGCGAATAATACTTTTTAGTCTTTGGTCCAAATCCCATGGGGTTTCACCAGGCATCATCGTGATCTCCTTGAACCCTATGATCGACTGTGTTTCTGATTTTGACCAGCTAAACTCTTTCTTTAGTTCAGTCTGGATTTCTGCCATCCCCGTAGTTGGGTGATCGCTTGAGTACTTTATGTACCATGTCAGCGCCCGGTCCTGCAGTGCGCTAACTAAGGTAGCCTTTCTGATATTATCATATGCAATTCTATGTGCATTCCACACTGAGGTTAACATGAACCAAAATTGTTTTGGGTCTTTGTTTCTTGCTCCTTTGAATATTGGTAGCTGGATCGCGCTTGTCATTGTCAACTCTGCCACTGTACTCTGAACTACTACTGCTCCTGGTCCCTTCGATCCTTCAATTCTTTTTCTATAGAGTCCTCGTGTTCCACATCAGACACCCCTTAGGTAGATCCCAGTCCCGACAACAGAACCATTTTTTGGCTTATATGGGCCTGACCCAGGTTCAGAAGAATTAATTAGCCAAACAAATCCCGCAACTACCGGCCCTTTCGACAACAACCCGCGGAGCGCAGACTGAGGTCTCACCCGAGGTAGCAGGGGAGGGTGCTGGAACCAGGTTTCCGCACCCTTGGGATGTCTAGATGTGGTCTGGAGGGTTCGCGCGCCATTCTGCAGCCTCGCGCTGCTCTGCTTCCACGTAGATCCGGACCCGAGCTAATTCGTAATATTAATTACTTGATGAGGTATTATAAATCATATCTACTTAGCAGGGTCTTTAAGCAAACATTTATCAAATTTAACTAGTTCGTGCACTCAGAATAAACTTAGATTCACATATATTCATAACATAAGCATATGCGCATAGATCAAATAGTTATATTAACCATACAAAAAGCCAGATCCATGATAATTCAGATTTAACACAGAATTACATAAGCAACTTATCTTTATTTCCACTTTATCATCAATACATCTAGATTTGCTCTGCGCACTCAGCTGCAGGGGTCCGCGCACACAGCTGCAGACTCTTCCAGGCCTCTATGCACACAGCTGTAGAGCCTCTATCCACTGACCAATACCCTCGACTCGGACTTACAGATGCTTTTAGACTTTTCTCAAAAACCCATTACATTTCAGATCCAAGATCATACCAAAAACTGCCTTCTACACATAGAGCTGCGCTCTATTTATACTTTCCTATAGTCCGCGGACTGACTTACTCCCTATTATTCTATATTATTTCTTGGGCGGACAACCCTTTGACTCGACCTTTTACATTTTGCGCTCCACATATTTCAGAGGTTTACAATATTTTTATCCTAACTTCTAGGCTATCAGACCGAAAACTGTTACGCGAGACCTTTGCTACCCAACAAAAATGGATTACACTTCAATTGAATAGTTATATGGGATTTATAATCTTCCATAAAATTTGCATACATAATTAGCTATAGAAAAATCAGATTCTTTGTTTATTAATTATGAAAAAAACTAGTTATTATACGTGTGGTTAGATATTCAATTTTAGTTGACTTGCAGTTAATTTTTTTTACTAAACAAATTTAAAATTTATTGAAAATTTAACATTATGAAATGATTTTAATTATTTATATGTATATATTTATGTTAGTGTTTTAGTTTTTAGTTAGCTTTTCTTTGACTACAAAAATTTAAAGTTTATTCAAAGTTTAACATTATGGAATGAAATTTATTATTTTTATATAAAATTTAAATTCATTTATCTCAAATATTATTGGTTGAAATGTTTCACCTCTTATTGTGTAATGATGGCAGTAACTGACCTCAACGCACACAATGCACTTTATCATTAATTACTATGGTACCGTCCACATTATTTTTATTATTTCTTAAAAGATGGACTAGTTAGCATTTAATGTGAAGTGGGAGGGTGGTCCTCTAACCACTTGACGTGTGAAAATGAAGGGTTGTTCATTATTCACGGTTAGAAACTATTTCAATCTTTCAATTGTTACCTAGTAATCCCTTGGCCACTTGATGTGTGAAAACGAAGGGTTGTTCATTATTCACGGTTGGAAACTATTTCAACCTTTCAATTGTTACCTAGTAATCCCTTGATCTCTAAGATTTTTTATTAAATTGTAAGTTATTGTGTTGTGCATATTTTATTATAATTTTTTCTAATGTCATGGTAATAGAGTGCTCACAAATATGGTTTTTGCTTATCTAAAAAATACTCTCTAAGTAATAATTAAACATTAATAATTAGCACATGTGAGTAGAGAATTGAGGCACTCATAGGCCAAAGTGGATCATTTGTCTAGTGAAAGTTTGTGAGTCATGGTAAAAATCATGGACAAATGAAGAATTATATAAGAAATATTTCTTTTATTAATATATTAATTTTTTCAATTAATCAAATTGTTAAAATAAATGATGATGATATTAAAATAAAGGTTGCAAGCAAACTATGTATAAAGTATAACATAGATAGAAATGAACAATAACATTAAAATTCATTTATGAACTACTTCATCTATGTGGGATCATAGTAATATAAAGGTTTAAGATAATAATAAACTAAGCACATAAGTGTAGTCCATAAAAAATGGACAATAACATTAAAGTTCATTTATGAACTACTTCGTCTATGTGGGACTATAGCAATAAAGCCTTAAGATAATAATAAACAAAACACATTAGTGTACTTCAAATTTGAACAAACTTTATTATGTTTGATAATTTAAATTTTATGGAAACCAAAATTTCTATTTAAAAGAAAATTCTTAAAAGTGGTATATTTATAAAGGGAAAATCATTAACATTTTGTTATCAAAATCTTTAAATTTTACAAATTAAATAACTTGTTCTAGAATCATTCATTAAAAAAGAGTTCAAATTGAATGTAAATTTCTTTAATTTTATGAGTAAAAGCTCTACATGGTAGACCAATATTGCCCTTTCGTAAGTCAAATTAATATCTCCATGAAGGGTGAAATTTGATAGTGAAATTACCATTCATGGTTTATTTTGGTCATCAAATGACAATTTTTTTTATTGACCATGATTTGTGAAGGGTGCTTTTTAAAGTTATAAAATAATATTCCTAAATATTTATTTTTTATCTTAAAAAAGAGTTGTCTTTAGTGTGACTTTTTGGAAGCTTTTCTCGTGGGTTTTTCCCGTCTAATTTCTCTAAAATTCCACAGAAAATTATTGAAATCACAAGTTTAATATTCATTAATTTAGTTTGTGATGATTTAGTCTTTCATTATGTTATTAGGTGAAGTCTTTGGGTAGAGGTTGAGGATGTAAATCATTTAGGGAAATAAGCGAATATAAGATTTTTGAAACACAACTATCTTTTAAAAAAATTAAATAGAAGAGTTTTTCCCTTAATTATTACATTATCTTTAGAAATATTTACTATCATAAAGAATTTTGTTAGAATTGTGAAGCTTTTCCACCACCTATGGAGCTAGTAGAATAAAATGTTTACAAAACAAAATTATCTCTTAGAAAAATAAAGTACAAGAGCTTTTCCCTCAATTCTTACATTATCTTAGACATTTTTCCTATCATAAAGAATTTTGTTAGAATGGTAAGGCTTTTTCTATGATGTAAAAAATTTGGGCATTAAGGACCACCTAAGGAAAGAAATCAACCCTCCCCTCCACCCAAAGGAAAGACTGAGGTTATTGGTATCATGTAAGTGCCCCATTATATAATCACTTAAGAGCACCCATATATTACTCTTTTAAAGAGCTTAGCATGTCACTTATGATATAAGTACATGTCACTACAAGATATAGTACCTAAGATGACCTACCTAAAGGGAGAGTATTAGCTTAAATTAGTGAATTATTGTCGGGCAATTTAATTGCTTAGATTGTTGTTCATTAAATTATCGACCAGGTGTTCATAAACTGGTAAGGTGCTGGAAAAATTTATGTGGAAGTAGGTTTGATTGGTTCTAAATCAAAAGACACTACAACAATATATTGAAAACACACTTCTCAAGAATTGCATTGAACATGGATTGACAACTTGTCTTCCCCATAAATGAAAGAATAAACAATAAAATTAGGCTATCATTTCATTCATCAACATGAATGAAGTGTCCAACATGTTTAATAATTCCTATAGCAACAAACACACTTAACACATGACTTGATGGGAATGTGATGGCGTATCCATCTACTTGGAAAGAAGCATTATATTTGCATAGTCAATGGAGACAAAGGAGTGAGGGAGTTATTTGATAATGAAAAAGAGAAGAAATTGGGACATCGATGGACATGGGAAATTTCATTCATAAAATAAACAAATAAAATAAAATAAAAAACCAAGTGGGAATGAAATATTCATATGTAAGATGATTTTCTTGACACCTGATGTTGATGAGGATTGAGGAAGTCTTCTCCCCAGTTGATGTTTTCAATCACACAAGAGAGATAAAGAGCTAACAAATTTGAAGAATGAGAGAAATATGGGGGCTTTTATAGTCTTTTTATTCAGTTTGGGTGTGGAAAACAAGGTAATAAATGCATCTTAATGTTTAATTCCATTATCACTTTAGCTAGCAATATATTAGAGAGAAGTTGAGTCAAGGTATAATTTCTACGAAAGAAGCAAAAGAAAGAGAGTTTTTCATTGGGATAACCATCAACCTAGACATATATCTTTGATATAATCACTATCAAAGTGATATAGCATTGAGTTAAGGAGGTTTGTAAAGAAATCATTGAGATAACCTAGTCCATGGTGATATATTGCTAAGTCGACCAAGTTTGGAGTGATACATGGTCGGAAGAAGAAAGTTTAAAAATGGAAAAGGTTAAGTTAGGTCACTTTTCAAGTGATGTATTACTAGCTAAGCCAACGTTGTAGCATTATGTCACTGGGATGATGAACATCACGACAATACATTATTGAATCAAACAAGTTTACAAGACAAAAGGCTAAGTTACACCATTTCATTAAATGTCATATGACTAAGAGAATTAACTTTTGGAGTGTTTCATTGTTAGGATGACCATTTTCCCAACACTTTATTACTGGAATGGTCAATATCCTAGTGCTATATAATTGGGTTGAGCATCTTCTTAAAACTTGCTTAAATTTCATCTTAAGTGGTGTCAAGGCTAATAACAAGATGAGTTTAGCTTAGAAAAGGTCAAATGAAACTTGGTAGCGGTATGATGAGACTCAAGACTAGGTGCAGCCCTAAATTTTCTCTAGGCAAATTTGGTGACATTGGGAGAAAAATGAGGATGTTGTAGATGCTACAACAATTGGCAATGCATTGTTATAACATATGAATCTCTGAGTGTTTCCAAGGAATAAGCTATAAATCACCTATAATAAGTGTACCTATAAGGTTTATTGATCTTTCCATGAGGATATCACTACTTATAATTGGGGAATGTTGAGCTAAGTAACCTTCCCTTTCCCAATCTTAGTTGAAGCCTAAGGAAGGGCCAAAAGGGTATGACTTATAGCATAAGCCTACCTATTCATCTTGGACTTTGATGTTATAGAGATAGTTTAGGAGATAGACAGATCAAGTTTTTACTATGAGTATTTGGTTTGTCTCCACTTCCCATGAGAATCCATAGCCCTAATGGAGACAACCCAAAATCACAGGCCTCACTTCACATCCAACGAGTGTCCATAGCCTTGGTGAAGATACCTGCATGTCCTAGCTATTTAGGAAGCATTTCTCAAGCCTTTACCTTTTTGTGTATTCACAACTGTATTTTTTTTCATAGGCTCAATTGGGCCATAGGGTGGATGAAGGATCCTATTCTTTCCTATGCAAGATAGTTGGGATTATTCCTATGCATGAAAATTTATAAATTGGTTGTAATAGATATGTCTCCTTGATATCACTTCCCAATATTTATTCTTTAAATTGGAATGAGGCCCAGGTTAATACTATATGGGACTTTTTGAGGCCTATGAATGATCTCAATAATTGGGTTAAATTCCATTCTACATTTTCACTATTCACATAGTGTTCTGTATGTGGTTTTGATCATATTGTCCATACAAGAAAAACTTGAAATTGTGGTTATCATGAATTAGACTTGGATTTTACACATAGATTCACAATTTTCCATGCTCTACCTAAAAGTAGCAACCTAGTAGGGAGAGCCTTTATTAAAGAAAATTGTAGAGAATCTAATTTGAAAGTGAGATTTATTTATGTACAAAATCACAACTAATTAGTTAACTAAAATTTACAAGGGAGAATGAACGAAAAGAGGAAAGTAGAATAGGAAAGATAATTTATTTATGTACACATGATAGCTACCACTAGTAGAAAATGGTGAAATTAGTGATTAGGTGACTAAAAAAGTTAGTCACCACAACTTTTCCAAGTGAAATAATACCAAAAATTAGCAATATTAAGATATCCAACTAAAAATGACTAACATAAATGACTAATTTAGTCTCGAGTTAAAATATACGACTAGATAATAAGTAATACTACTAAAAATGACTAACGTGAATGACTAATTTAGTCAAGGAACAAAAATATGACTACCTAACAAGAACTACAGTAATATGAATCAGTCGTTTATGTTAGTCATCTTAATTACGTCACTTCAACAATCTAAAATTACAAGTCATAAGGGATTCAAAGGCTATTATAGAGTGGATGAAAGGTTATACTTCCTTATACACTTCTTTATTGGATATGAGGATGATTAGAATTATGGAGCTTATTAGAATCTTTAGGTTCATATCATTTTATCACATTCACAGGGAATTAAATTCAAAGGTTGACAAATTATCGAAAATGGGAGTGGGCCAACACCTCCTTTTGCAATGTGACACGACCACCTATATATGTTGCAACAACCTTGCCAACTTATTTAGTGGGTTGCACATCTATTTCACATTTATTCTTCGTCTTGCAAAGTGGTAGTGCTAAGGAGAGGGTATGAACTTCGTGTTGAGAATAGCAACAGGAAATGCTAAAAATAGCATTCAGGATATTCCAATTTTAATTTATCCTTGAATTAAAATTCGAATTTAGTCTCACCAGCTGCTTGAAAAATAATTAATTAATTCATCTTGGATTAATTAGTTGGAGAAATTCAAGCTAGAAGTCTTTGTGAAGTCATGCAACAATTATCCCTTAAATTAAGGAGATTATCCCTTAATTAAGGAGATAAGGATGAGTTGTATTTGAGTTGTAATTAGTTAGCTCAGTTAACTGAGTTAAGTCCGGTTAAATTAGTTCTAAACAGTTTGAGGAACTAATTGTGAGTTCAGTCAGTTAATGCATGCATGCATGAAACTAGTGTACTCCAGATAACTGAGATTTATTTCATAAATAACTCATGCATGTCAGTTCAGACAAAGACCCAGTTGAGATTAAAGACGGGGAAATTGTACTATAAGTTGGAGGAATTTTCCTATAAAGGAAACTCATCCATGCAGAAGGAACAAGGTTCCTTAAGGATTGTGCAGTTTTACAGGGTGTGAGATCAATGTGAGTGATCAATGTTACACTTGGTAACAGCAGGATCACCCAGGAGAAACTGCGCAAGTAAATAGGAGGCTTGGAGGGCTGAGGAGAAGGTTTGTGAGAAGCCTTGTTTGCTTGTGAGCATCCAGGAGAATTGTATTGGGAGCTGGCTAGCTGTGAGAGCTAAAGCTTTGTGTAATCTTGATGTATTTCCACCTTGTATGATAATACAGATAATGGGGTTTTTAGCTGAGGCTTTCCCCTGAGTATTTTCTGTGTTTCATGTGAATTGATTCTTCTTCTTATGGTTATATGTGTCAAGCTTTGATTTAGCTCGATCTTTAAGCTTCTGCAAGTTTGATAGTAGAAGTAGATTATAGTATTTTGCTTTGGTATATTGCATTATCGAGTTCATCTACAGTCAGATTTTCTACATAGATCTCAAAGGTAGATTTGTAGAGAATTTGCAGGAAATTCTACATGGTATCAGAGCAAAGTTTATCAAAGCTGTGAACAGTATACAGATAAGGAAATTCAAAGTTTGAAGTTCTTGGTTGTAGATACAAATCGAATTCATCTCATACTTTAGGTTGGTCAATGGTGCTCTATGGCTTGAGACTCGAGTATGCCTTGGATGGCAGCTCAAATTACATATCATGGAAAGAGCGCATGGAAGCGGTAGTAGAAGACAATGGTTTGAAGGATTTCATTGATCAAGAAATCCCCAAGCCAGCTACTGCTAATGCACAAGAGTTGGTTGAATGGAAGATGTATGTGGTGAGGGTGAGATGGATCATCCTTGAGGGTGTTCGAGACCATATTTTCTCGAGTCTCCATGGGAAGGAGACTCCATTTTCAATGTGGAAGACATTGAAGGACCTATATCAGAACAGTAGTGACTAGAGGAAACTAGTGCTCAAGGATAAGCTTTGGAGAATCAAGATGGAGAACGGCGATACTATTTCCACATATCTGAACAAGCTCACCACCTGTAGAGATGAGCTTGGAAGTGTGGGAATAACTATTGTCGATGATGATATGGTGAGCCTTGCTCTCCTCGGTCTTCCAAAGAGCTGGCATAGCTACCAAGACTCTGTGAATGGAAGGGAGAAACTGCCAGATTGGGAACGACTGTGGTCAGATCTCATGCAGGAGGAGATCAGGAGGAGCACACGAGATGGTTCTTCATCCAAGGAGGATGAAGAAAATCTTGCCTTAGCGAGTAAGGCAAGGAAAGGGAAGGGGAAGGCATCCCATTCCGAATCGAATTCTTGTCACGGAGGGAAGAAGGTTGACAAGTCTAAAGTGAGATGCTTTAATTGTCACGAGATGGGTCATTATGCAACTAATTGCCCATCGAAGAAGTCCAAGAAGGGATCCTCGGAAGGATATGAAGGTGAGGCATTGGCCTCTCAGTTTGAAATGGACTTCACCCTCATCGCATGCATGGTGTTATCAATGATGGGTTGTGGTTGGTTTATTGACAGTGGAGCCTCATTACATATGACCAGCGATAAAAGTTTATTCAGTACCTTGGAGGAGAAAGACCTCAAGATACACATAGAGATGGGTGACGACGGAAGGTATAGTGTTTCAGGAGTGGGCACGGTTGCTTTTGAGAGGGAGCATGGAGCTCTTATCACCTTGACTGATGTGGAGTATGTGCTTGGACTGAAGAAGAATTTGGTATCGATCGCGATGTTGGAGGACAAAGGCTATGATGTTGTCTTCAGTAAGGGAAAGGTTTTCCTTAGACACATCACCACGAGACATTTGAAACAGATTGGTTCATGGGTTGAGAACTTGTATGCTCTTGAGGTTCAAGATGCATGCAAAGCCTTGAGGAGCAAGGCAAATGTTAGAGACTTGGTGGTTGAGAGGGAGAGTACATTACCTCTCAACCTACAGCCCCATAAGAAGTCTCAGACAATTGTGGAGGAGCCAAAATTGGAGATGCTGAGAGGAGACTAAGTGGAGGCATCCACTCATACAGAGACCTCCAGTAGGGGGAAATTTCGCGCCAAGTTAGCATAGGGATCACATGCAGCCATACCTCTAGGTGTGATCCAAAATGGATCTTGGATATACTTCTAAATCTGAACTGTTCCTCACAGAGGAAAATGAAAATCCAAGGATGCTCTTGGAAATAGTCCCATTGCATAGATCTTCTCATTCTGAATCTACTGCAACTTGAATGGGCTAAAATGGACTTTGGATGTAGAAGTTATCGCAAAAAGAAGTTTGCCATGGTCCTTTGAAAAGGAGGCAAATTATTATGAAAATGGGCATAAGGCTCCTCAAGGAAAAATCGCATCGCAAAAGGCCAAAGGAAAGGACTTAACGTAAGGGTGAAAGGACCCCTGATCAGCGATCTTTGATATATCAGGTTAGAGGTAGGCTACACCAGATATCGGGACCCCAGGGAGAGCAATATGTGATTGCAATAATCGGTGATCCGGGTGATTGGCGATCGGAGGAGCAGAAGGCATAGACCCCACCGATGCGATACACGAGGTGTGATATCGACGATCAATAGATCAGCAGGTCGACGGTCGGCATGGTTAAAGGAAAGACCACGGGGCCATTGCGATTGCGATGTGCAATATAGTGACGGGGCTGATAGCGATATGCCGATATCGGCGATCGATCGGTGATCCCTGATACAAAGGCCGATGCAAAATGTGATTATGATAACAATATGTTGATAAGGGCCAGACCCGATGGGTTTATAGACCCGATTTCATAAGTTTTGAAATATGGGGATTCGGGATTTCTGTGTATTTCCCGTGTATTGGGTTTTTGGCTAATACGCCATGTGATAGTGATTTACGATAGAATCGCAGACCCGATGGGTTTATGGGGGCAATTTCATAGAATTTGAAGTTTGGATTTCGTGCCCGATAGTGTATTTCCGGTAAAAATCTGTATATTGGAATTTTGTTCCATTTTCGGGTTTTCGCCTGAAGGAAGGTCCCGATTCCTTTGTAATTGTCCTTGATCATTGTGCCACGCTGCAAACGGGCATTTTGTAAACAAAGATGTGTTTGTAACGTGCAGAGCCACAGAGCCAGAAGCCAGAGGGTCAGCTCAAGAGACAGAGGAATGATTATGCGCAGAGAAACGGATAGGAAGCCGCAGAGCTGGAAGAATGCCTCAAAGAAGCCAGAGAGCATGATTGAGGAGCAGTGCAGAGAGCGGAGAGAGTTTTGGAGTCACTTGGAGGTTGAGTGAACTAGAGAGCTCAATTGACAGTAGCGAGTTGTTGCTAAAGGTCGTTGGAAGGTTGCTAAAGGTCGCTTGGAGGTCGAGCGAACCATTGACGCACACAGAGGCCGAGAGAAGCTCAGAGAGCCAGAGCCAAAGTCGAGAGCTAGAGCGAGAGCCAAAGCCAGAGCAAAGAGCAAGAGCCAGAGCCAAGAGTGAGAGCTAAAGAGCCAGAGCCAGAGCGAAGAGGGAGAGCTAGAGCTAGAGCCGAGAGTGGGAGCCAGAGCCAGAGCCAGAGCCAGAAAGCCTAAGATCTTCAGAGCCAGGGATAAGATGGTTTTCTAAGGTTCCTTAAGGAAAAATCGCATTGCAAAAGGTCAAAGCGAAGGACTTAACGTAAGGGCAGAAGGACCCCCGATCATCGATCTTCGATATATCATGTCGGAGGTAGGCTGCACCCGATATTGGAACCCCAAGCAGAGTGATATGCAATTGCGATAATCAATGATCCGAGTGATCGGCGATCAGAGGAGCAGAAGGCATAGACCCCGCCGATGTGATATGCGAGGTGTGATATCAATGATCGACGGATCGGTAGATCAGCGGTCGGCATGGTCAAAGGAAAGACCCCGGGGTCGTTGCGATTGCTATGTGCGATATAGTGACGGGGCCGATAGCGATACGCTGATATCGGCGATCGACAATTGGCAATCAGTGATCCCTAATACAAAAGCCGATGCACAATGCGATTGCGATAGCAATATGCCGATAAGGGCCGGACCTGATGGGTTTATAGACCCGATTTCATAAGTTTTGAAATATGGGGATTCAGGATTTCTGTGTATTTCCCGTGTATTGGGTTTTTTGCTAATACACCATGCGATAGAATGGCAGACCCGATGGGTTTATAGGGGTGATTTCATAGAATTTGAAGTCCGACTTTTGCGCCCGATAGTGTATTTTCAGTAAAAATCTGTGTATTGGAATTTTGTTCCATTTTTGGGTTTTCTCCTGAAGGAAGGCCCCAATTCCTTTGTAACTATCCCTAATCATTGTGCCACGCTACAAGCGGGCGTTTTGTAAACAATGATGTGTTTGTAACGCGTAGAGACACAGAGCTAGAAGCCAGAGGGCCAGCTGAAGAGACAGAGGAATGATTACGCGCAGAGAAATGGACAGGAAGCCGCAGAGCGGGAAGAATGCCTCAAAGAAGCCAGAGAGCACAATTGAGGAGTAGTGCAGAGAGCGGAGAGAGTTTTGGAGTCACTTGGAGGTTGAGTGAACCAAAGAGCTCAATTGACAGTAGTGAGTTGTTGCTAAAGGTCACTGGAAGGTTGCTAAAGGTTGCTTGGAGGTCGAGCGAACTATTGATGCATGTAGAGGCCGAGAGAAGCTCAGAGAGCCAGAGCCAAAGCCGAGAGCTAGAGCCAAAGCAAAGAGAAAGAGCCAGAGCTAAGAGCCAGAGCCAAGAGCCAGAGCTGAAGAGCCAGAGCCAGAGCCAGAGCCAGAGCCAAGAGTCGGAGCGAGAGTGAGAGCCAGAGCCAGAGCTAAGAGTGAGAGCCGAAGAGCCAGAGCCAGAGCTAGAGCCAAGGGCCAGAGCCAGAGCTAGAGCTAGAACTAAGAGCCAGAGCCAGAGCTAGTGCCAGAGCCGAGAGCCAGAACCAGAGCTAGAGCCAGAGCCGAGAGCGAGAGCCAGAGCTAGAGCCAGAGCCAGAAAGCCTGAGAGCTTCAGAGCCAGGGATAAGATGGTGTTCTAAGCCCATTGTGTTCTGTGTAAACCAGTGGAGTTGAACGTGGATCTTGTAAAAGAACTTATGCCATAATCCCAGAGAGCCTAGTTGAGTTGACTAGAGCTTAAGGAGACATAGCCCAAGAGTTTTGGGTGAACTCCATATTATATTGCTGTTCTGTGTGTTTGTTTTATTGCTGTATTATTTACTGTCCCATGCATTTAAATATCAGCATAAGCAACAGAATTTAAAGCACTTAATAGTTAAAAACAAACACCAGCATACACCTATTTTCAAGCATTATTAATTCCGCATTTGGTTAATCATAAGGTCTTGGGAATATATAAGCTTTGGAGTGGGAGAGGTTCTTGTAAGCTTGACAAGAAGTCTTTAATGCCCCATTTCAGATCAGGTGGTATCAGAGCCTAAGATTGGTTAACCCCACCTCTAAATAAGGTGATATCAAAGTTGGTTATACCAGAGCAGGTGATATCAGATCAGAATGCTTGATTGGCAGAGCAAAGATTGCTTGTCTGAAAGGTGTTTGGGTAGTCAAGGATTGATTGTCTGATTGATTGTATGTTTGTTTGCAGACTGACTATTGTTTGAGTTTGCAGAGGTGAAGGGAAAGCTATTAATAGCCCAATCTAGGAAGGACAAGAAGGAAGAAGGGCCGAAGGCATTCTTCTTATCCCAAGACCTCAAAGCAATCCCTGAAGCACAATAGGTTTATTGTAGAAGGTTGCTTGAATAAACTCTTTGTTAGTCTTGTTTGAAGTTCTTTTGTTCATTTTTTATAATGACAACTTCTACAAGTGAGTCCTAAAATTCCTCCTTCATCACAAGATTCTTTGATGGAGACATGAAGCAAGACTTGTTCATCATGATGGACAAGGTGAGAGAAATGTATGAGGATGGAAGGAAGAGCAACATGCTTAGAGAGCAGTTGAATTCCGTGGAGGAAGAGAAGCAGTTGCTTTCTGACAAATTACAGGAAATGGAGAGGCAACTTCATATTGCAAATATGAACTTGAAAAGGATGCATGAATTGGAGACACAACTCTTTTTTGCCAAAGAAGCCTTGGTCAAGTATCAGCTTGAAGAAGAGGTAAACCATTCTAGTTTGTCTTCAAATTCTTCTAAGAATGCTTATATTGGTTCTTTTGAAAAACATACTAAAGGCATAGGTTCCAAGTTAATGTCCAAGATGGGCTATGAGGGAAAAGGCTTGGGTAAACATGCATAAGGTATTGTTGAGCCAATAATGTTTGAGGAAAGGCCTAAGTATTTGGGTCTTGGCTATGGACAATATTATGGAGAAAGTTCCAAAGTTGCCATGAAGGCCATTGAAACAGTTCCAAGAAGGAGTTTCATTTTAGGTATTCTACCTCAGAAGTGTAAAGATTGTATTCAAGAGGAATGCAATAGCTTGAAACATCATTTGCAGGATGTAGGTGTTCATAAGCATGCACCTGAACTAGAGAGTTGTGGAAACTCTGAAAGCCTTGAAGAGATTGATGGTGTTCTAAAGGGAGCCACTTCTTCATTTGCTTCACCTCCTCATGAAGGTAATAAAGGTGAAAGAGAAAGGTATAAATCTGGTTCTGACCATATTCCTTTTGATTATGTTTAGCATGGTAAATTTCCACACAGGCATGGAAAAAGAATTGCATGTTCCTTTTGTGGTTTGGATAACCATAATGTTTCTAGATGTTGGAAGAGGATAGCCACATGAGAAAACTTTTGAAGGAAAGGAAGCAAGAAGCCAAAGGTCCATTGGACAAGGCAAATCATCCTGTCAAGTGGATGCACATGTGTTGCACTTACTGCCATAAGCAAGGACATCTTGCTGAAAGATGTTGGATTCTGAATCCAGCAATGCTTCTACAAAAGCTAAAGAAGGTGGAAAGAGAAGATGGCATAAATGGAAAGGAAGTTTCCATGGATGATGTGTTTCAGGATGATTCACATGTTGATGCTGATGTGAAAACAAAGGAAAGACCTTTGAAATGGATTGGTAAGAAATGGTTAGAGTTCTTATCCAATTAATGTTGCATGTCTATTGATGCATCTGTTTGATTTTTTTTGTTAATGGAATGCAAGTTGCGGGTTTTTACCAAGATGGTGAATGGAAAAAGTTGAGTAGGAGACTCACTTTGTTGCTGCAACATTATGTTCATTTCAGCTTCGAAAGTACAGTGTGCTTAAGCGAAAGTTGAAGGATGAAATGCATGCATGAGAATGATGTGCATGAACACAGAGATGTTGATTATTTCCTTGTATTTGAACATGTATGTGTAATTAACTTAAAGGGTTGATTGCTTGTTTGAACATGCATGTAATGTTGACTTGGGAAAAGTTGATTTGGTCTCCAAGATGGAGATGATGATGAAGTGTTTCATCTTTTTGAAAAAGAGTCTTAATGCTCTTTTTCTACGTGCTTGACTTGGAGGGTCATTTGTGTTAAAGGCATGTTTTGTGGGCTTGTTATCTAGTCCATCATTTGTATGCAGATGTAAGACATGGAGTTATTCACAAGATGTGGAAATCTGTTTCTTTTGTTGAAGCAGGAGTTTAAGCCATTTGGTTGTTGCCTGTAATTCTATTGTTGTTAATAGTTGTTGTTGACAGCTTGTCAAACAAGTACAAATGAAAATTTTGTGAAGCAGATGTAACTTCACATGGTTTGAGCCACCTTGGATCAATGATCAAGGAAGAGAAGTTCAGACTACCTTCTGTGACCATCTCAGCAGGAGTTCTGCATGAAGTCAAGGAGGAAAACAATTCTTCCCAGGGGGACCAGCACATCCAGGAAGGAGAGTGGTCAGAGCCTTTGGTTCAGAGGCACTATGCAAAGGCAAGTGTATGGAGGCTGAAAGAAGAGGGTGAGGTACTCTCATTTATTGTTCAGATCAGTATATCAGTCTATTGGAGACCAAAACTTCTTTAGTGGGAAGGCGTGATCCAAAATGGATATTGGATAGACTTCTAAGTCTAAAGTGTTCCTCATAAAGGAAAATGAAATTCCAAGGATGCTCTTGGAAATAGTCCCATTGCATAGATCTTCTCATTCTGAATCTACTGCAACTTGAATGGGCTAAAATGGACTTTCGATGCAGAAGTTATCGCAGAAAGAAGTTTTCCATGGTCCTTTGAAAAGGAGGCAAATTCTTATGAAAATGGGCTTAAGGCTCCTTAAGGAAAAATCGCATCGCAAAAGGCCAAAGGGAAGGACTTAACACAAGGGTGGAAGGATCCCCAATCAGTGATCTCCTATATATCGAGTCAGAGGTAGGCTGCACCCGATATCGGGATCCTAGGCAGAGAGATATGCGATTGTGATAATCGGCGATCTGGGTGATTGGCGATCGGAGGAGCAGAAGGCATAGACCCCACCGATGCAATATGCGAGGTGCGATATCGGCAATTGGCGAATTGGCAGATTGGCTATCGGCATGGTCAAACAAAAGACCCCAAGGCCGTTGCGATTGCGATGTGCGATATAGCGATGGGGCCGATAGTGATACGCCGATATCGGCGATCGGTGATCCCCGATACAAAGGTCGATGCACAATGTGATTGCGATAGCGATATGCTGATAAGGGTCGGACCCGATGGGTTTATAGACCCGATTTCATAAGTTTTGAAATCTGGGGATTCAGGATTTCTGTGTATTTCCCATGTATTGGGTTTTTGGCCAATACGCCATGCGATAGCGATTTGCCATAGAATGGCGGACTCAATGGGTTTATAGAGGAAATTTCATAGAATTTGAAGTCTGGATTTCGCGCCCGATAGTATATTTCCAGTAAAACTCTGTGTATTGGAATTTTGTTCCATTTTCGGGTTTTTTCCTAAAGGAAGGCCCTGATTCCTTTGTAACTGTCCCTGATCATTGTGCCATGCTGAAAGTGGGCATTTTGTAAACAATGATGCGTTTGTAATGCGCAGAGCCATAGAGCCAGAAGGCAGAGGGCCAGCTGAAGAGACAGAGGAATGATTACGTGCAGAGAAATGGATAGGAAGTTGCAAAGCTAGAAGAATGCCTCAAAGAAGCCAAAGAAAAAAATTGAGGAGCAGCGCAGAGAGTGAAGAGAGTTTTGGAGTCACTTGGAGGTCGAGTGAACTAGAGAGATCAATTGATAGCAGTGAGTTGTTGCTAAAGGTCGCTAGAAGGTTGCTAAAGGTCGCTTGGAGGTCGAGCGAACCATTGATGCACGCAGAGGTCGAGAGAAGCTCAGAGAGCCAGAGCCAAAGCCAAGAGCCAAAGTGAGAGCCAGAGCCAAGAGCCAGAGCCAAGAGCGAGAGCCAAAGAGCCAGAGCCAGAGCTAAGAACTAGAGCCAGAGCAAAGAGCGAGAGCCAGAGCCAAGAGCTAGAGCCAAGAGCCAGAGCCGAAGAGCCAAAGCCAGAGCCAGAGCCAGAGCCAAGAGCCAGAGTTAGAGCCAAAGCCAGAGCTAGAGTTAAAGCCAGAGCTAGAGCTAGAGCCAGAGCCAGAGCCGAGAGCCGAGAGCCAGAGCTAGAGCCAGAGCCAGAGCCGAGAGCCAGAGCCAAAGCGAGAGCGAGAGCCAAAAAGCCTGAGAGCTTCAGAGCCAGGGATAAGATGGTGTTCTAAGCCCATTATGTTATGTGTAAAACAGTGGAGTTGAGTGTGGAGCTTGTAAAAGAACTTATGCCATAATCCTAGAGAGCCTAGTTGAGTTGAATAGAGCTCAAGGAGACATAGACCAAGAGTTTTGGGTGAACTCCATATTATATTGATGTTTTGTGTGTTTGTTTTATTGGTGTATTATTTACTGTCCCATGTATTTAAATATCAACATAAGCAACAGAATTTAAAGAACTTAACAGTTAAAAACAAACACCAGCATACACCTATTTTCAAGCATTATTAATTCCGCATTTGGTTAATCATAAGGTCTTGGGAATATATAAGCTTTGGAGTGGGAGAGGTTCTTGTAAGCTTGACAAGAAGCCTTTAGTGCCCCATTTTAGATCAAGGTGTGAGGTGGGGCGATGTGAAGTGATAGTCCCAAGAAGGCTAAAATTGGGCAGGGTCCATTGAGAAGTTTTATCTCATGGATCGTAGCTTGCTACAGGAGCCCAAAGTACATAGTAGCGGAAGGAACCAGTGGAATTGATGCAGTCAGAGATCAAAGTGAAAGAGGCTAGAGTAGTCAGATACTGAAGAGCGTAGAGAAGGATTGACAACAGTGCAGAAAGGCTGAGTCAGCAGAAGCGTAGAGTTTTCAGTCGACAAAGGCAATAACAGTCAGAGACTTTGATGACAGAGGCATCATACTAATTCAGGTTGGATATTTTTTTTTGTTTCTGGAGTTGTTGGAGCAACAACACTTGAGAGAAGTGTTGCATGCAGAACATTCCAAAGGTTTAGGATTGGAATCAAGTTGAATTCCTTTCTTGTTGAGAGGGAGTGTTGAGAGCAACAAGAAATGCTAAAAATAGCATTCAGGATATTCCAATTTTAATTTGTCCTTCAATTAAAATTGAGAATTAAAATTCAAATTTAGTCTCACCAGCTGCTTGAAAAATAATTAATTAATTCATCTTGAATTAATTAGTTGGAGAAATTTAATTTAGAAGTCTTTGTGAAGTCATGCAACGGTTATCCCTTAAATTAAGGAGATTATCCCTTAATTAAGGAGATAAGGATGAGTTGTATTTGAGTTGTAATTAGTTATCTCAGTTAACTGAGTTAAGTCCAGTTAAATTAGTTCCAAACAGTTTGAAGAACTAATTGTGAGTTCAGTCAGTTAATGCATGCATGCATGAAACTAGTGTACTCCAAATAACTGCGAATTCTCTCATAAATAACTCATGCATGTCAGTTCAGACAAAGACCCAGTTGAGATTAAAGACAGGGACATTGTACTATCAGTTGGAGGAATTTTCCTATAAAGGAAACTCATCCATGCATAAGGAACAAGGTTCCTTGAGGATTGCGCAGTTTTACAGGGTGTGAGATCAGTGTGAGTGATCAATGTTACACTTGGTAACAACAGGATCACCTAGGAGAAACTGCGCAAGGAAATAGGAGGCTTGGAGGGCTGAGGAGAAGGTTTGTGAGAAGCCTTGTTTTCCTGTGAGCATCCAAGAGGATTGTACTGAGAGCTGGATAGCTGTGAGAGCTAAAGCTTTGTGTAATCTTGATGTATTTTCACCTTGTATGATAATACAGATAATGGGGTTTTTAGCTGAGGCTTTCCCCTGAGTATTTTCTGTGTTTCATGTGCATTGATTCTTCTTCTTATGGTTATATGTGTCAAGCTCTAATTCAACTCGATCTTTAAGCTTCCGCAAGTTTGATAGTAGAAGTAGATTATAGTATTTTGCTTTGGTATATTGCATTATCGAGTTCATCTACAGTCAGATTTTTTACATAAATCTCAGAGGTAGATTTGTAGAGAATTTGTAGGAAATTCTACACTTCGATCAAGGAATGTTCACTTAGTACCACTACCAAGTTTCCTTCGTGCAACTTGTCAAATGTCTTACGTTTTCTTCACAACTTATCATGGTGCTTAAATTACTTATATAAGCCTCTAATTGAGACTACAACCCTCCAACATCTCTAACTATTCAAACTCTTCAACCTTTGTTAGAGTCTTCTTAGACGTGCACTCATACCTGAAGAAAAACCTAACACTAGCATCTTGAATGTGCATTCTCATTCCCTATTTTAATGCCTCATTGAAACCACATTATCGCACTTCCTAAAATTAAATGTTCACGTCTTAAGGAAAAACACCTACTTTGCTTATAACAACCTAAACTATGTGGATGACTAGGAGAGAACTCCATTTTCTCAAGATGAAAACATAGGGTCTTACAACCCCATTCACACAACAATTTGAATATATTTAACCTAAAGAAAGATGTATATCCTAATCCTTCCAAATTTGACATATGAACTTTAATAAACTAACATTTGTTTTTAACTATTAAATCCATTTACTATATACTCTATTTTATTTTTACCCACCTAATATACAAGAAAACCTAAATGTTTTCTATACAACCAAGTCAAAAGCACTTGTTTCCTTCCAACATCTCACATTTTTCCTCCATAAACTTTAATCCCAAAATCATTGCATAAAAACATAACCTTAAAATTAATTTTTATTATTTTTATTATTACAATAAATACCACGTAATATCACAACCAAAAACATGTAAAAACCTATTAGTTTTTCAAATACAACTAAAATATATAAATGCAAACAAAATATTGTATCTATTTTTTTAGCATTGGAAAATTTTAACACTTTTTAAAAATTTAAACTTTAATTTCGATTTACAATACCCCTCCCAACTACAAATTTTTCATAGTGTGAGAAAAAAATTTCATAATGTGGGAAAATGACATCTGAGAGAGTTGTGAATTATTATGGTTTTACGACTATCTAACTGAATATCGTATACCACCATCGAATCTTCAGGGCAATGATCACGGCATACCCAATATCGAATGCCTCCAATATTCAATCCATTGATCATGGCAGATCCAATATCGAATTTCACCATCGAATATTCATTCAAAAACTCAGAGGCATCTATTCAAAAACTTGAAGGCATCTATTCAATATCTATCTTCTTGAAGCAATTGTTTTCTTCTGGATATATTCAAAACCTGGTCAGTCATTTCCATCTTTTACTTCATCTTTAAAAGCATGAGACTACCATTCTAGTACAAATTTGGGTTTGATTTATACTGTAAAAACTATCCCACATTCTCACTCCCAGACATGAAGCCACAGATAAATACCAAAGATTACTTTTGTACATTCCATTTGGAGCCCAATCTGACACTCCAAACTATTTTTCTATGGAAACCAAATCCCAAAAACTGAAATTTCCATCACATTGTGATCCCATATGGGTTGAGGCCTCCTCTCTCTAATAAAATCCTCAAGCTTGTTGAATCCATTGCCAGCCTCTTCCCAGAAGAGTGAAACTAGATCGGCCCCTGCCTGAGGGATAAGTTGAGGGTGCCTTGCATTGAGATGTTGTTAGTGGAGGTTTCCGCAGTGATCCCTCAGGCGAGTCCAGCCTTTGGTGCAGTGAAAGCTGAGGAAACACATGTGAGGATTTCCCTTTTGGTTGGGATCCATTCATCTTCATTTGGAAGGGCCTTTGTGCCATTCACAAGCTTTCAAAAGATGTCATGGAAGATTTTCTATAGATGGTAAGTGCATGCCGATTAGATTTAAACGAGTGAACGTCTCCATGAGGCAATAGATTGAAACGAGTGAACATCTCCATGAGGTTTCCCTCCAAGATTCTCCTAGCAAGCCATCCATTGATATAGGTAATATCTCTTTCTTTTTCTTCCTGTTTTCTCAGCTGCATGCACTCAAGACAACATATTAAGAGGGGAAGAAAAATAAAGACAGTTACTCATTGTCTAGCAAACTCAACCAAGGTTCCATATCATTCATGAACCATAGCTTCCACATGGAAAATAGTTGGGACTATATCTCAAATGGGGTTAATGAAAGCCAACAACATAGAAGGCTTTCTTTTTGCTCATTTCCTTCAACAAGCATGGTTTCTAGTCTAATGATAATTGGGTGAAAAGTTTTGTTCCCTAGAATGACATGTTTGTCACATCTTCAAAAATATCTTCTTTGAAGAAAATTAAGACAAAAGGATAAGCTTATTAGAATCTTAATATCCACCAAGATCTTCATCATTGTCTTGATACTGAGATCTTCATTACTTCCTTAACAACTCTGTTTCCTTCATGAGCCCTTATCACAAAGATAATACCTTATCACAATAGGATTACCAAAAATGAACTGTTATGTCATCAATGGTGCCTTACTTGTACTTGATATAACACTGAGACAAAATTATTGTAGAGCAGCATCTATACTGTGATTATATTCACTACGAATATATCCACTTCATAGATCCAAACTTATTAACTGAGATTACTACCACTGTGATCTGAGCTTTAGTCTTTCTACCACCTTAGACTTGTTGCCCCTATGATCCAAGCTTTTGCCTTGCTACCAGACTAGACTTGTTGCCATTGTCATATGAGCTTCTAGAGGGATCCAATTCCCTTCAACATTTTGTCACCCATATTGTCCAAAATATAGAAAGACCTTTCTGTGGAGATCCGAAATTGTTTTACTGTCTTATCCATAAAAAATTTCAGAGGTATGCGAATTATGCTTTGTGGTAATGCAAAGAGCCTAGCCTCATGTATATAGTGATTCCTCCATATACTTAAGCCGGCCTAACATCTGAGTGGGTGGGTCACCTTAATGTGAGCCGGCATGAGTTTGTCACCTTATTTGGAAGTCGACATGAAGAGAGGATTGTGTGCTTGTCGTTGGAGGGCTACATAGAATTCTATTTATTTGACATATGCTAGAGAAGAGATCTTCGTAAATGACATTGACTCTTTGACACCAGTGATAAATCCTAAGGCTCTCAATGGGATCCACTAATAAATAAAATCACTTGCTCATGAAACGAGTGAACGTCTCCATGAGGCTACCCTCCAAGATTGTCCCAGCAAGACATCACTTGATACAGGTAATACCTCTTGCTTTTTATGCCTGTTTTCTTAGTTGCATGCACTCAAGACAACATATTAAGAGGGGAAGAAAAATAAAGACAATTACGCATGGTCTAGCAAACTCATCCAAGGTTCCATATCATTCATGAACCGTAGCTTCCACATGGAAAAAAGTCGGGCCTGTATCTCAAATGGGGTTAATGAAAGTAAACAACACAGAAGGCTTTCTTTTTTCTCATTTCCTTCAATAAGCATGTTTTCCTATCTAATGATAATTGGGTGGAAAGTTTTGTTCCCTAGAATGACATGTTTGTCACATCTTCAAAAATATATTCTTTGAATAAAATTAAGACAACAAAAGTTAAAATTAATGGAAACATAAATAAAATTATGACATTTTCTAATGACTCTAGGATACATTGGATCATGGAGTAGGGTTTGTTAGCGCTTGAAATTTCACCTCAGGCTGAAAAAGGTAAACTCCAAGGCAACATCAAACCACTTAGCCTCGTAGCTAGCCCTACGGGGCAGGAGAGGGCTCTCTCCGGTCTATCTCGGTAAAGATCTTCAACGGGCGAGATAACCAATAAGGAAACACTGATTTTGGGCTAGTAAACTGATAAAAAGGTTTGATTTGGGATTTTTAGGGTTTTGGTGGAAAATTGGGGAATGGAAATTTTGGGTGCGAGGATTGGACACAGTTTTCGCATGGGGTTCTTTGGGGCAAGGTAGGAGACTGTATTGATGCCTTTGATAGAGGTGGATGGATGAGAATGACTGGTGAGGAGCTAAGGAGAGCAAGCAATCACCTTGAATTCTCCTTAAACAGCTGAAAACATTGATATTAAGCAAACTTAAAGGCAGAGCATAGCAACCATGAATTCTATCTTAACACTTCATTTGCCTAATTTGCAGAAGGAAAAGTAAGAAGATGAATCACATAACAAACTTACAAGTACAAAGAGATACACACCATCAACACATGTAACCACAGGAATCCCAAAAAGGACTGCAAAACCCTGGTCTTTCTTCCTTTGCCAAAATTGCAGAGATACAATGAGTAATACAATAGAAGCTTTCTCCCTCAAGAGTCCAACCATGAAAATGACCAAGAAAGTACATAATATAGGTAATCTAACATATTTCCTTGCCTCTAGGGGTCGAGCTCACTATCTTAGGAGCTGTTTCAACCAATCCTAAACTGAGCACTGAAAACTAGGCAGTCAAAACAACTTGCCTCTATAAGCTAGGAAACCAATTCATTCATTAAATTTTTTCCTATCTCATGAATGAATCTTCTAGAAGAGATAAATAAGTGTCAAAATATCATAAAATTACATCATTTACAACAAGGAGGATCAAAATCTACTCCAAAAAGTCAAATCCAGTCAAAACTGGGTTTTGCTGAGCTGTAGGTGAATTTCTGTGAAAACTGCCCAACACGTCGCGCCCTGATCCTGAACACGTCGCGCGCAGGTCTGGACGGGTCGCGCACGGGCTCTATTTGCAATTTTGCCCAATTTCTCTCCAAATCGCTTTTCACTATTGCTTTGAGGCAAATGATGATCAAATGGAGGGAGAGAGGGGCTTTATAGGCTTGATTTAAATTAATTTACCCTCAAACCCTCTTTCTAATGTTTATAACTTGACACTTTTTCAAAATTTAAATGCTGCTGACTTTATGGTTTCCTTTTGTCCTGAAATTGGTTGAACTGATGCTTTTTCTTGAAAATTTTTGCAGGGATAGCTTCTGAGGAATCTTGGCAAAGGGGACCAGGGCTGCATGCTGACTTTTGAAGAATTTTGAATTTTTACAACTTTTTACAAAAATGAGAAAATGACCTTGTCTTTAAAAACAGGGTTTTTAAATCCAAGGTAAAAATTAGTTGTACAAGATGAAATCTTTTGAAGAAATACTTTGATAGTCATCCCTCTAGCCTACTGGGCATTTATTGACTTTTAAAGACATGACCTCAAAGACAAATTGGACCTAAACCCTAGACCTAGGACTTTTGACCTCAAGACAAGACAAGTAACCTTGAAAGAGTTTATTGACTGAAACAACTTGATCCAGCAGTGCCAAGAGGGGAATAAAGACACCAGCTCCTCCATCAGGGTTATGGCATGCCTAATGGAATGCAATGAGATGACACTGATGAGACACCTACTTATGCAAATGCAAAGAGCTTTGATCGCTGATGGAGGGCTACTAGACCGACTCTAACATTGGCTCCAATGGGGATGGTAGCTCCTTGGAGGTACCAAGAACCTTAGACCTCTGGGAGAGCAGGCCAGTGCTTTTCAATCATTGGGCAATGGAGTCATTATTTAACAAACAATACAAGACTTTGACTCGCTTATTGACTGAAACTTGATTCAAACCGACTCAATTATGAAACCTACATGACTGAAAACTGACTCACAAATGACTCATGACTGACTTAACTAAAACAAGAACTTACAAAGCTTATTGAAGGGCAGCAGTCCATCAAGATTTGAAATCATGATGACAACCACCTGTGTTTCTTACAAGACAATATACCATCAAACTATATCAAAATGCCAATGCAACCAATCAAGAAGATGGCTTCTTGACTGATTCTTCTTATCAGATCTTCTGGTCAATAGTACAAACCTATCACTGGGCATCCAAAAACATAGTTGACCATGGCTTCAATAAAACACTGTAATAAACATTTTCACTGCTGGCTGCAACAAACTTGCTAGAGGATCGTGAAAAACATGAAGATTTGCCACTGCCACCTCCTGCTGAAAGAACAAGGTGTCCTTTGTTTCAAATTCTGATCTGCTTTCATCATGTGCTTTAGTAAAAGTATGCTCATGGGCTTCAAAAATCTCTGAACAAATGGATGAGCAGATCTCTTCTTGAAAAAAAATTTCAGCACATGAAACATATGAAGAATATGAAAGGTAATCCTGTATGCTCTGATCTTCTGTAGTCTGACAATATGGTAGGTCATTTTCATATGATATGACAACCGGATTATCATCTTTGTGAAGGAAAACATTATCTGTTTGCTGATCTACAAGACAATCATCTTCTTCAACAGAGGAAGAAGTTTCCCCAACACTTTCCTGACTATGTGTGCATTGCAAATCTGCTGTAGCTTGGGCTGTAACAAGACCTTTCAAAAGCTGATCTATCTCCTCTTCAGACAAAGGAGACAATGCCTTTTGTTCTCTTCTGCTTAAACAGTAATTATCTTCATATGATAGGGCACTCAAACTATCATTTATTACTGAGCTATTGAAAGGAGATTCATCACTTACTTGCACAAAGATCTCACCTTGCTGTTCATGAACTGACTGGATTGCTTCTTCATGAAGGCTGTGTTCTAATGATGGACTAACAGTATGAATTACTGTGTCTTCTACATTCCAAATGATTTCAACAGAACCTGGAGTAGCTGACTGGACATTATCACAATCTATAATCAGCATTGGACTTACTTGCATGTTGCTGTCTTCTGTGGGCAGATCTGAAATGTCATTCTCCCTTTCATCATGTTCAGCCATATTATCTTCAACCTGCTGATCTTGATTCTGTTGCAAAATGTCCTGATCATCTTGATAGGAATTTTCTAAGTTTTCTTTATGTTGCTGAAATGGATTCTCATACAGAGCCTCCATGATCTCACCATCCATAAAATTATCATCTTCATAATACTTCTCAAGGCTTTCAATAAAATTATGTACATGGCTACAACAGTTCTGAACTAAAATCAAAGATGGATATGATTCTTTATACTTTTCAAAGAACACGGTATGAAAATCCCTTAAACAATAAATTGAAGCAGATGGCAAACTTTCATACCAGGATCGGGCTTCATCTTCCAGAGTAGCCATAAACATTTTCATCAAACAGTCCTCAGGAAAATTGATCTTTAACTTGCGAATATGCATATGAAATCTAACCAGATGTAAAGCAGCATCCTTCTTACCATCAGCGTTAAATGTGGGCAGGTTCCTTGAACAATCTACCTTGGGCATCTTATTCGGAAAACCTGGAATGTGATCTCGGCTCAAGGGAGCATATCTTCTGCAATCCGATCCATCTTGAGAAATCTCAAAGCTACTGATCTCTCTGCAGTGAAGTCACCATGAAGCACAGGTTGCTGGATTCTTCAGTGAAAGGAGTCGCCAGGTGAACGATTTCAGCCTGTGAAAACTCTCAACTAATCATCCAAAAGTTCAGAGTTTGCAAATGAACTGGGGTGAAATGCAAATGAAGTGTTACATTCACTAGCTCACGGAGGTCGACTGAAGCAGCGTTTATCTACTTGCGCTGATGCAAAGCAAGAGCGTTTTCGAAGGCTACCTGGCGTATCTTCAGACTCCGTCTAAGACTTATGAAATAAACACATCAGTCAGCAAACAATTCGTTCTCCCCAGTATGGTCGCCAATATGTTAGCGCTTGAAATTTCACCTCAGGCTAAAAAAGGTAAACTCCAAGGCAACATCAAACCACTTAGCCTCGTAGCTAGCCCTACGGGGCAGGAGAGGGCTCTCTCCGGTATATCTCGGTAAAGATCTTCAACGAGCGAGATAACCAATAAGGAAACACTAATTTTAGGCTAGTAAACTGATAAAAAGGTTTGATTTGGGATTTTTAGGGTTTTGGTGGAAAATTGGGGAATGGCAATTTTGGGTGCGGGGATTGGACACAGTTTTCGCAGGGGGTTCTTTGGGGCAAGGTAGGAGACTGTATTGATGCCTTTGATAGAGGTGGATGGATGAGAATGACTGGTGAGGAGCTAAGGAGAGCAAGCAATCACCTTGAATTCTCCTTAAACAGCTGAAAACATTGATATTAAGCAAACTTAAAGGCAGAGCATAGCAACCATGAATTCTACCTTAACACTTCATTTGCCTAATTTGCAGAAGCAAAAGTAAGAAGATGAATCACATAACAAACTTACAAGTACAAAGAGATACACACCATCAACACATGTAACCACAGGAATCCCAAAAAGGACTGCAAAACCCTGGTCTTTCTTCCTTTGCCAAAATTGCAGAGATACAATGAGTAATACAATAGAAGCTTTCTCCCTCAAGAGTCCAACCATGAAAATGACCAAGAAAGTACATAATATAGGCAATCTAACATCTTTCCTTGCCTCTAGGGGTCGAGCTCACTATCCTAGGAGCTGTTTCAACCAATTCTAAACTGAGCACTGAAAACTAGGCAGTCAAAATAACTTGCCTCTATAAGCTAGGAAACCAATTCATTCATTAAAATTTTGCCTATCTCATGAATGAATCTTCTAGAAGAGATAAATAAGTGTCAAAATATCATAAAATTACATCATTTACAACAAGGAGGATCAAAATCTACTCCAAAAAGTCAAATCCAGTCAAAACTGCGTTTTGTTGAGCTGTAGGTGAATTTCTGTGAAAACTGCCCAACACGTCGCGCCCTGATCCTGAACACGTCGCGCGCAGGTCTGGACGGGTCGCGCGGGCTCTGTCTGCAATTTCGCCCAATTTCTCTCCAAATCGCTTTTCACTATTGCTTTGAGGCAAATGATGATCAAATGGAGGGAGAGAGGGGCTTTATAGGCTTGATTTAAATTAATTTCCCCTCAAACCCTCTTTCTAATGTTTATAACTTGACACTTTTTCAAAATTTAAATGCTGCTGACTTTATGGTTTCCTTTTGTCCTGAAATTGGTTGAACTGATGCTTTTTCTTGAAAATTTTTGCAGGGATAGCTTCTGAGGAATCTTGGCAAAGGGGACCAGGGCTGCATGCTGACTTTCGAAGAATTTTGAATTTTTACAACTTTTTACAAAAATGAGAAAATGACCTTGTCTTTAAAAATAGGGTTTTTAAATCCAAGGTAAAAATTAGCTGTACAAGATGAAATCTTTTGAAGAAATACTTTGATAGTCATCCCTCTGGCCTGCTGGGCATTTATTGACTTTTAAAGACATGACCTCAAAGACAAATTGGACCTAAACCCTAGACCTAGGACTTTTGACCTCAAGACAAGACAAGTAACCTTGAAAGAGTTTATTGACTGAAACAACTTGATCCAGCAGTGCCAAGAGGGGAATAAAGACACCAGCTCCTCCATCAGGGTTATGGCATGCCTAATGGAATGCAATGAGATGACACTGATGAGACACCTACTTATGCAAATGCAAAGAGCTTTGATCGCTGATGGAGGGCTACTAGACCGACTCTAACAGGGTTTACTGGAGATGAAAGACAAAAGAAAGCTCAAGTCATTTGTTGAATGTACTGAAAAAGAGTATCCTCTTACTCTTTAGCAGATAATGATGACTTTAAGGAGTTTAATGAGGCAAAAGCCTCTATTGTAGTTTAGAAATATTTTATAATGATCAAGAAAATAAGGTTCTATGAGAAACGCTTACTACATGGGTGATTTGTCTGAGGTTCCTATAGCTCAAGAAATCTATGAAAAATTAACCAAGCACGAAATAATTTTTCAATCCATGAGAAGAATGCCTTCTTATGAAGACAATGAAAAGGTAGACAAAGGCCAACTCTTGGAGTGTGGAATCAATGTGTGGCTTAGGAAGTGCCAGCATCAGTGCAACTTTTAAATGATAGTACTAAAGAAAATGTACAAGCTGGGCTATGGAACATGATTGATATGCCACATCAATAATGTTATTCAGAAGAGATATTCTCTGTGGATAGAATACAATTTCTTGATTAGCTTATATAGGTCATTTCATGGAACACATTGTGAATCCTTTGGGAAAATTCTTGGTGTTGGAATCAAATAGAATAAGGTAAGATGATTTTATTTGTTTCTAACTAATCATCACAAAAGTAGGTCAATGGGACTAAGAGAGGATATCCAATGTAATTGAAAAGTGGGACTGTGAAATAAACTCCCAAATCAATGCTACCAAAAAGTAGATAAAGATAAGGATAAATTCCCTAGCTAAAATAAACTTTAAGAGAAGATAGGAGTACAAGAGAAATGTTAACAACTAAATCTAGGTGAATGGGAGAAATGAAATAGAGAGTATGTCCAGGGATGTTGAAGGTACCTGTTGAGGCCAAATGAATAGAGTGAGAGTCAGGCTCCTCATTGGAGTCATCAACCACTGTAAAAGGGATGATGTACTAGAAAATGATGTCCTCAGGGAAGTGACCGCATGATACTATCGGGAAAACAAGAGCTAGGAAGCACATCTCTCATAACATCCAAGGGGGTGGGGAAGAAGAGAAAACATGGTGTATTTTAGATCTTGTCATGGTCAACATATAGAGGCCACTTCTTCCTATTACTTTAATATGAAAAAATGTCAAGACCTGTGACACAATAAGTATACCATTCTACAATGATAAATGGTGAAAATAGGTTGGATACAGACAAAAGTGAGCCCAAGGACACAATTATACCTTCTACAATTTATTTTTCACAACACTTTCAATGATTTAATGAATCAACAAATTTTTCTTCATGAAAACAAAATTAAATTCTTGGAATGTCAGTGGTTTGGTGCATAGCGGAAAGAAATATGCAGTACTAGCAGGCAAGGTTGTTCAAGATAGAAGCGGACATTGTAATCTATAGGAAGTCAAATCTAAAACCTTTGATGGAGTTTGATTTGTATGGTAAATGATGGCCCACTCGTTCTGTACAATTGTACGATAGTGGATATAGATAGTGCTAGATCTTCTAACATAATTGGAAACTAACTTCTAGACATTGTTTTATGATGGTTCTATGTTACAGGAGGGTGCAAGGGAAGACTCTACATTGATTGATCCCTAGAAAAATCATACCCTTATTTCCTATAGGCCTTGAAAAAGTTCTTGATTTGAAGGTGAAACATTTAAAAGTTTTGGTTTGAAAATTATACTATGGAAGGTAAAGAATTCCATCCATTTTCTTTTTCTTCATTTGGAGAATTGCCAATCTGAGGTACGAACCTTGGTTACTGAATTTTTTTATTTTAGTATTTTTCCATTTCGAGATCTTCATTACTTCCTTGAAAAATATATTTTCTTCATGAATCTTTATCACAGAGATAATACCTTATAACAATAGGATTACCAACAATGAAGTGTTATGTCATCAATGATGCCTTACTTGCACTTGATATAACACTGAGACAAAAGTATTGTAGAGCAACATCTATACTATGATTATATTCATTGTGAATATATCCACTTCATAGATCTAAACTTCTTCATTGAGATTACTACCACTGTGATTTGAACTTTAGTCTTGCTGCCACCTTAGACTTGTTGCCCCTGTGATTTGAGCTTCTATCTTGCTGCCACCTTAGACTTGTTGCCACTGTGATCTGAGATTCTATAGGGATCTAATTCCGTTCAACATTTTATCACCCATACTGTCTGAAATACAAAGAGACCTTTCTATGGAGATCTAAAACTATCTTACTGTCTTATCCACTGAAAGTTTCAGAGGTATGTGAAGTCTATTATGTGGTAATACAATGAGCCTAGGATCCTATATATAGTGATTCATCCATATACTTAAGCCGACCTGAGCATCTGAATGGGTGGGTCTCCTTAATGTGAGCCGATATGAGTTTGTCACATTATTTGGAAGCCGACATGAAGAGAGGACTCTGTGCTTGTCATTGGAGGGCTACATAGACTTCTATTTATTTGACATATGCTCAAGAAGAGCTCTTCATACATGACATTGACTCTTTGACTCTAATGATAAATCCTAAGGCTCTCAATGGGAGCCACTAATAAATAAAATCTCTTTCTCATGAAACGAGTGAACGTCTCCATGAGGCTGCCCTCCAAGATTCTCCCAGCAAGCCATCCCTTGATACAGGGAATATCTCTTGCTTTTTTTGCTTGTTTTCTCAGTTGCATGCACCCAAGACAACATATTAAGAGGGGAAGAAAAATAAAGACAATTACTCATGGCCTAGCAAACTGTTTGGTCAATTTAGTGTGTCCTAAATTGCTACATTAATTATCAATCCGGGAGTCGTAAACTGATGAAGTGTGGCGCACTATATGTGCAAGATAACCTCTTCTTACTTTTTGTCGTTATTGATTTTTATGTTGTTTTGGGGGTTTTTATCTTCGATGGAATTCCTATTCCTAAGTCTCTAGAAGGCAAGTATGGTTATAGATTTTAAGGCAATTATGTCCTCTATAATTGTTCCCAAAACTTAACACTTCAGAAGGTCTTAGAACATACTAGTGATGAAAGTAATACTTGAATCAAGAATGAAAATGTGCTGCTATTTAAAACAAGTAAATAATGAACTACTGATCATGAAACTATCATCTCTGCTGCTGCCTAAATACAGAAAAATGATTTAAGCTACTGTACTCAAAGAAATCAAAGATTGCAAAGAAAGTAAAACTAAAATCAAATTACATCATTCATAATATGATTTCTCGCCAGTTAGTCTAGCTATGGCTTTCGGAGATAATCGTCAATGACATGAGCAATCTAATATCTAATTGCAGAAAAGTAAACTAAAATCAAATCACTACATTCATAATTCGATCCCTTGCTAGTTAGTCTAGCTATGGCTTTTGGAGGTAACCGTCAATGACATGAGCAATCCAATATCTAATTGCAGAAAAGTAGACTAAAATCAAATCACAACATTCATAATTTGATCCCTCGCCAGTTAGTCTAGCTATGGCTTTCGGAGGTATCCGTCAATGACATAAGTGAGTTGATTTCTAAACTAACTTAACAAAGTAAATAAACAAAACTGAAATAAACAAAACAGAACTGGAATTAAACAAAAACTAAGAAAGCAAAGTCAGCAAAGGATTAATTCCATATCAATAGTCATTGTGAAAATTATATGCAGATGCCCGGGCTGCCTACTCTATCCTGAAACATGCACACACTAATCAGCGTTATACAAAGCTTGTAAAGTCATGGACAGAAGTGAAATGTTAGAAATATATACACAGGTGAATAACTATAAAACATGTGCAGTGAAAATAAGGAAATGATACATAAAGACTATATAGCAACAATGGAAACGAAACCTCAGTGTGCAGGGTCCCTCTGCACAACCTCGGCCAACAGGATATCAATCCAAAATTATGTTCACGTAAGCATGTAGAACAGAGTCTTCTTGTATATCTCAAAACACAGTTACAGCAATAAAACTAGTGTCACGGCACAGTGAATTCTTAACAGCAAAATTACATTCAAAAGACTAACTATTATGCATATAGAAATGCGTTATTTATAACAAAGGTTACATAACTGTTTTCCTTATAAAACTACGTGAACAAAGACATGTAAAAGACAGCGTCCATGGATTTAGCATAATGGTTGCCGTGATGATTAAATCTATTGAGGGTGGCTGTTGGATTCACCTTGTGGAGCAGTCCACAGGTGTCGATATGTCCCCAGGGATCTAGGAATGACCACGAAAGTCTTCACATGTTTGAAAATGGAGTCCTGTTGCCGTAGGACTCCTATGTTTGACCACCGCTTGACCACCTTTGACCACGACCTTCTTTGATGAATCCAACTGGACCAATAGGACCTGATCCATGTCCAGATCATTTCCAACTTTCCCATGTGGCTTGCTTTGCCTGGTGACACCTGCAACCTGGAGTTTAACAAAAACAACTGCGGAAAGTTGAATCAGCTGCAGAAAGTGACAAGATTCCGCAGCTCATGAGCAAAAATCTAGTTCAAACAACAAACACAAAACATAATTAGAAAACCATTTTAATGCCCTTTTGGAATCAATATGCAATGATTTTGATAGTTTAGGAGGTTCAAGTGAGTGGAAAAGTTTAAGAAAGTGTGTAGGAGAGATGCAAGTTCAGGGCTCAACACAAACTCAATCAAGGTTCCATATCACTCATGAGCCATAGCCTCCACATGGAAAACATCTGGGACTGTATCCCAAATGGGGTTAATGAAAGTCAACAACACATAAGGCTTTCTTTTTTCTCATTTCCTTCAACAAGCATGTTTTCCAGTCTAATGATAATTGGGTGAAAAGCTTTGTTCCTTAGAATGACATGTTTGTGACATCTTCAAAAGTATGTTCTTTGAAGAAAATTAAGACAATAGAAATTAATGGATACATAAATAAAATTATGACATTTGCTTATGACTCTGGGATGCGTTGGATCATGGAGTAGGGTTTAATGGAGATGAAAGACCAAAGAAATTTCAAGTTGTCTGTTGAATGTACTGAAAACGAGTATCCTCTTAAATCTTTAGCAAACAATGACAACTTGTCTTGATGATGAACCACACTGGTTGGTTCGAAACGCATCGACAAAATCATCCCGATGTGATTTTCGCCGAAGAATCTTCTCTCAAACTTGATATGGATCACAGAAGCCTAAATTCAATAATTGAATCCCTATGAGGCAAAAGGATCTTTTGTAGGTCAGAAATATTCTATAATGATCAAGAAAAGAAGGTTCTATGAGGAGCTTTTACTACATGGGTGATTTGTCTGAGGTTCCTATAGATCAAGAAATATATGATGAATTAATCAGGGAGGCAATAATTTTTCAATCCATGAGGATAATGCTTTCTTATGAAGAAAGTTAAGAGGTGGACAAAGGTCAACTCTTGGAATGTGGAATCAATGTGTGGCTTAGTAAGTGCCAGAATCAGTGCAACTTTTAAATGAGAGTAGTACTAAAGTAACTGTACAAGATGGGCTATGGAACATGACTGATATACCACATTATGTACAATCTTGATAGGCTCAACTTGACATCAACAATTTTATTCGATAGAGATATTCTCTGTGGATAGAATAAACTTTCTTGATTGGAGTATATAGGTGGTTGCATGGAACACATTGTGAAGCCTTTGGGAAAATTCTTGGTGTTGGAATCAAATAGAATAAGATAAGATAATTTTATTTGTTTCTAACTAATCATCACAAAAGTAGGTCAATGGGACTAAGAGAGAATATCCAATGTAATTAAAAAGTGGGACTATGAAAGAAACTCCCAAATCAATGCTACCAAAAAATAGATAAAGATAAGGATCAATTCCCTAGCTAAAAGAAACTTTAAGAGAAGATAGGAGTACAAGAGAAATGCTAACACCTAAATCTAGGTGAATGGGTGAAATACAATAGAGAGTATGTCCAGGGATGCTGAATCATGAATAGAGTGAGAGGCAGGCTCCTCATTGGAGTCATCAATCACTATAAAAGGGATGATGTACTGGAAAATGATGTCCTCAGGGAAGTGACTACATAGTACTATTGGGAACACAAGAGTGAGGAAGCACAACTCTCATAACATCCAAGGGGGTGAGGAAGAAGAGAAAACTTAACGTATTTTAGAGTTTGTCTTGGTCAACATATAGAAGCCACTTCTTCCTGTCACTTTAATATGGAAAAATGTCAAGACCTGTGACACAATAAGTATACCATGCTACAAGGATAAATGGTGAAAATAGGTTGGATATAGACAAAAGTGAGCCCAAGGACACAGTTATACTTTCTACAATTGATTTTCACAATGCTTTCAATGATTTAGTGAATCAACAAATCTTTGATCATGAAAACAAAAATAAATTCTTGGAATGTTAGAAGTTTGGTGCACAACATAAAGCAATATGCAGTACTAGTAGGCAAGGTTGTTCATGATAGAAAGGAAGACATTATAATCTATAGGAAGTCAAAGCTCAAATATTTGATGGAGTTTGTTTCATAAGGTAAATGATGGTCCACTAATTCTACACAATTGTATGATAATGGATATAGATAGTGCTAGATCTTCTAACCTAATTAGAAACTAACTTCTAGACATTATTTTATGATGGTTCTATGTTAGAGGAGGGTGCAGGGGAAGACTATACATTGATTGATCCCTAGAAAAAGAAAACCCTTGAAAAATTTCTTGGTTTGAAGGTGAAACATTTAAAAGTTTTGGTTTGAAAATTATATTATGGAAGGTAAATAATTCCATCCATTTTCTTTTGCTGCATTTGGAGAATTTCCAATCTGAGATACAAAACTTGATTACTAAATTTTATGCTTTTAGTATTGTGTCCATTCCTCAATGTAAGATTGTAGTTGTGTACATTCATCTATGTAAGATGTAGTTGTGTCTCTTATGATTTTCCCAAAGAGGTTAAGATGAAATGAAGCTTTTTTTCTGACTATTTCTTGCTTCGCATCTTCCACTGCCCATTCTGCAGGCTGCCAATCATTGATCCATTGTTTCACTTTGGGATTGAGCCTCTCTATGTCCTTTATTCTTTGGTAATATGTCATAATCAATTCTCTGATTATGTCAACACATGGAAATTTTTAAGTGCTCAACTAAATGGCATTTAATTTGCCGAGCTAGGCTTGCCACAAAGCAAACGTAGGGATGATGGGTAAGAGGGATTTGTTTATGGTATTTCCTGTAATGACTCTAGGTTAGTTCTTATACTAGACAAAAAAAACTTGATCCCAGCTGGATGGTCTAGAAGACAGAGGGATATTTATCTCAGAGATAATAAAGTTCCATAATGAGATCATTAAAGGGTAGTCATGGAAAATATGGGTCATGGATACGTCACAATATTTGCAACAAACCCACTAGGGTGGACAAAGTATACAGTTTTTGAACTAGTTCTCAACAATTAGCAGCTTCATATGCATTGTGAGGCATAAGAAATCTACGTTTTGAGCAAGATCTTGTTCCACATGATGGAAACACATAGAATCCATAAGTAGACCGTTTCAAAATAGTAAGGTAAACTTGCTTTACAATGTATTGTCCTTGTGTTTCCCTGTGAGGGGTATTTCTCTTTTCTGAAAGCAATTGGAGCTGAATCTTTTATGGCTAGGGTCATTTCCTTCCAGTGCTTTATCAAATGAAGGGGAATATTTGAAGGTTGCTTCCATCCTTTCCAATTTTTTTATCATATTCACTTCAAATGGAGATATCAACAAGAATCTAAACACCATTATTTTCTGTAAAGGCCTTTGGGCTAAGGGAATATTTCCCATAATGGTGTCCCTCCATATCTTTATTGTTTTCTCATTCATGGGATGGAGTTGATTTACAAATTTAGATATATCCAAAGGGAAGGTCTCTCAAAAGGATCCTGTGCCTTTTTGCCTCATTAAAATATATGTTCTAGATTACTTCCTTTCACCCTAATGTTTTTCCAAAAACTGAATATTAATATATGCATGGACGTGCTAATGGTATAGTGACATCTAATGCATTGAGACATCTCTAATTCTCTATGGCCTTTGGGTAGTCAAGCAAATTCGTGGGAGGAGGTCAAAGTTATGAAACACTTCTTGGTATTTATTCTTTCTATTTTAGCTTATGGTTTCACTGGAGCATTGTTTGAGGTCACTTTCCCTTATCTGAGGTCTGATGTTTATCTTTGACGTGTTTTTATGGAGGTTATTCCAACGCAGATCCTAAGGCTTAAGTCTGGCCTTACAAAGTGACTGAAATGAAATGTCTGAACACAAGTTTTCAAGTTGATCTATGGGTTATATACACTGCCCTTCTGTAGCATGTATGCAACTCTCATTAGGCTGATCTAGAATTTTTATGGTAGTCTTTTATTTTGAATTGGTGGAACCTTCTTCTAGGAAATATTTGTGGCCCTCTTAAGGCTCAAATTTGGGCACACATGGAGACCCATTTTAACACCTAACAAAGTTTATGTGTGCAGACTTAGTAATTGTTCTAAGGTATTTTTGACAAAGGGCTAATTTATGTTTTTGGGAAGACATGTTCCTCTGAAGTCACTCCTATGCAATTTTAGATTTCTCACTGTAATTGTCACGCAATTTCAAGTGAAATTGTTGCAACCTTGAGTATGGTATGTTTGCATCCTTTTCTAGATGATCTGAAGCCTATATTTGTGTAGAAGGAAGAACTTAATTATAGCACATAATTTCTCTCCCTTGATTACATATTCAACACTCTTAAGGTTCATACGGTGGTACATTGCAGAGCTCCTAGGGTTAGTATTTGACTGGTATTGATATATTAAGTAGCAACTACATAAGACAATTTTGTAGACCTTTCTCTTCCATCATTTCTGTTATCATTGGTTTTGTTCAGAGTTTTGTCTTGCAATAGAGGACATAAATAGTATTTTTAGAGATTCAAGGAGCATATCTACAGATAATTCCTATGGCATCTTTGTGAACCCTACTACAAAGTCTAGATGTGGCAAGAGGTGGTAATCCTTGCTAGAGAATATACTTGTTGTATTGAACTTGAAGACAAAATAAAATTTGCTCATGAGGGCTCAAATTGAAGCATTAAAAGTTGATCCTTGACAGTAAAGGTTTCATAGGGTCAGCTTGAAGATCCATATCTTCACCAACAAATCTTGCCAAGATATAAGACAAAGTTGTTGTGTAGCAATATTTATCAATAAATCCGAGGTATGATGATACAGTTGAATTTGAGCTATTATTGAAACTTGGACTAGTTTGAAGGATTGGACATCATATGTACATTGTGATTGATTGAGGTACATTGAAGTGTATAGCACACTGTGTTTAGAGATCAAAAATCTAAGTCCACTTGCATAGCTAGGCCATCATTATTTCTGTCCAGAACTTGTGTTGATCAAGTTGGCTGCTAGGGTTTAACAATACTTGTTATGGTGATAAGGTTTAGGCCACAAACTTGTGCATAACTATTCATGAAAATGATTGATGAAATGCGAGTATGGCCATAATCTAGTAAGACAAGGTGCTCGAGATGTACGCTTTAAAGATTGTAACTCATGTGGATGCCTCCATATCTAAGATAAGTCAGTGTAGTAGAAAATATTTTGTTCTGATTACAGAGATGAATGGTAGAGAAAAATGGTATATTTTGTTTGATGACAGAGCTTGTATTTGCAAGTTTGTTGGTGTTTGATGAGTGAATGCCATGATGATTTATGTATGCCATTATGGAAAAACTCTACTGCTTATTGATAATTTGATACACTATTAGTGTTGTCATTTAGTTTCTTTGTTATCCAGTGGATCCATTTTATTTGGTGGCTTCTTATCTCAGATAGAGTTAAATGAATTTGTTTTTCTATGGCATCCTATGGAGGTTCTGAAGAACAAAATTACTTACCTAATGTAATCAGAGGTAAGATGGAAGACTGTTATTGTCAAACATTTCTTTTCTTGTTGGTTCCATAGAATTTAATTTTATTACCACTCCCTTCATGTGCCACAATTGGTGAGTTTATCAACTGTTGCTCAGGGATTTTCATTGTGCCATGATAAAATTTTTAATTGAAAACTCACTTTGATGGAGTCTGTGTAGAGCATAAATTTATCTCAAGTATCATTTGGAAGTATTCTAGTCTCTAAAATCTGAACAAAATGAGGTTGCATGATATGAATATTTAGTGCCAATTCAAATCATGTCATTGTGCCCTCACAGTCCTTCAAATCTCTAATTTATCTCCTCTACCTTACCTATAACTACCCTTAAAATCTCTAATTTATCTACCCTATAAGCTAGCCTTGGGTTTGAGGCAATTCAAATTCAAAGCTCTGAACTCAAACTTGCCTCCTGGGTTATTGAACCCTAGCTGGCTCATCAAGCACCCATTTAGGTAATCTTGAAGTTACCTTCTGGATAAGTTTCTACAGGCTCAACTGATACCACTGTGAATCTCTGGAGAGGTTCAAAATGTCTTCATACTTTTACAGGACACACAGGTACATATGAGATAAAATACATATTAATTTATGAGGTTCTTTAAGCATGGAGGAGACATGCAATATCAATCCAAACCATTAATCTGACCTGTTTTATTGCACTGCCTATGGTGAGTGAAGTGAATTTATCATATTATGATAAAAGCTAGCCAACCCTTCTCTGGGATACTATTTTATTAGAGATCCTCAACATTATGAGAAAAATTGTAAAGAAAAGGAGTCTGAGTAAATATGTGTAGAATCTTGGACTTCATATGATGTCTTGTAACTTTTATGTAACATATTTTTCTATTTGCCATGAAACCATATCTTTTGACATTACAAGTAAAATCAAAATATCATATTGCTTCTTCACACACCATCTCTAGAATTATCATGTGAGTTGTAGGTATCTTTATACTCTCTTTCTTCATGCATACTTTCTTAAACTGCATTGTTTCTTTCCTTTCTCATACAATTTGAAGAATATTTGCTTATTTTGAAAAGTAAGAATTCATTCAAGAGTTTCTAAAAATTGGCAGGGTGTTATTTGAAGGGTTGATAAATAGCACGTCATTGTGCACTATTCAAATCTCTAATTTCGCAAGGCATCTGAATGCCATATTTTTCTCCAGATCGAGGCTTTGTGGGGAAGTGAAGAGCGAGAAAGTTGTTGGGCATAGCTCTACTTAACTGAATACTCAACTAAACCCCACCCTCTACAGTCTGATTCATCAAGGTTCTTTAGGGCACAACCATGCAATTTATATTCCATTGAGGCCACCAAATGGAACAAGTGTGAAGGTGGAGCCCCAATGTCCCATCCTCTCAATAATCTAAAGCTCTGTCCCATGAAGAAATGTCAAAGAGAGAATTTTCTCCTTGTTGTCCAATCATATCTTTAAAGGAGTGAGATCACGAGAGTCAAGCAGTTGGTGACCCATGATGCTATTCTTCCAAATATTGATATTTTTACCATTTCCTAAAATCTAGGTAAACTGATCCATTATTATTGGAATGGTAGATTTCATAAGTCTCCAAATGGATGGCCATCATCTCACTTGGAGAATATCATCTGGAGACTACTTTCTTTCCCATATGAAATATTTTTTGTGCAACTGCAAAACCTTTTCCCACCATTCATACTTCCCTGACACTAGCCTTCATAAGAGTTTAGCACCCATTGATAGAATCCTTGATTCCAAGCCCACCATGAGATTTGGGTTCCTAGACATTAGATTAGTTAACCAAGTGAAATCTTTGGAATTGGATTTCCCTCTTTACTAGAGAAATCATCTTAATTCTTGAGGCAGAGTTTGCTTAACAATCGCCCGAGCAAGCATTGGAGAAAATTGATAGATGGGAAAGGAGAGCATTCTCATGTCATTCTTATTTCCCATTATGTGTATAATCTTAATATATTTTGGGAAAAACAGCTAAATATTTCTTGTTAACTCCACCAAGGAATAAACCTTTGTCCTGTTGAATGCAATGTCCTACTGCTTGTGGTGAGAAAAAACAATAGAATTAAGGCAAGGAATTCTCATATGGTAACTCCAAAATTACTGGAATAAGGACCCATTAAAAATGGCTTGTGAGTTGTCATCCCTTCCTAACCAAGAAGAGTGCATGGGGGCTTTAATGTGAGGAGACAACAACTCAATTTCATTTTCTCAAGAATGAGATGCATGAGTTTGAGTTAACACAAATGATGCATGAACTAGAGGGCCAAATTTTCTTTGTAAGGAGGAGATTCAAGGATTTGAACAATATCATCTTACTGCACAATCCTGCTATTTTTGTGAGAATGATGGTGTTCTTGAATAAGATGAAGTTTTAGCATCTTCCTCTCCTTCATAAGTTTAGGAAATTGACTTGGGACAAATAATGAATGAAATGAAGGGTCAACACCTTTTTCTCATGAAATATAATCAAGAATTTTAAAGAAAATAAAATTTTGCCCAAACATGTTCTCATAAATGTGGTGTTGCTTTAGAAGATACTTTTGCAGATCCAAATAGTTACATGCCTGATGAGTACTTTAGGACCATGAAACTACTAGCCTTGCTGAGAATGAGGATGAATATGCCCAAGAGTCGAGACTTCCCACCCTCAAATGTTAATATTGTAGAAGCCTTTTACCAAAATTAGCATTATGATGAAGACATGATTGGGCACAAAGACCAAGTTGTAAGACCTCCTGCAACACAACATATATCATATAAGTCTGGCGTCAATTGCAAGAACCTTACTCCTGCATGCTATTTACTTAAGATAGAGTAGTCAATAGAGTAACATGTTGAATGTGTCAATGAGGGCCATATTCACGGGGTCTTTGATGGTTGTCTAAATGGTAATAAGAAGGAGAATTAAAATAGAGCTCTCTTCAAGCCAAATGGGGATTGGAAGAATCAAATGTCTTATTTTAGTGCAAAGGGAGGTATATATTTACAATTTTCATTTTCAGATTCCCTTAGAGTTATCATTAAGCAACGGGTGGCATCCCTTATTGTGACATGATTGAGGACTCATCTCAAGCACAACTAAATGAAGCCGATGAATATTAGGAGATGAAGAAACCTCACATTTCATTGACCTAATATGCCTTCAGAATCAACCCTCATTGTTTATATGATTATATATGATCATGTTTTTAATGTGGATGATGATCAAAACTAAAATAATGATAGCCAAGAATCAACCCTAGGATGTAAATAAGAAGAAGAGAAAGAGTGGCCATTATCAAACATAGTTAGCCAACCTGTGTATGATTTTTATGCTAAGGGTATGGTTGTTAATAAGCTTAGAAGTCTCTATCATGCTGAAGATTATGGTCAAGATTATTTCTCAAATGTTGGAAAACAATGTTGAATTATGAGCAAATCATGTTGTTCATGATGCAACAGTTGACTCAAAATTGTTTTGGGAATCTCCTAGAAGTTGTAAATTGTGACTAAGGTTCTCATTGACATTTTCCGAACTTTGGAAAAGGACAATTTTGATTTTCATCTTGATATTTTTTTTTTATGACACTGATACAAAGTAATGTAAAAGGGTGCAACTCAAATTCCAGTCTGATTCATTGTTGATACTTGGTGCTAATCTTCAAAAGTAATGAAGAGGTTTTTATCTTCACAATCCCATACCAACATCAGATTCAGTGATTGGTTTCCATGAGGTTATGGGTCAAGGAAACATCCACTCCATGAATGAGATGCTTGAGGAGGCTTCTCCTATTCTGGGAAAACATCATACTTATGATGCATTCACTTGCAGGAATAAAGGGAAAGGAAAACATGTTTGCATACAAGAATGATAAAGAAATCTTAGGGAAAGGTATCTTCACTTTTTATTTATGTTCTTCACCCACACCACTCTTGTGTTTTCATTTATCATTTTTGGTCATTTTTAGAGTCATTTAAGTTAAGGGCTTAAGTATTTTTGGACCTTTTGGGGTAGTTTTTATAGGTGGCATGTATGGATTGCTCATTCATTCTACACTTTAGCCCTTCATGTGCATGTTTCCCTAGCAATCAAATGCATGATTCAGTCCCATACATTAAAAAATTTGTTGGCTCAACTCCATTGGTGATCTCATGTTTCCTATTTGATCAACATTATCTCATGGATTCTCTACCCTATCTATTTAATGTGCTAAATGAGATCTGCTCATTCAACTTGTCCTGATGATGAACCACACTGGAAGGTTTGAAACGCGTCGACATAAGTTTTTCTATGTGATTTTCGCCGAAGATTCTTCATAAACATTATCTCAGTTAGGGTAGGTAGGTAGGTTTTCCCTTTGTATTCATAGGGCACTTTCTAGCTTGCATTTTTCTTATATATTTGAAATTTAGTGTCATTCCAATCAGGGCAAGAGTTGTTGCAACTTTCAAGGTGAGAAGGAAGAAAGATGAATTTTTGTGATGGATGACTCTACTTATTGCTTCCAATTTCATAAATTCATACGTAATCTCCACTATGATGAATTTGAGTAATTTTCAACACAATATCCTTTGTATGGGAGCATTAATCCATAGGAGTAAGTGAATCCTCTAGCACCATTATTAGATAGTTATTTGGTGGTTCCTTTTCCTGGTCACTTTCGGTGGTATTTTACTTTTGGTACCTCTAAGAAAGATGATGATTGCTAGCCATGAACTCAGTTTTCACAACATATTAATGTCGATTATGAATGGCATTACCAAATTGTTTGAATTTAGCAGACTGTACTAGTTCAAGTACTAATTATTAAAAACAAGCTAACTTATACAAGTGGTACTGAAACAACTGTGCTCATCAATGGTTTCCACACACCTCAGGGAGACAAATTAGCAAGGTAAGGTTTATATAATTTTTATCGTTGCTTCTCTAATGGGGGATCTGGTATGTATTCATATAGAAAGGTTTTGGTCCTCATTCTTTAAAATCCCTCTTAGTTCTTAATAGATTTAGATATTTGGAGTTAATATGGATTCTTATTTTTTCTAATTGTTCATTGTGATTAATAAAATTCAAGTTTAACATGAATCTAGGCAGAGTAGTTAGAAATAGCATGTGTTTATGAGATTGAAATCGAGTTCAATCCCTTTGTCTAATGAAAGTGTTTAAGTCACGGGATTAGTCATCTGATATTTTTTATGCCATTGTTGATCTATATGCAGGAAACAAATCAAATGCTTTGCTAAATACTTCACATTCAATTTCCTCTGTGGATTTTTTCCAATGGTTCTTCACTAGTGGTGATAATTGCAACTTCATAAATTTCCCTGCCTTTGGCCTGAAAGCTTGGAAAGAGAGGTAAATTTTCTGATTACAAAGCTAATCAAAATGTTTTCCAAATTGGGATTTATGCAATATGTGATATATGTTACCCATTGCAGTTTTTACTTCGATTTGAGAATAACATACGTGGGAGCAGGTATGATTTGCACAAATATTGTTAATATATCACTGCTTATTGGAGCGTCGACTTCGTGGGGTCTCACGTGGCCTTAACAAATTATTTGCAGCACAAGATTGGGTGTAGAAAAATGTGGCTCCTTTCATTCCAGGTACAAATATAATCACCATATCTACTGGAAATGAGATTCTTTCATGGGAAACAAAGTTCTAATATCCTTTGCATCCTTTGATATAAGCTTCTCTTTCCTAGCATAACTCTGAAAATGTACTATCAAGCCCTGAAACCAGAAAGGAAAATTTGAAAAAATAGACACCAGGTATAATTATCAAAATTTTTAAAAAAGATACACCATGTATACTTATCATCTATCTTGAAACCTCAAAAATTACGTATGGAACTCAGACTTACAGATCCACCTGAGGCATTCTGGATATTATAGTAGAACCCAAACTGAAGCAACATCGTAATGTGCTCTTCCCGTGTTCGACACTTCCTACCCAATCAAAATCTATGTATCCCTGTAGTTGTACTTCACCATTTGAAACATATCTCAATTAATAAATGACTGCAAAAGGTGAATATCGCAACACATGCTTCATCACAATCCAATGTACATTCATAGGTTGCACTATGAACTAGCTCAGAGTGTTCACTACAAAGAAAATATCTAGTATGCTATTAACCAGATACATCAAGGATCTAATCAATTACCAATACATATAAGGATCAACCAAATCTAAGATAGAGCCTCTCAGCTTCTTAAAATTCACCATGGGAGTGGCCATGGACTTATAGTCCATCATCCCAAATCTCTGAAGGATCATAATAATATACTTCCCTTGACCAAGGAAGATCTCACCGGACTTCTTCCACACTTCTAACAATATAACAATAGGAGTGGCATGTTTGTTTCATTATGTTATGATCAGGCCCAAGGGTGAGCTTTGTAGCGGTAACATGTTTTTTTTTTTTTATTATCAACGATGGTTTGAGTCTTCAGACATTGTGTTTGGTGATCAAGCCCGAGGGCAAGATCTATAGCAGTGGCATGATTTTTATGTGATGATTCAAGTCTTTGGACATTGTGCTTGGTGATCATGCCCAAGGGAGATATATGTAGCAGTGGCATGTTTATTTCATTGTGTTATGATTGGTGATGGTTAGTCTTTGTACATTGTTTTTGGTGATCAGGCCTATGGGCGAGATCTATATAAATGGCCTGTTTATTTCATTATGTTATGATCAACGATGATTCATGTCTTCAGATATTGTGTTTGGTGATCAGGCCTGAGGGGGAGCTATGTAGAAGTGGCATGTTTGTTTCTAATACATATATACTCCGAAGGGTTGAAACCCATTCTTGTTTTAGGTATGCAATATTGACTATGTAAGTACGTATTCCTCACAGATCGTGACTCAATGCTTTGGTTAGGTAGTTATATGGTATGATTTGTTCAATGATAGTTGTTGGTTTGAGTCCAATCATACTCGGTCAATTTTTTTTTTGTATAAGGGTTATTGGCACACCTTATATGTCCATTTTTTCGAATAGTTATACTTTTTGTAGCACCCATAAAGTGTTGTTTGGTAGAATGTGCCCTGAAACCGTCATTATGTAGAATGATTAATCTTTGTATAAACTTTATATAGTTCTATATGGTTTTTGGATCTTTATGCATGTGGACAGGGAGTAGACTGCAATGCCATTCAAGCAGGTGGTCTATGCTTTACTCCAAATACTGTTGTGGCACATGCTACACATGTAATGAATTCTTATTACCAACTAATTGGTCATCGCAAATATGATTGTCATTTTTCTTAAACAAAGGTTCTTACACAAGAGGATCCAAGTATCTATTCATCTTTTCTCTATACTTGTCACTTTAAATAATAGATTTGAATCTTTGTTACTCAAGCCTGCACCTTAACTAGTGTCAAAGAGCCAAGCATCTCCTTTTAAAATGGAACAAATGAGTTGTTATAATTATAAGGTTCCTTGTTTGAGTTCCTCTCAAGAAACTGGCTATCCAGACACCCAAGAATGAAATTTCTAAGAAAGATATAGATATTATTCATGTTTGCATTATCACTTACTAAAATTTTCTTATCACAACCTAGTTTGTTTCTTACTTTAGGGCCTAGTAAAAAACCTTTTGGATATCATTGATTTGTTTGTGATTATCTGGTTTAGTGTCTATTATTAGGCCTTCCAGGATTTTATTTTACTGACTGCATTTGCATTCCATCCTTAGATATCAATTTTTCCATCACCCATCCCCCAAAACTATCAAAAGGTCATATTGATCTTTCAAATCCAATATAAGGGTATATTTTAACCCCATTCCATCATATTTTTTCTTGCAACAAGTTGTATTTTAGGTCTCCCTCTTTTTACTTCGAAAACTAGATGCAAGTCTAATTTTGCTAATCTTTCAAGAACATACCTTGGTGAAGTTAAAACCCTTTCAGGACCCCATTATCTTAGCCACTCTTAGAACCTTTCCTTTTTATCCTAGTAAACTTTATCACTTGGTAAGGGCACTTCCTAGTCGAGTTTTGTTTCTCTGACAATTATCTAGGGAATGTTCCAATTTGTAAGCTAAAAAGTAAAAAACACTTCACTTACATTGAGATCTTTCATTTTAACTTGGTAAGGGCACTTCTTAGATGATGTTCGATTCTCTGACAATTACCCAGGAAATGTTCCAATTTGTAAGCTAAGAAACAAAAAACACTTCACTTATATTGAGATTTTTTATTTTAAGCCTGCCTTCATTGCATTTGTAAAGAATTATATGTCATTTTCATTGGCAAGAACTACAATATAATGAACTGACTGGGATTTTCTTGTGTTGCAGGTTATGGATGATCAAATTAATATCTAGGAAAACAAGGAGAAATAGTAGAGAACCTTGATATAATTGAAAAAGAGGGATCCCTCCCTTTTGAGCAAAACAAATATGCCCTCCCTTGTTTGAGGACCTCATTGAGGTCAATTTTTCTGATGTCATGCTTGATTGATACCTTCTCATATGTCAGGAAGACTTTAAATATGAGTTAATATGTTCTTGAAACAAATCGGATTCAAATTTTAAAGATATAAAAGGTAAAATAAATGTCCATGCCTTCATTTAATTGTAACTTGACTCTATTGTGGGCGGGTTACACAAAATATGATTGGAAAAAGGATGGGGAGACAATGAAAAACATGTCTTGGATATGATTCATTTTTTGTTAGAGATCCTTCAGGTACCTGAGCCATCGACTTTGGAAATGTTTCTCGTAGGGATTCCTATGGTTTTTAATGTTGTGGTTATTTCACCTCATGGTTATTTTGGGAAAGAAAATGTTTTAGGAATGCCAGACAAGACATTGGTGGATAGGTAAACAATTTTTTTATAATTGCAATGTCCATTCCATGATATTCTCTCTTTATTGTTTGATTATATTTTGAATGTTTCTTTTGATTTTGTTTTGTCTTTTAACTAGGAAATTGAAAATACTTCATATCATGTCCATTTAAACAATAACCAAAGCTTGAAGTTGAAATTAGTATTACACAATATTGATTGGAATCCTTATAGCTATTTTGTGTTAAAATATTTTCATGACTATCATAAAAGTTTACTTTCATGTTGTTATTTGAGCACATGTTGTTTATATACTTGACCAAGTTCATGAATTAGAAAATGAAATATTGATGCGAATAAAATGACAAGGATTAAACATCACACCTTAGATTATTTGTTTTCATATCTTATCTACAACTTGAGCTTTTTAGCATGTAACTTAGTTGCCATGATTGTGCTTAAGCTTTACCTGAAGGTTGAATACTAAGTTACTAATGTGTTATTTTATAAGGTGACATTTTATTTTCTTTAAATATAGAGGACATCTCGCCACATTATAGTGGCTACTATCACCCAACTGAAGAAAACTTGTTCGAGTTTCTTACTTGTATGGGGAAAAATTACTTTGACATTGTTGATATTGAGGTATATGTCGTATAAAATCATTATAGTCTACTTTAGTTTATATTCTAGTGTTCATTTTATTTCATGTCTTACACTCTGCATTGTATTTTATTTTGTTTTCAGAAAAGGAACTCAGTATTGATGGTAACAAGCATGAATTAAAGAAAGAGGCTCAGAGCAGAGAGAGAGAAGAGAACTGGTCTAGTGATACCCTTAGAGTCAATATCCCACATAAGACACACACATAGAGACCTATGTTCAAGTCTCCAGAGTTTGTGAATTCACCTGCAATACCTTGGCAACACAATGATAATGTTTTGAAGCGATGAAACATCATTTCATGTGTAAATTGTAGTCCAACCAATATTAAGTTAGAAATTCATATTGTAATACTTTAACATTTCATATAATATAATTTCTGGTTGAAATTATTTATGGGTGCATTTGATATTGTTTGGTATTGTAATTAACATGCAACCTTGTGTTTTCATATTAGATGAACATGCACATTGTATGACATTTTTAAATTTAGTCGCAAAATCATACAAATTAATTAATGTTGATTAATAATAAACACATAAAATCAATCTAAAACTACTAAATTAGTAGTTTATATTGATTAATAATGAACAAAAATAACATGAATGTATGACTAAATTAGTCATTTATAATGATTATTAATGAAAGTAAATGAAATGAATATAAAATACTAAAGTAGTCGCTTATATAATGAATATGAAACTACCAAAATAAAATAAATGACTAATGAAAATGATAAATTTGTGATTGCAAATGATGACTAAATTTTGCATATATACGACTATTAGTAGCTAATTTATAGTATCTTATAACATGATCAAAATTTAGTCATATTTCTCTGGTCATTAATTGGTTTCAAACGATGACTAAAATTTGCATATATATGACTATTAGTAGCTAATTTACAGTATCTTATAATATGACCAAAATTTTGGTCATATTTCTTTGGTCATTAATTTGTTTTATTAGGTGATCATATAGTAATATATTTTGTTGTATATTTGGTCATTAATTGTGGCAATTAATGACTAAATCAATGACTAAATCAATGACTAAATTAATGACCAAATTTATGACTAAATATACTACTAGACGATAAAATTGAGACAACCAATTAATGACTAAGTTAAAAATGACTAAAAGTTGGTCGCATTATAAGATATTGTAAATTAGCTACTACTGGTCACTGACTGGAAAATGGTCATTTATATGCAGATTTTAGTCGTTTTTTTAGTAATTAATTATCCATTTTGTACTAGTGTACTAAGGCCATTATACAAAGTGTTTTTTTATAATTTAGTAACTTAGTAGGAGAAGTTCAGTCTCTCCCTCTAGATTTTAAAGTTGGTATGTTCCTATACTAAGTATTTATGTGACTAAGCAGGGATAAAGCCATATGGGTCGAATTTTTGTGTGTTTACCCTTATCTCCATGTGGTGTATCTCATTTGAGCACAAGATCTCCTATTTGGAAGTCATTCTCATTATTTTATATATATATATATATATATATATATATATATATATATATATATATATATATATATATATATATATATATATATATATTTTATTTTTTTTCTCAAGCAAGAATCAGACCTTCTATTCAACTAAATCAACAAAGAGGGTACATAATATACATGATGGCGTATGCCCCATGTACACTCACATTACAAACCACAAAGCTTATGAGTGTCTCCCTTAGAAATATAGATAAAACAAGTACTGCAAATCTGAGCTGTTGATCCCCATCCGTGGAAATCAGCAGAATTGAGGGATATCGGCCGACCTATATGCACCAGGATTACCCGCTCGGAGTGTGCGGTATTCACATTGTACTTGGATCCATGTGTCACTTGGTCAATGACTTTACCGAAATCCGATCGTGGTTGATCTGATGCCCGATAATGCAGGAAACTGTGGCAAAACCATCACAGTCCCACCACCAACTAGCTCGATCAACCTCAGCCCTTGATCTGCTGCCACCAGATCCGATGGAGGTGATGGATATTAGCCGGACTAAATGCATGATAATTACTCACCCGATGAAGGTGGTATTCCTTATTTGTTTGGAGCCACGTGTTACATGAACAATGGCATCAGAGGCAATACCGAAAAGCCGCTTATGATGATGGGGACGCCCGATAACCCGAGCAACTATAGTAAAACCGCCACGGTCCCACTGCCAACAAGCACGACTGTTCTCAACCCTGGATCTACTGCCACCCGATCTGACGGCTGAAAAGGATATCGGGTTGAAGAGATGCGCGAGAGATACCTATTCGATGAAGGCGGTATTCTCAACCTGCCGAGAGCCACGTGTAGCTCTGTTTGTGGCATTAGAGGCTTTCTGGTGAAACCACTTCCAGCACTATCGAACTTCTGATAACTCTAGTAATGGCTGTAAAACCACCCTTTTCTAAGGAGAAGCTCTAGAGCCACTTTTTGGTTTTACGCTCTTCCTTCTCTGCCTACCATTCCTCTATCTTCCATTCCTTTGTAAGGCCCAGAACTTAGCTTGTCTGTAATTTGTGCCCTTAACTTTCATCATCTGAGATTTCTGCTAGCTGATTCCCCTTGGAATTTTGGTGATGCTCCCTGTCTTCATGTGCCAAAGTGCTGCAGTCCTCGCGAAGCTATCCAGTCTGAGCAGACTCCCATATGAGGCACTTGTTTTCTCTTGTGTAGATCACTCCTTCATTGGCTAGCCTATCCGCCACTCTGTTGGCTTCTCTTCACACATGAGCAAAGCTCAGAGTTCTAAGTGTTCTACGGTGATATTGGACTCTATGAAACACCTGTGAAAGTCTCCAGTGCCTTGAAACTTTATCTGGTGCTGAGCTAGTGCTTATTATTTTAACTGAATTAATCATTAATTCCGAGTCTGCCTCTATAATTGTATTGTGTATATTGTAGTCTGTTGGGATTTCTAAGCCTTGCTCAATGGCCATGAGTTCTTCCATATTGTTGGTGGCCCTCCCTAAATGACTGTGAAAGATAACTTGGATATTTCCCTCTACATCTGTTATGGCTCCTCCGTAACCAGCATCCCCTGGGTTCCCTTTTGAAGCTCCATCAATGTTTAGTTTCAGGAAGCCATGAGGGGGAGGTTGCCAGAAGGCTTTGTTATCTATTCTTTGCCTTGCTTTATTATTGGTATCTATTGTACCATAAGACTAAAGACCCAACTGTTCAAGGATGAGGATGTCTCTTTGAATAGGGGGTTTCCCAGGAGGTTGCTTCATAAAGACTTTAACTGTTTCTCTGAGCTGATTTAGAATCTGAGCCACAATTCCTTGAGTTGAGCTTGATTTATTTTTGAAGATTCTATTGTTGCATTCTTTCCACACATCCCAGATCAAGAAGCCTGGGATCAGTGTCCAAGCTACATTGACTGTTTCATTTTCCGAGAAATCTTTCCTCCAATTCTTTAAAGTTTCCGTAATGCCATTTTCCCTTCTGTCTATTTGGTTGAAGATAGAGGCTACCTAGTTCCAGATGGAGGAGGTGAACTCACACATGTTGAGAAGGTGATCCATGGTCTCCTCCTGTAGACCACATAAATGGCACTTAGAAGGCCCTACAAAACCTCTTTTTCTAAGATTTTCCTAGGTCAGAATCTTTTTATGTAAAACTAGCCATATGAACATTTTGATTTTCATCCAATGAGGATTGCTCCAAATGTTTTCCCAAGTCTTGTCAGGATTTGAATAGTCAAATCCTGTGATTATTCTTTTGGCTTCTTTGAGGTTTAAATTACCTTCGTTATTTCTACCCGATCTGAGAAGATCATCTGAACTTGATGTTAAAATCTGTCTCTTTTCCAAGATCTCTTCAAGAATTTTAGCTTGGGTTCTCAAAGGGGTCTCTACACTGTAGTTTGATACCCTCCAGAATCTCCATTTCCCTTCCCCTATTGACTGGTCCCAAAAGTCACTTACCCTTTTGAGACCTTTATTAAGGGTGTCATTTTTTATGTTGTCTAGACTATCTCTGCATAGATTTTGTTCCTGCTGCCAGTTGTCTTCCCAGAACTAGGCCAGATTCCCATTTCGGATCTCCCAAAAGCTGTGATTCTGAACTAAAGTTCTATTCTCCCACACCTTGTTCCAAATATGAGAACCCCTGATGTGCCCTGACATTCGAATGTGGTCCTTTTCCTGCCAATTTGTTGCATACTTTTGTTTCCATAACTTGGTCCATGGATTGTTGGACTCTTTTAACCATCTCTACCAAAGTTTTGCCCCAAGACCTTGCTAAGGGTGTTTGGGTCATGGAGACCTAAACCACCATGGGTTTTGGGTTTGCAGAGTTTGTCCCACGCTACCAGGGCCCATTTCTTTTTCTCTTCCCCTTTACCCAAAGGAATTTTCTTTGTATGTTCTTGATCTGCTGTAAAACTCCTTTTGGGAATGGAAGGGTAGAGAACATGTAGATAGGAATGGTTTGTAGGACCACCTTTTTAAGAACTAGTCTTCCTGCTAAATTCAAGGATCTATTAGTCCAGTTGTTGACTTTGTCCTTTAGCTTATTTGTAACTGCCTCCCATACTTCCTTACTCAGTGGTTTGTCAGTGAGAGGCATACCCAGATATTTAGAGGGAAGATTCTCTCGTTGAAAACCAAGAATTTTGGAGAGATGTCTCTGGATTGAAATGTCTGTATTAAAAAAGAAAAATTTGGATTTTGTAAGGCTTACCTCTGTGCCTGCAACATGAGCAAAGTCATTCAGGATTTTCTTGAAGGCTTTGGCTTCCTTGACAGTGGGTGTGCCTTGTAGCATATTGTCATCCACAAATTGTTGATGTGTCAATGCATCCCCATTATGAGTCAGTTTTAGCCCCTTGATTCTTCCTTCCTTCTTGGTTGTATTGATCATTCTGCCTAATCCTTCCTTCATGAGAATGAAAAGGAATGGAGAGAGAGGATCGCCTTGCCTAAGGCCTCTTGAAGGCCTGAAAGTGCTGGATGGTGAGCCGTTGAGAAGGATAGAGAAACTTGTTGTGGTGACCAGTGCCATGACCCACTTTATCCAGTTGAAGTCAAAGCCATAAGCTTTAAGGATTTAATTTATATATTGCCAGCTAAGTTTATCATAGGCCTTTGCTATGTCCAGTTGTATTATCATTCCTGCTTGTTTATTGGTCTTGAGGGAATGGACCACTTCATGCTCTTGGATGATGTTGTTGAGGATTGGTCTACCTTCCACATACCCAGTCTACTCCTCTGAAACTAGCGATGGGAGAAGAGGTTTGAGTCTGTTAGCAATAACTTTGGAAATGATTTTGTACACCACATTGCAAAGAGCTATTGGTCTAAATTTCTCTGGTGTTGTGGCCTTTTCCTGTTTAGGGATTAAAGCTATGAAAGATTCAATTAATCACTCTGAGAACTTTTCTTGATTTTCTTGAGTCCTCTACCACATCAAGAATGTCGTGTTTGACTGTCTCCCAGCATGTTTTGAAGAAATCTACATTGAAACCATCCGGGCCTGGAGCTTTCCCGTTGTGCATATCTTTGATCACTTCGTTGACCGCTTCCTCCGTTACTGGCCTATTGAGATTATAGTTGTCTTCCCTAGTCACCAATTTGGGAATATTCTTAGTGAAGTTCTTAATGGATTGAGATCTGTCTGCCAAGGTTTCCATTGCTATGCTTTTGAAGTGTTGAACCACCATCGATTCCATTTCCTTGTGAGTCTTCAACTCCTTCCCTCGTGGATCTAGGAGTTTTGTGATTCTGTTATGAGACCTGTGTTTCATAGTAGATTTATGGAAGAATCTGGTATTTCTCTCCCCTTCTTTAATCCACTTTACTATAGATTTCTGTTTCCAGAAGATCTCCTCCTGCTGACATCTATTGTCCCATTCTTGCTGTAGAAAGTTCGCCAATACCTTCCTTTCCTCAGTGAATCCTTCCTTGATGAGAATTTGATTAATTTCTTGTAGTTTACTTTCTACTTCTCTTTTGGCTTCGAAAATGTTGCCAAACTCATTTCGGTTCCATTCTTTGAGCCTTTGTTTGATATGTTTGAGTTGCTGATGTAGGATGAACATTTTTGTGCCCTGAGTGGGCATGTCTTCCACCCACCACTTTCTAATATTATTGGAGAAGTTTGGATGAGTGAGCCAAGCATTTTCAAACCTGAAAGGTCTGTTTCTTGGGGTTCCAATAAAAGAAGCTTCCAAATTATAGGCTAGTAATCCGAACCACCGAAAGGAAGAATCTAGGCGGTCATGGAGTGACCCGTGAGAAGGAGGTCCTCTGAAACTATGAAGCGATCTAATTTCAATGCAACTTGGGCGGTTCCCCCTCTCCTATTATTCCAAGTGAAGATGCCATTTATTGTCTCCATGCTCACCAGTCTCATGTTGTCTAAGAAGTTCTGGAATGTGAGTGAGTCTCGTCCCAACATTCTGCTTCTCCCTTTTTTTTCTGAAAGTGATATGATCATATTGAAGTCCCCCCCAAAAATCCAGGGGATGATTGGGTGTCTTTCTCTTAGTTCCTCTAGTGAGGTGAGGAGTTTTAGTTTATCCTCAAGCAGCTGAGGACCATAGACATTTGTGGTAAAGTAACAATATTTGTTCCCCAGATGTTGTATTACAATAGAGAGGTGACTTCTGGATGCTTCTACATCTTTGATCTCAAATTTTTGAGGATTCCAAAGGGTAAGAATTCCCCCCGCTGTGTTGTTAGCTTTAACCTTCAGGTACTCATAGTTATTGAGCCATTTGCAGTGAAGGTCCCTAATCTTTTCTACTGAGCATTTGGTTTCCTATATGAAAACCATATCTGGTTTTTCTTCTTTTATTCTATTACTGAGATTTCTTTGCTTTCTTTTGCTGCCTAGCCCCCTAATGTTCCAGGTTGTGAGCTTCATAATAAAGTGTTTGTAAAAGAGTAACTGGTAAGATCTTTCATCTTACCTGAATTAATCAGGAGTTTCCCACATTCTGATAGGAGATCATTCTATCTTCTTCTTCCTCTTTTCTTGCCTGGATTTTTGGTGGAGCATCCTGGTGTAATCTCCATCTGTTTGACCCCTTTATTCTCCTGGCTATCATAGTTCTGTTTGACTCCTGCAACCTTTGTTTGGGATCTTCTGAGGTAGAGCTGTTGCACTCTGTCAAACTTCTCTTGTGGCAGAGAGTCAATCCCTTTGTTTGTTCCCTATTCTAGAAACTGCTCTAGTTCCAGGTTCTCCCTCTCAAGGATCTCCTGTAGGTCTTGGTCCTCCGTTCCTCCTTCGCTTGGGGTCATGTCCTGGTCTTCTCCAAGTCCTGTATTGTTTAGTGGGTCCTCCTTCCTTTCTTTGTCTTCCTGTATGATGTCCATGTTATCCTCTCTTTCCCTTTCTGTTGAGGTGTTCCCCATATCCTTACTCTTTTCATTTTCTTCCCCCTCCTCTTCTAGAATCTCAAAACTGTTGTGACTTGGTAGGTTGTTCTCACTGGGTTTCTTTTGGTGCTTTTTTCCTCCTCCTTTCCCCTTGCCGGCCACTTTGGTGTAACCTTCAGGGTCTTTACCAATGTTGCCTTTCAGATTATTCTATCTTTTGTTGAGTGGTCATTCTCTGAAGAGATGCCCATGTTCATGACATTTGTGGCATCTGAACGGGATGTGTTCATAGTCGACTACCTGAACCCATTCCTCATCATAAACTTCTAGGATGACTTCATCTGAGAGTGCTCCTGATAAGTCCATTTCTACGCATATGCAAGCGAAGGATGTGTATATACCTCGCAAAGTAGCCTCTGATATCTTTATAAAATGTCCTAGTTTATTACCTATAGCTTTTAAGGACTCCGGCAGCTAGTAATCTAAAGGTAAGGAATATAGCCTAATCCATACCGGAACTGATGTGAACGTTTCTCACTCTGGTACAAAGTTCATCGTCCAAGGTCGCATGTAGAGACCTGCGGCAGCAAAGAAGTAAGGTCCTCCTTCGAATATTCTGTCTTTATCCTCCAGGTTCTTGAAAACCATGGTGAAGAAACCCTTGGATCCCAGATGTATAGTTATCTCTCCTTTCGATTTCCAGGTGCTTCTTATCCAAGTGTATAGTGCTTTCTCCGTGGGCTAGATGCCCATGAACTTGCATATGACTGCATAGGTTTCCATGTGATCTCTGTGCTCTTGTAGAGCCGGATCATTTAGGACCACCTGTGGTTTAATATTAGACTTGGGCTTGCAAGGTCCCGTTGTAGTTCTGCTCTCCGACCTCTGACCTCTGTCTCCTGCTTTCGCTTCTTCTCGAGCCTCCTCGTGGGTCCCTTTCACCTCCTGGGGTCCGCTGCCCTCCGGCACTTGTGTCTCAGTGGTTTTTGTCTCTTTCTCTATGGAATTTTTCTGTTTGCTTTGACTTGTCCCTCTACTTTTGTTCGAGACCACGTTACTGTAGGAGGGAGTGGAGCTCCCTCCTCCTTGTACCTCCATGGTTACCAGTTTGCTTCTGTCGCCCCTTGTTTCAAACCCTAGCTTCCTCTTCGTAGCCGTATTCTCATTATTATATTTATTATCAAACCATTTCTTAGTATTTTTTTGGTGGGTGGAAAAAATATATTCTACTTTGGTTCTCTCTTGTTTGAGTTTCATTTAGGATAGTAATCCTCATTTTCATTATTGGACATGATTGGCCTTAGGAATATTGAGATAAATATAAGAAAGGTAGGAAGATATTGGGTTGCAATATGGCTTCTTTTCCATAGCCCAAGAAATAAGGAGAGGTCCCTAAAGTATCTTTTAGGGTTATTTGGTCTTCCCACAATGCTTTGGGTAGGTTGTACCAATTCCTTTGTTGATCTGTTATGGTTTGCAATAGGATGCATATTACTTTTTTATTACTAGACTCATCCAATCCATTTCCTTAGAGGTAATAATTAGCTAAGTACCTTAACATAATGCCTTCATTTAATGCATATTTATTAATTTTAAAGATGATAAATATGAGCCATTATTAAAGACCAAAGAAGTTGGAATTCCAAACTCAATGACAATTTGTTACTTGAGGATTTGTATGACCACTCGATCGTCGATTATGGTTAGTGGAATAGTATCCATCCAATGAGTGAAGTATTCTAGGGCTATAAGTATATACTATTGTTTTTTGGAGTAATGAGGGTAAATTTCTCCAATTACAACTAATACCCATTGTTGGAACAATTCATATACCATCATTGGTTATGAAGGACCAATGGGTATTTTCTCGTAACTAATATACTTTTGGCAAAAAAAAACAACTTTTGGCATAAACACATGATTCTTTGAATAACATTGATTAGTGGTATCCTATCACAAGGATCTTGTATGAAATGGTTTCACCTATGATGTGTTTGTTGGTTAGCCCATTGTGCATTTATAAGAGAACCTTCTAGCATCATCATTTTCCAAAAAATAGAGAAATACTCCATTGTCATACTTTTTATAGAGTACCCTATTGATTAGCTGGTACTATGAAGATTTAACTCTTATAGCTCTTCATTTCTTAGGGTTTAGGTTCTTGTGGATGGTACCCTATGAAAGGTATTTCTTAGTTTTTGGTACCATGAGTCTTCATTTTTAGGAACATAGGGATTTTCATATGAATACATGGAAAACTCATTCTCCCATTGTTCTTCTTCCTTTTCTAGGTCTAATGCCTCAACAAAGTGTTTATGCAGACCATGACCTTTGATAATGTTGGAAGGTTATAATTCCAAGTCATATTCCTAGAGAAAGGTTATCTAGTTTCCTCTACATTCCCCCATCTCCTTTTAAAAAATGATCCTACCGTAGGTTGGAGGACTATTACTTTTACATGCCTCTTAAAGATATATGGAAAAAATTACTTAACCACCTTATACACTACAAATGCTTGTTTTCCTATGTTAGGATAATTCAGTTTAACACTTTGTAAACATTTACTCATAAACGATATTGGCCTCTCATATTCTTGGTCATATTTTTGAGTGATTATGATTGTTAAGGAGCAATTAGATGCAAAGGTATACAGTGAGAATTCCTTATTGAATTTGAGATTGTACAAGGTAAGGGCTTATGTTATAGAATCCTTTATTCTGTTGAAAGCTTCCTTTTCCATTATTCCATTTAAAATTAGTGTACTTGTTAATCATCTATTGAAGAGGCTTAACCATTTGGAAGAAATTAGACACAAATCTTCTTACAAAGTTTTATTTTCTTGGGAGGGATCACAATGGACTTATTGTTGTTGGGAGAAGGTATATGCGTGATTTATTTGACCCTTTTTGGGTCTACAAAGATAATTTTCTTGGATATCACATGGCCTAGAATGTTACCTTTGGATATAGAAAAAAATTTCTTTTAGATTGAGAAAAATCCCATATTTTCTTGAAGTGGTGTTCGTGGTCTAACCTTCACTTAGAGAAGACAGTGAAATCATCAATATATACTACCATGTTGTTCCCTAATTCCTTTAAAGGCTATGCCCGTTACATTTTGAAAAGTGGAATCGTCATTAATCATACCAAAAGACACGTGTTTATAGGAAGATGTCCCCCATTTGGTGTGAAAATGGTCTTGAGCCTATCTTCTTGTCCAACAAGGTCTTGGTTATAACTAGAAAATCCATCTAGGAGGGAAAACATTTTAGTTCTTGAGACTTACTGGAGGATGCTTTCCATAAGAGGTACCAAATAATTGTCTTTATTATAGGATCAATTAAGGTTTTTAAAATCCACATAATGCTTGATATCTCCTAACTTATTTATTGAAATTGGCACAAGGTTTGATGCCCATGTGGAATGTTTGACTTTAAAAATTATGCATGCATCCATTAGCTTCTTAAGCTCCTTTTTGATTAATGGCTCTAGCATGGGGTGTACCTTGAAAATATTTAGTTGAAATGGATTGGCACCCTCCTTGATTGGAATGATGTGTTGAATGATGTGGTTTTCATGTGCTTTCAGGTCATCATATGTCCATGCAAAAATGTATTTGTACTTTGTGAAAATTTGAAAAAGAGTGTGCTTTTCTACTGGTTAGTAGCACATGCATTGATTGGAAAAATTTGCATTTTGGTCAATCCCCATATTGATAAGTTCATGCATCAAGGTGGGACTATTACTCTTAGCGTTGGCAGATGCAAGAAATAAACACTATTGGTCAAAAAAATTTAAGTGAGACCACCCCTTTAGGGATGGAATTAACCCTTTCTACATTTTGAGTCTATTTATCTTGCTATCCTTACTTGTCATGTTCCTTTTCATCAAAATCATCATCCTTGAACATTCTTGCATTGTTTAGGAAGTCTATTACCTATGTATCATCATTTAGTACCCATCAATTAGAAACATTTTCAAGGACAATGGGTTAGAAAATCAATTCAATAGAAAAACCATGACACAAAGGGGTAAGTTTAGTAATTGTGTTAGTTATAGTGTCAGTGGTAGCATTCATGGATCGAGGAATGGATACTATATTACATTCTTTAAATAAGGAAATTAGTTTCCATTCCTCCTATTGGTAATATCTAATATTGTGGAGATAAAAAATGAATTATATTTCATACTTGACGAACAATTATTTCCGAATCACCAAAAACTTTCAAACGCACTACCTTTAGTTCCATAGATCTTTTTCTCTTGAAGATAAGTTCTTTTTAATGGATCTAGCATCGACTATATCTTCGGTCTTAGAACCATCAATATACAATGTCCAAATTTCGATACTTATTTTTAAGTTAGCAAAACTATCACTATTTACATAGTGTATACTGATTATAATCATCAATTAGTGAGGATTGAAGGATTTCATACTGTGCATCAAATGGTAGGGGGGATGGCTAGGCTATATAACAACCAACATTAGTTCCTATGAAGTAATTTCTGAAGGTGGTATGATAAAAGTTAATGGGCTCATAGGTCCTTCCATTTTTGTCATTATATGTTTCATATGAAGTTCATTGTTTACCTTTATCTGATTATTTTTTCCTCTATAGGGTGGCCATAGGTGATACCAATTTGAAGAAAAGTATCCTTAAAGATTTTGTGACTAATTCTTGCTCAAAATTAAAGCATCATATTTTTGTATCTCAAATATTATAATATTTATAACTTGATGAACTTTGGAGTTAGAGGATAAGATGATCAAAATGTCTATAAGTTAACCTATGACCTTGACTTTGATGGTTCTCCACATTCAACTAAGAAATTATGCATGTTGTGGTTAAAAATTTTAAAATTCAAGAGAAGAGGTGGGGTTTGAGACTTCCAATGAGCTCGAATATTAGCAACATTGACATTAGACTTGACAAAATTTAAGTTGCTCAATGGTGTACTAGTGGCTTTCCCCATGTATTCAATATTTGTTGTAACTTTTGACTAGGTAGGAGAGGATTTAAATGTTTTCATGAGTATATCTCTCTATTGAGGAAACTTATAGAGTTCATAAAGGGATGCATTCACCAATTCTTTTTCCATATCCTTAATAAAATTATACCGTAGAGGGTTTCTATTTGCAAAAGTTGAGAATTTAGTGATTTATACAAAAGTTGAGGATTTGTTGTTTAATGAAAAGGTGTGGGTTTTCTATTCTGTTGGGAATCATGATTCTTTTAGACCAAAACCCATAGGTGTTTGTCAACAACCACATTGCCAAGGATAATAATCGATGAGAATTAGTTATTCCATGTATCGAAACACATGGGGAGTGCCAATTTATCTAATGTCCAATAATATCCCCTCATGACACAAGCCATGTGTGTATCAAACTCATGACCAATGCTCTAATACCACTTGCTGAGTGTGTTGGAAGTTTGTTGTTGTCACTAATTTCAAGTCTAGTCATTCATGTAAATCAAGGTTAAGTTCAAGGGGAGCTTGTTGAGTATCTAGTTATTGGTGTGAAGTGAGGTGAAGTTCAAGGGGAGATTTTTCAGTATTCATGATCCTAGTGATGTCATTATTTGTTGTGTATATTTCATATTATTTCACTTGAAGTATTAAATGTAGAATAGTTGGATAGCCTACATTTGAAGACATTTTTCCTACATTTATCTTTATCAAAATAGAATTCAAAGTGTTTTATTATATATCCCTCTTAGAGAGATTTCCAAATGTGTATGGCACTTAACATAACTCTCTGAGGATGAAGAGAAACCTTAGATTGATGTATTGGAGTCTAGGAATGGCTCCATAGGAGGCAAGGTTCAACCTTATCTAACCATCAAAGGGTTGGGTTGGGTGGATTCATCTAGTAATTTCAACCTACCTAGGATGTAATAAGGAATCTAGGCATTGTGCCTCCAGGAGAGCAACAGGGAAATCACTTAAGAAAGTTGTTAGATCATGGATTTCCCAATGCCTAAAAAAATGTGGACCCCAATATAAAATTACAACACATATGATTCTAGATGGAAAAAATAGGTTGTAAGTTGATGATTTGGCATCCTAAGGTGAGGAAATGTGGCAGGTGATTCAACTATTTTGGGTGGCCAGTTGGACATATGGAATATGACACATGTCAATAATAAATAAAGACACGTGGTAGTGTGCTAACATGAAGGAGATGATGTGTAAGTGATGTGGAACTGTATGGTGATGACATGTGGTAGATGTATTTGAATATTTTAGAATGCCAAGTGACCCCTTTTCGAGTGGCACATTGCAGTGATGTGGCATGACAGGTGGAAAAGAGATGACATGGTAGTGATGTTTCATGACAGATGGTAGAGAGATGACATGGTAAATGATGTGGTAGTGACTTGGCATATGATGTGGCATACCTAAGGATTTGTGCCTGGAATTTGTTTTGTAAGGCTTCACAGTAATAAGGAATTTTATCATTTTATCATTTTTTAGAGTCTGGCGGTAAACGCCATCCAATCATCCGGTGGTATGGAGGTGCATTCAACATGTGTTTCTACCCAATTCTCGGATGCTAGATACAACAATTAGTACATGCGCCATGATTGTAGACATCTCGACATTTGAAAGTTGATGGATGTAAGTGCTTTAACAATAGAGAATGGACTGGATATTGGATTCTCATATCTAAGATTTAGCTCACGTAAAAAAATGTAATCCATCCATTTGATTAGTTTGTGATGTATACATTGATGCAAATATGAGAGGGACCATATCTTACATCCCTAGCTCCATATGAATGTGAGGACATATAGGCCTAGAGAAAATATAGGAGCACACTACCATTCACAGGTTGGAATTGAGCAGATGCTAGTTTTTGTAGGGAATTTTGTTATAATATAAAAAGGCCAGATTGCACATGCCTAGGCTAAGAACCTACTAGGCTTAAGCTATTGATTTTTTCCCTCAATCATAAGCTCCAAGGAGCTTAAAAATAAACGGTTGAGATTTAATAGACATTCGGTGGTGTCAAGTGACAAATTTTAGTTAAAGGATGGAAATAATTAAACTCTGCATAGGAAAAATCTAAGTGTTATGCATCTATAAATAGATGAAAAACAACATGATATGTGATGGTTCCCATGAAAATCAAAGAGTAGAAGGTGTTGTGGACATGTAAACGATAAAGAAATTCAAAAATGATGAGGAGAGAAGATGGAGCTAAGATGTAGAAACAAGATAATCATATCTGAGTTAGAGTTGAAGATAAGTGTTGTGCAAAGATTGAATGTGAAGATTAGTTAATATATAGAGTTGTGCATTTGAAAATTATAGATCTAAAGTATTGAGAATTTAATTGCAGAAAAGGAGTTGCATCTGTAAGCTGATCAATGAGAGTGAAAATTGTGGGATTTCTTGTTACACTGGTAAAGAATGTAGAATGACCTAGTTAAGAAACAATACCATGGATCAATACCCTTGGTAAAGAAAGCCACAATTTATAAGTATAGAGTCAAACATTGAAGTTGAGTGGGGTCTGTACATATGAAAATGTTGCAAGGAAAACTAATATGTATAGTAAAAGAAGGAAAATATAGAGAGAATAGTAGAAACATATAACAGGTCAAGAAAAAAAGAGTAAGAAAATTAATGCAGAGGAAACCTAAGTAGATCATATAGAAAAGAGAAAGAGCTTGTGTGGTGATTGAAAATACTAGTCAAAGGCAGAGACTATAGTGGAATTAAATGTAGATATGAGTTGCAACTAACCTAAGAGTAGAAGGGAGCATGAGTTGAGAATGGGCAATGAAATATCAAAGTTAGTAATGAGGAGAACATAATAGAGTAGATTGTAGATCTAAGTTACAATCAAAGACCTAGTTGAGATGAGCGATGAAGAGAGTGTGAGCAGTGTAAGTTCAAGTTGAAGTAGAGATTGATAAGTTTGTATGAGGAAGTTTGAGTTGGAAATATTGTGGATTTGAATTTGAAAAGGGATGAAACATGCATTTGATAGGCATAGCAGGTTGGTGTAGCCTACACATTAGGGGATAGGAGTCTCCTTTAGGTTGGTTCCTATAAATTTCACAAGATTGGAACCTACTTCAATTTGGTGCATGTAAAATTAAGGGGATGGGTGTGGCCTTCTGGTTAGTGCCAATAAAGTTGATGCAATAGTTGTTTGGATCCTTCAACAATATTCTGACATAAGTTTTGTGGTTTTCTCCCTTTATGGGATTCCATGTACATCTGGTGTCACTATGTGTTGTGTATATTATTTTATATGCATTGGTTTGAATTTTTGTATATTGTTAATTATTATTAAAATCTTCCACTACACTGATTCACCCCTCTCTCAGTATAATCAAAATTCTAATAATTGGAATTAGATAAAGTTCCTTTGGGAACAATTTAACCACACGAAGGTAGATCATAATGGATCGTGGCTAATCATAATTGGATTTCCCTAGATGGAGCACCATTATTAAATGGAACATGTTATGCAATTTGGAAGGTAGGAATAAGGGTTTAATTAATGGCTCTTGGCTTGGATGTATGGTTGTTTTTAGTACATGGAAAGAATAATGAATATAATACAAAAACCAAGAAGGCTTAATCTTGAATGGAGTATCAATTCTAGACTTGGATAAATTAAGACCTTGTGAGACTACAAAAGAAATGATAGATAAGATGCAATGCATATATGAATAAAGTATCCTACTCATGACTATGGAGGAGGCAATGGATTCAAAGAAAAAGGAGTTGTAATGAAAATAGATCACGAGTGTGATCTTAATAGTTTATTTGATGCAATGAAGAAACCCAGAAGAAGGAACAAAAGGAAGGAGGATATTGTGTCAAATGAAGCTAAAGAAATGCAATCCATAGAAGAATAAGACCTCGATGAGAAGATATATTTTAGAAAAACACTTCTTTTCTCTATAGGAGATTAATAGGCTCATCGTAACAAATTAGAGATAAAAGGAATTGTTGTAGGAATATGATGATAAGGGTCAAGTTGTTGATGAATTAAGGAAAACACTTGTTATCTTGAAGACTCAACAAGAAGAAGTCAAAAGAGTGAATGAAGTGGTGACTAACTAGCAGAATGAACAAGAAGGTCATTGTGAAAAAATAGAAGTTGAGATTGTTTCACTAAGAAATGATCTAGAAAAGGCCAATGATCGACTAAATCAATATCTAAAGATGAATAAGAGTACCAAATCATATATGGTATTATTAGAAATCAAATATCTTCTCTCATCAAAACTAGTTTATGTTATGAGGGAGAATCAAGCACCAAAAAAGCTAAAGACAAAGAATCAATCAACTATGTTGAAGAAATAAAAGGACTAAACATCGATGCAACCAAAGGAAATGATAAAAAGTAGTAGTAGAAAAGAAGGTAAAATGACATCAATACAACTCAACAAAAACAATGTAAATTTTATGACAACAATTCAAACAACCACAAAGATCAAGTGAAAAATCAACATTAGCAAAGAAGGGAAAAGGACAACAATACAACTCATCAACAACAAAGGAAAGTTTATAATAAAAATTCAAAAAACTACAGATATCAAGTGAAAAATTAGCAAAGACCTTATCCCCCTGAAAGACAAAACCATAAAAGAATCAAAAGCTTCTCTTTTCAAAGGTAAAGTGGTCCCAGGTATCAAAGTATTTTCTATAGCTATTGTTTTTCTTGCAATATTTTTTGACATAAGGAAATAGAACGCAGATATTATGCAAAAAATCTAAATATATTGAGTAATAGCATAAAGAAAGCATACAAAATCGCAAAGAACAAATTTTAATTAGAAAATCTTGAGTTTACTGTAAGAATACCATCAGAAATCACAATTTCGTTTCCCCCTTCTTAGATCATGTTGAATGCCACATATGTAAAAAATTTGGTCATAAGGAAAAATATTGTAGAAGTGAGTGGTTAGAGCCTTTAAAACAAACCAAACAGAAAGAAATTACTCATATCAGGAAGAAGAAATCAAAAGCAAATGCTATTAACATAAATCAAAGTACGAATACATGGAAAAGAAAGCAAAAACATCAAGAGAAGTGAAATTTAGTTTTATGTGCTCAAGATACATATGATTAGAGGTATATAGATAGTGGATGCTCCCATCATATTGTAGGAGATAAAAGTAAATTTCTATCTCTAAAGTAGGTCAAGGATTGAAGTTTTTTTCATGGGAATGATACATCAATCAAAGTTACGGGAAAAGGAAAAGTTAGCCTTGATAATAAAAGGACTATTATTGCTAATGTCCTATTTGTTAAATATTTAAAGGAAAATAGACCGAGTGCAAGTCAAATGGTTGACAGAGGACATGAAGTCACATTCAACTCTAAAAGATATAGAATTAGGAAGGAAGACTTTAGAAAATTAGTGGAAAAAGGAATCATGAATCTAGACAATGTATATGTATTGAAAGAAAAGAAATAAAACAATGAGATATTGAAGGTAATCTCCCCTTCACATTCTCAATAGAAAGAGAAATACCTAACTGTAGTCCATCACACCATGTCATATTCACAAGGTGCATTACAAAAGATAGAAAAGTTGTCCACATTAGTGGGACAAGGAACTGAGGTTACAAATGATGCATATATCCCTAACAAAGGAAATGAAACAACAAATGTAAGTAAAATAAATGCAAGTACAACCTCAAATGAAGAAATAAATGAAAGGAGTCATTAGGGAGATGGAATTCGCAAGAAAAAGATAAGATAAAAAAATGTACAAACAATGAGAACTACATTAGTTATTTAGTATTTATACAGGGACATCCAAGATGAACATGACATCACAATTTGGAGGAATCAACAACTTAGAAGAATCAAGAAAAATCACAGCAACTCGTTGATTATTTGAATGGTACAAATTGTAGACGATGATATACAAAGGAAGAAGGATAAATAATTGACCCAAAACATCCCAAGGCTACATAAAAAAACTTAAGATGTAGCAAAGATAGAACAATAAGAAAAAGGAATAGTAAGGGAAGATCAAACAGGTCCATAAGAATATCATATAGGAAAAAAGAAAGAAGAAAATGGGTTGCAAATGGAAGCAGGCCAAATTAAGGGTGAGAAGGGAAAATAATATATAAAAAGAAGTACAAGTGGAGCTTAAATGAAATCAAAGGAAAGTAGGAGATGTGGCACAATGAGAATCAAAGGAAGTGGTGCTTATTAAAAGGAATATTAGCTTAGGAGGAGTTATGAAAAGGAACAACACCTATTGTTTCAAAATTTACTTCATTTTCTCAAAAGGTATATAAAGGAAGCATATATTTAGGGGGGAATCCATAAATGAGTGTTTGCGAAAAGTTTTATCATGAAGACCCAAGTTTCGACCACTGGTTGCCAACAAAAGGTTCCATCGTATTCTAACACAATTCCAACATTTACATTTCTCCATGAAGGAGAAAAGTCTCACCCAAGGCATGTCGAGACTTTTAAGTATTATAAGGGGATTTTAGATAGTGATAGTGTTAGTGTCTATAAGTCACCAGTGATCAAATTCACTCTTTCAATATGGTTGATAGGGTACTAGGTCAAATTGTTATAGTTTCAAATAAATTTTCAAATAAAATTTGATCATTGGTCAGTTCTAGGTCATTACTACTCCCTCCATTCTCAAGGTCAATAAATGATGTCATGTTCTTGTCATCACTCCTTGTGATAAGTCACCAAAAGGGTGTCTTGGTAATAATTTTGGTCATCATTTCATGGTCATTCATACTGCAAAGGTCTAAAGGCCCAAATCATGGTCTTAGATGTCCATTTGTTATCATTGTTAGCTCATATCATCAAAGAGTCATATAGGGGTAATGTCATCACCTCATGTCACCATTATGGGAGTAGTAATTAGCGAAAAGTGTTCAAAGAGTTTTCTAAGGTGCATTTTCCTCCTTGTGAAGATGTAACTATGATCATTAAAGTAATAAAACTGTAGTACACTACCTCATCATGTCATTTCTCAAAAGGACATATGATGTCATGCCATCATCAAATAAAAAATTAACTTCCAACCTTTAAAGGACCATCCAAGAATTCTAATTGCTCATTTCACCTTCATTGATAATCTATCTACCATTGAGCTTCATCCCAGCCACCAGAGCATCGAAATTCCTCATTAAAACCCTTGCTTACCTAGCCTCACTGTGCTTCTGGCAGTTTCGCTGTGCTTCTGGCACCTTCGCCACACTTCTGGAAAAGAAGGAAAATCAAAGAATTGAAAGGGTAAAATCAGCATTAAACAGGTTCCATAGATTCCCAATGAAGTAAGTGGTCTCTCATCAACTCTTATTCAGTTAATTATCTTCAGTAAATGGTGAAAATCCCTCTCCTAGGGTTTTTGTCATGTTTTTGGTTTCCTTTGGTGTTTGGTTGGTTTTAGTGAGACAAACCCTATATTTTCTACTTTATCACACCCATACATACCTTATCTACCTCTCCCACCTATTTCCCATACCCATTCCCTTCATTTCCCCTCATTTTCCCTAAAACCCCATGCCTACATTAAGCTTTTGCAGAAATCCTAGGCTAGGGCTATGTTTTGGTGTTTTTTCCACCTTTCCCTCACTATTTTCAAGAAATTCCACCTCCCTACACTTCCTAACATCCATCCCTATCCCCTAGGTTTTTCCCATAAATTTACCTAACCCCTAACCCCTTCATTCCCTTCCCTCAACACAATTGTCCCATTTCCCCTGTTTTCCCAAATCATATCCCCTTTCCTCCAACAAAACCTAGGGTTTCTATCATGCAAACTAAAACCATGGATAGTGAGGAAAATAAGTACAACAAAAGAGGGAAATTTTCTAGATTTGAGCTAGCTCATATCCAAGAAATTATGGCCTCATCTTTCATAAAAAAATCATTTGAAGCTGCTGGCTGCTTAGGATTTTGTGAAAGGATTAAAGAAGCAGGTTTCCATGCCAAATTGACAAGACTCTTTGCCACAAATATCAGGAGGGATAAGACCAAAATAACAGGTATTGACTTCATCATATTAGTAAAATCCATAGCTTCACCCACAAGTATCCCTAACCATGGTGAAATATGGTTTAAAGGGATGGATTTGGACATTGAGAATTACAAAGTTTTCCTAAATCCATATTACAAAAATGCTCCTACACACATTTTTCCCTTTAGACAATTGCTTGAAATGTATGCTCCTTTAATGAAGATGATCATGAAGTACTTTACCTGTGAGGGGAGGTTTTCAAGACTATATCAGTATCACATAAGGCTACTGATGCATTTCACAACAATCAAACCTCTAAACCTACCTCACTACTTGTACAAAAGCCTTGTCAAGATGACAGAGAAGGTACAAAGCAAAGGGAAAGATCACCAAGAAAACCTATTTCACCATGGCTTGGTCAAAGTCATTGTTCTTCATCAGCTTTCACAGGTTAATATATCATGGGAGACATTCATGCAATCAGCTGTCCTTTTGCCCACCACTAGTCAACCTACCAGTCAAAGGACTTCATCAGCACCATCAAGGGCACAAGAGGTTGGCTCATCCAGTAGAAAGAAACCTAGGGAAGAGGTTTCACAGACCTACCAGAAGGGGAGAAGATTGGATTTTTCCCCTAAGATCACTAAAGATGGGCCTACACCTAGAACTCTGACTAGGTCACAAACTAGACAGTGGCCTAAGGAAACTACAGTTCAGAAAGTTCAAGGAGAAATGGTGCAGTCACCTAGGCATGCAACTGACTCGCCCTTGAAGCAAAATGAGGAGGAAATGCCTCATGAACAAGAAATATTGGACCATGCAAAGAAATCAAATACAAATATTATCAAGAAACAACAAGCATAAATCCAAGCATTCAAAGATGACTTGGCAAAGGAAAACTACATGGTGGAATTTTTTAGACAAGAAAACAGACTTTTGAAGGTGAGCTTGATGCAGCACAATACCTCACAAGTTCCTCCATCATCTGGCTAGGCAAAGGGCAAAGGTAAAACAATGATTGGTTTAGAAGAGCAGGTTAAAGACAAGGAGCCATCTCCTTCATTGGTACACAAAGACCTTGTTGGCCCTATAGCTGCAAGCATTGATAAAGATGGAGAATATTTTCTTGAGAAAGTAAATGAGCACTTGGAGAGGATCTTGAGGAAGGAAAATAGAGCCACAAACCTTCAGAGACACATGGCAAGGCACTACTTCACCAGGACTCAAATTTGCAAAATTAGGGTTAGGAATATGAAAATGAAGCTAAAGAAAACCCTAAATAAGGTAAAGAAGAGAGACAACCTTTATTTGCTTGCTAATGCATCATTGATTGTATAATATGTCACTTAGAGAGAAAACGAAACAAGTTTTGAAGAATTTAGCAAAATTTTGGTGATTTTTGAAGTCTTTAGCAATTTTGGCAATGCATGATGCACAGAAGCACAACGAGCTCATGCTGTGCTTCTTCTCAAAGCAAAAAAAATGATGACATTTTTGCATGGATGGATAGATATTGAGTATCACATCTCAAATATGGACTTTATTTTTCATGTCGCTTCATAGGTTGCAAGTAAAAGCTCAAAAACCACCTAATTTTCTGGTTTTTGCCTCCTTTTTGGACCCCTCGCTGCACTTTTGGAGTATCCTTGGGAAAAATGATTTTTAGGTGTCTTGGAGAAGGATTTTTGTAGGTTTAAGGCTTCAGAGGGATAGTAGACATCCTCAACTATCTTCATCAACCTTCAGGTCAAAAAAAAGATCAAGGAAAACTCCTCAAAAATCCCCCACAAGAAGCAAGGTTCACTTCTGTCTCTCACACCACGCTTTTGAGAAATTTCACTGCGCTTTTTCCAAGAGGTCAAATTTTGAGTTTTATTAGTTCATGTCGACCTTTCATGATGTATTTTTTCTTCTTGAGTTTTCACATTATGTAATTAATTGTAATGGAGCTGGTAAATGTTAAATTGATGTAAATTAATGCTCATTTATGCTTGTAAAGTCAAAGTGAATCAGTTACGTCTAAACATGGAGTTGGTTTCTAACCTCCCTAGTTTTAGGTATGGTTAGAGATTTTTATATAAATAGTTCCTTTCATGATTGATTTAACCCCTGAGAAGGGGGAATTTGGTTTTTGGTCTATATATAGCCTGATCTAAGTCATAGAGAGGGTTGGATGTTTGAGAATCATAGCTTGGAGCTAGTGTACACTTTTTTGCAGTAATACAACAGACAATTGTAGCTATTATCTTGGGATTCTTGTGATATGCTTTATTGACAGTGTTTCTTCTTCGTTTTATCATCAATTTGAATATTTATTTCTCCTTATTACCATATCTATGCTTTCTTGTGATCATGTCATAGGTGTTTAACATAATTCATAAGTTATATGCTCTATTTTGATGAGATTTTCATAATAGTGTTTTATTTCTTTTGATGAGTGAATTCATGGTTACATGATCATTCTGATCCTCCATATTTTCATCCTTATACCACAATGACAACCTACTTCTATCACTAATCATACCTACCTTACCCTATTATATCTCTGCAATTGATCATTTGAAATCCTAGCCTAGTTCCTAGACCTATGAGTTTCATCCAACAAACCCTAAAATAAAACCCAAGTGAGATTAACATCTAGCCTAACATCTGATTTCCTCTCTAGTCACTTCATTAGTTGTGATATTCTTGAGAGATCCCTCTCTGATTTGGTAGGGCTAGCTACGAAATCTAAAGATTGGTTTGAGGTTACCTCTGTTGGTCTCCTTTCTCAGCCTTGGGACACTGAGGAGTGCTAACATTTTTGGCAACCATACTGGGGAGGGAACTGTCAAATCTTCCCCGAGATTTTTTCTCACGAGTTCATCGAGATCTAGGCCTGTGGGTGATAGGTTATAGATTTTAGGAAGGCTAATTCGGTAGTTGAGCCAGAGTGCAGATTGAGGAAAAAATTGGCTCCTAAAAGATATACAAGGTCTAATCCCAATCCCAATCCTCTAGCAATAGTTTAAAATCTTGAAAATCTCTTGAGAAAATTGAAGTCTCAGCCTCTAGAATTCGAAATAGATACATTTCCATTGGTAAGAACCACATATTTACCTGCACAATTGATTTCTCGTGAATATTTTTCTTTTGATCTTGAGTTTGAGTTATCATTATTCAAGTCCAAGTCCGAGCCTTCCCTTTCAGAGACACTTTCTGACCCCATTAAGTTTGAGTCATATGTGCAATCTTTTGAGGCTTAATTTGCTAATCTTGATAGTAATCTTTGGTCAAATTTTCATAAAATCCAAAATTTAGTTGATCAGCTCAGAATATCTTCCGAAACTGCTTATACCATGTATCAACAAGAGGCTTTCCCCATTGTTTCATCATCTGTTACACCTCCTTATACAGTTACCCCATCATTTTCCACCTTGAAACCGTCATCTCCTCCCAAACCATCTTCTTCTAAAATAACTCCTCCATCAATATCCCCTGTTGTAACTGTCATACTACCCTCTATATCTGTTATGGCGAGATTTTCCCCTTTGATTTTTCCTGCACAACTTACTACTTTACCTCAAAATTATGGTCAAAGATTGCTCTATTTGATGGCACAACAAAGATCACAACAAGGCAACATATAGATAAGGTAGTTAATTTCATTGAAATTGAAGAAGTCGATGAAGATGTGTTATGAAACCAGCTCAAGAAAAGATAGAAAAGAGAGATCCACGCCTTAGAATTCAGCCTCTTCGAGGGGGAAACCTCCTTTACGTTACATAAATGAACAATTCTTGGATGATACAAATGAAAATACCTCCTTTCTATATATAGGAGTCTAAGTGGTCCCAATACAATCAAAGCCTACATAACAATAATATTGTAGGGCACAACAGTAACAATAGTGGGCTTCTATGTGGTACAATAGTAACAATATGGGCACTACATGGGTACATCAATATAATAAGTGGGTTGTACTAATAACAATAAGGGGTTACACTAGTAGTATAGGGGCCTAACATGCCCCTCTCCTTCAAAAAGCGTTGTCCTCAACGCTTGAGTAGTTCTTGATGCTTCTGTATAAGATTCTTGTCCTCCCATGTGGAATATTCAGCGGGTAAGTTCTTCCACTTGATGAGATACTCTGAAATTGATCGATTTCGTAGCTGTCGGGTTCTTGTTTCTGTGACTGCTCCAGGTTCCAATATGATTTTTCCTTCCTCTTCAATTTCTGGCAATATTGCTTGAATTGGGATCTTTTGCAACTTTTGAATAAGTGGCCATACTTCTTCGTTCTTCTTCCATTCATCCGTTGCTTCGTTTATCCAATTTGGTTGGATAATATAAATAGCACAAAACAATGCTTCCACATCCTCATCCTTGAAGCGTCTTCCCATTCGGTAAGGTCGCCATTTTTTAAGTGCATGTAGTATTGCCAACATTTCCTTCTCATAAATAGCTTGCTTGAGATGTAGCAGTAAAAATACCCAATCACTCACATCAAAACATTTTTCACTACGATGTTGATCTACCTGTTGTTTCATTTGATTTTGCACCGAAGTGGCGTTATCCTTTAAAAGTTGGAGAACTTGCTGTTGATGCTCGATATGATCTTTCTCTACTTGAACCTTTTTCTTCTTGATATGTCCTTCTATCTTTTGAGGAGTGGTAATTTCTTCCAGTCCTTTACAAGATATGGTCGGATTCATTTCTTGATGCTCGATGTGATCTTTCACTTCTTGAACATTTTTCTTCTTGATGTGTCGTTCTATCTTGATAGTTTGAGGAGTGGTAATTCTTGCCAATGCTTTACAAGATATGGTCTGATTCATTTCTTCTTTCTCTGGGGTGGTGTCCTGACGTATATCCTCTTCTTTTGATGTTTCATGATCCTTTTCTTCCTCCTCTTCATATTCTATGTAAAATAATTTCTTCTCAGCACACCTATGACCTTTAGTGCATTTGCTATCACAATTGTAACAAAGCCCTTTTTCTCTTTTTTCTTCCAATTGTTGTGGTGTAACCCTTGTAGGTTGTGGAAGGCTGGGAGAAACAACACTTCCATCTTTATAGTTGTGAGGGGTATGCTTCCTGGTTTCCATAATTTTGCTTTCCATTATGTCACAAAGCCCTTTTACTCTTTCCAATTGTTGTGGTGTTGCTCTAAAGAAGGTGTTGCTCTTTATATCCTCATAATGTGCTATCATTTCCTCCGTGAAAATTGACCACGTAACAAGTTTTTTACGAGAACAAAGCCCTGTGTACCATAAAAATTGATCTGGTTCTAAATATGAAGATGCAATACATACCTTTTGTAACAGTTGTACACCATGTATATCAAAATATTGCTCCATCTGAAGTATCCAATTTACCGGATCCTTGCCATCAAACTTCCTCATCTTGCTTTTTCTTGATTTTAGGAGCTCTACCTTGAAATGACTGTAACTCTGTACTTTCGGATCTTTATGTTCTGAACTTGTGATCTGTAGTAGCCCTCTGTGTCCTCTTTCCAATTCCACAAGTCTGATCCAAATTGGATTCTCCAAGCAAAAGTTATGCACAATCTCCCGCAGTGACCTGATTATAGACTAGTTCAGTAGAGCGAACTTGTATGAAGTGCCACGTGTCACTGTTTCAACCTTTGACTCTGAAAAATATATAAACAGAAACTACAGTCCGTCCTCTTTCTGTACCTTCTTACGAAATTTCAATCCGATGCTCAGAAAGAAAGTTATTACGATTTTCCCCAGGTCACCTGTTTTGAGTGTAATTCAGGAGTCTGCAAAAAGACCAACTTCCGCAGATCATATCTCCGAAAATATCGCGCGAAAAGATCTGAAATTCGGACTCAAGGTTCAGCGCGATTTCTTCTCAAATGGGTTTTTTTTGCGACGTCTGAAACATCACAAAAAAAAGTTATAGCGAAAATTCCACGATGACCTGTTTGGAGCAGCGAAACCCTAGAATCCAAAGCTCTGATACCAAATGTTATGAAACCAGCTCAAGAAAAGATAGAAAAGAGAGATCCACGCCTTAGAATTCAGCCTCTTCGAGGGGGAAACCTCCTTTACGTTACATAAATGAACAATTCTTGGATGATACAAATGAAAATACCTCCTTTCTATATATAGGAGTCTAAGTGGTCCCAATACAATCAAAGCCTACATAACAATAATATTGTAGGGCACAACAGTAACAATAGTGGGCTTCTATGTGGTACAATAGTAACAATATGGGCACTACATGGGTACATCAATATAATAAGTGGGTTGTACTAATAACAATAAGGGGTTACACTAGTAGTATAGGGGCCTAACAAGATGATGCCAAAATGTGCCTCATAGCTTAAAGTTTTTCAGGTGAAGTTAAGAAATGGTTCTGTGCTTTGAGAAATGCTTCAATAGCCAATTCCCAACAATTGACAGACCTATTCTTGGCGAGGTGGGAAGAGAAAAAGATCCCCCTCCAGATTCTGGGCAAATACAATTCTTTGAAAAGAGATCCAAATGAATCCATGCAAGACTTCACTGCCAGATTTAATAAGGTCTATAATTCTATCCCAGACAACATCAAACCTCCTCCTGACTTGGCATTCATTCACTATCCCGATGCTTTTGATCCTGACATGGGCTATCAGTTGAGAGAGAGGAATCCTACAACTCTTGAAGAAATGCAGAGGAATTCCATGAGTGTTGAAGCAAACTTGTTGATTAAGAAATCTAAGATGAAAACAGAAAAGAAGGTCACAATCAAAGAGGAGCCCTCTAACTCATCAGATGGTAAATTTGACACTTTAATCAAAACCAAGGAGAAAACGATGGATAAGATTACAATATTAGAAACTCAAGTCAGGAATCCTAATTTCCGAGGTCAACAACAACAACCTCAATTTAGAATCAAACAAACAGAGCAGAGGGGTCGAGATTAGCGAGCACAACAATAGATCCATACTCCACTCTAACAGAATTATGCACAAGGACTTGATGAAGAAGAAGAGCTTGCAAGAGAAAATCACTTTTTTGAGCAGGATCAACAACCTATTTTCCTGACAGAAGAGGATGAGTTTTCCAAAGAACCATATGCACCTGATGATCAAAGATTTTTTCTTTCAAATGATGATGTGTTGGTAGTCCAAACATAAGATTATCAAAGGGGTTACCAAAATTCTCATAGCCAAGTGAAAAGGTAGTATAATTTGAGGAACATAAGTGTTCAACTCACTTCAAATCCGAAGAGGCCAACTTCTCAAAAAGATACTCATACCAAAGAATCAACTCCTACAAATTAGAACAAAGACAAGGAGCGTGTTACCACTAGTGAGGGAAAGAACAATGAAGAAACACAAACTAGACGATAGAGAAAGGAGATTCCCACCAAAGAACAGACAGAAAAAGGATATGACTTCCAAAGAGGTAGAAAAACATCCTAACTTATTTAGTCTTGAGAATGAGATTTCTAATTTGAAAGATTCTATTCCTTTGACCGAATTAGTTAAGAATGATTAGTATAAATTCCATATAGCCAAAATGCTAAAGGTCGATAAAATGTGAGACATGGTGAATGTTAGTGATGACCACCTTGAGCTTTTGTTTGGCCCGGTCATAGATGGAAATTTAGAAGACAGTGAAGTCCCACCATTTTACCTCAGTCTTAGGATCCATGATTTCATCCTTTACAATGCCATGCTAGATTCCAGAGCTTCTCACAATCTCAAGCCCAAAGCCATCATGGACAAGCTAGGACTGGATATTACCCAATCATATCATGACCTTTACTCCTTTGACATGGGAAGAGTTAAGTGTCTTGGACTCATCAAAGATTTGGTTGTATCTTTAGATCATATTCAGGCAAAGAATGTTCTAATGGATGTGGTTGTTGTTGACATTCCTCCAAGGTATGGAATGCTACTCTCCCATTCATGGGGAGAAAAACTCAAGTGACTTTGCAGCTTGATTTCTCTTATGCTACTATACTGATGTTTGGTCAACTTAGGAAATTATACCAGGAAATCAAGATGAAATATATGGTTACTAGAAAAGAGAAGTCGAATAATCACCCCATACATGTTGTACATACCGAATTAGAATCTTTTATTTTGTACAATGATAATAGTTTAGTTGATTTAGAAAGTTAAATTGAGGAAGTTTCAGAAATTGCAGAAGTTTGAGGTAGTTTTGGAGTAGTTTCACTTGCAGAAAATCAAGAACAGGGATTGAATGGTTTGCAGCCAAATATATTAGCTGAAAGGACAGTGAATTCAATAAAGAAGACAGATTATGTTGAGACAATAGATCATCTTCGAACAGAAAATAAAGATCAGTCTTCTGAATTTCATCTTCCTCATGAGGAAAATTCTCTTTGGACCATGGGTTTTGATGGAGCCATGGGAAAGGAAGGAGCTGGAATCGGAATTTGGATTCGTACTCCAATGAATCATTCAAGTAAAATTCCTTGTAATGTCAGAATATGTTCATACAAACTAGATTTTGATTGTTCTAATAATGTAGCGGAATATGAGGCTTTGATTACTGGTCTTAAGATTTTTAAGAAGCTAGATGAAAAAAATATTTCAGTTTATGGCAACTCTGAATTGGCAAATCAAACAAGTAAAGGGGGAATACCAGGCCAAAAATCCCAGGATGCAAGCATATCACAATAGTGTGTTAGATATCCTAAAAAAAATTCTTGAGTAAACATTGTCTCTGATTCCAAGAAACTAGATTTCATGGATGATTCTCTCGCCACCGCTGCAAGCATGTTCAAAATCCCAATACATTCCAATAAGAAATTTGAGATTAATGTTAAACATCTCCCTATTGTCCCTAATAATCTTCGGTACTGGAAAGTGTTTTAGGATGATAAGAAAATCAATAATTTTCTATAAATGGAGGAAAAATTTGCCACCTCTTACATTGATGATGTATTTTATGAAGATGATTAGCAGATCCAAGCTACAAAATTGGAAGTATTACAACCGAAGGACAATTCCATTCTAAGAGGTCTTGTACCCTTGGAAGAACTCTTTGATCATGATGATGTTGCACAGAAGCCAACAATGGTTCCCACTGAAGTAGGAGTTGAAGACATCAATATTGGCATAGCTGAGAAGCCAAAGATGATGAAGTTGTCAAAATCCTTAACCCTGGAAATAAAAAGTTAAATATGCAACACTTTTGGCTAAGTTTTCTGATGTGTTTGCATGGGAGTATTCATATTTGAAGGTTTATGATAAAAATATAATTTAGCATACTATTCCTATCAAGCCCAATCAAAAGCCTTTTCGCCAAAAGCTCAGAAGGATAAATCTGAAGCTGCTACCATCTATAGAGAAAGAGGTAAACATATTGTATAAACATGGTATCATTTTTTCTCTTTGCTATTCTGAGTGGATGTCGAATATTGTTCTAGTCGGGAAGAAGACAAGAGAAATTCATTTATGCATTGATTTTAAAAATTTGAACAAAGTTTTCTTGAAAGAAAATTACCCTCTCCCAAATATGGATCACATTCTGCAAAGGGTAGTGGGTTCTTCTAGAATGTCTTTACTTGATAGCTATTAAGGGTATAATCAAATCTTGGTCCATCCCAATGACCAAGTGAAGATAACATTCACTGCACCTTAGGGTACTTTCATGTAAGCCAAGATACCTTTTGGGCTAAAAAATGCAGGAGCTACATTTCTACGAGCGATGGATATCACTTTTGTTGATGAAAAAAGATGTGTTTTTAGTTATTTACCTTGATGATATAAATTTTTTTTCCCAAACAGATGAAGAGAATTTGCATCATTTAAGGATAGTCCTCCAAAGGTGCAGGGAATTCAACATATCATTGAACCCAAAGAAGAGTATGTTTTCCATGGGAGAGGGAAAATTACTTGGTCATATCATATTAAAATATGGCATCCACATAGATCCCACAAGAATTGAGGCAATCCAACAATTGGATTACCCAAGAAACAAGAAGGAAATTTAGTCTTTTAACGGTAAGATCGACTCCTTGAGAAGGTTTATTCCTAACCTTGTTGTTGTTGGGAAAAGTATCCAATACGGAATGCCCCTATCCCACTCTAAGGAGTGATAGTACCTCAGCAACAAACAAGACAAAGCTATCTAAGTATTCTTCTTTATGAAATGTAAATAGAGGAGAAGGATGTAACTAACCGATGTCTTCCGCTAGTTTGTTGATCCAATCTCACTCTCTTCTGCTTGCTTCCAGTTGCTTGTTCTTTCACTGGCCCAGCTACACCAAGTTCCTGCAAAATGGCAAGAGAGGGAAACTACAAGAAGCATACATTCATAACTAGTTTAAGGATTAGAGTAAACTAAATATGCAAATACAACAAAACATCATTGATATACATGCATATAGAAGAAACTCAAATGGCTTTATTGATGAAGAAGTAAAGTTCAGGAAGTGATACAACCAAATGAGGCCCAATCCAGCATCACCTTCCCAGCAGAAAGGAATCTCCTCTTCACCTCCTTCAAAGCAAATCACCCAATAGTTCTAGTCTCAAACCAACAGCAATTCTTTGCAATAACAAAATTCCAGCCTCCAGATCTCATGGGGGAGAGATCCATATATAGATGTTTGGAGAGAGGATGAGTCAGCTTGAGATCTGACTAGTGTCCTCTCCCTCTGTGAGTTCTTGATTCCACTTGGAGGTTCTTGCTTCCACTTGGAGATTTGGAACCTCTTACTCATCACCAGTTGAATTCCCTGAGGCAAGTGTCATTTTGGAAGCTTCCTGGGTTCTGACACCTTGAGAAATGAGCTTGCCACATGTCCACTCTCGCTCAGCGCAGGTAGCCAGTGTTGGCTTTGAAATTCAGTGCAGGTAGCCAGTGTTGCCTTTGACATTCAGCGCAGGCAACCAGTGGAGCCACTGAATTGACCCTGAATTGACTTGTTCTGGAGAAGTTTCTGGTGGAGAACTTCTGTGAATTGCTGTGGTTTATTAGCCTTGTTCCTCTAGGGGTAGGAACAACATGTTTAGGGACTTTGGATCCCTTAGATTATGGACTTTTCATGCTCAATGCTGTTAGGCACAAAAATGTCTATAACAGTTGCCCCCTAAAGTATGAGGCCGTTTATTGGGTGAAATGCTTTATCAGGAGGATCCGAAGTTCATCCAATACTGGGAGGAGACCTGTAATAAGATACAATACAATACATTATTTTTCATACTGCTTTCATGATCTAGCTGAGGCGGGCATTCCCATGCTTAGTTTTATAAATTAATTTTTCTGTACATAGAACAGACAATCGTCTGATGGTAGACTGATAATTTTTGAGGAAATTATCATCCTTTGGATAGGATGATCATCTTCTGCAATGATGTACATGTCAATGTCTTTATTTCCTGAATATATATCGCAGCCCGGATGGATGAAACTAGATCCGGGGTCTTCAATCTCGTCTGATCTTCACTCTAAGTACAAGTCGATCCATGTGAGAATTTCTCTGAATTCGAACATGGAAAGACATCGCTTGATTACCAGTCAATGATGTAAACTGTTAACAAGCGCGAGAGGAATCACCGATAATGATGATGACCTTCAAGGTACTGCAGTACAATTCACGTGGTGTGAATAAAGGACTTGGCGTCGAACACCACGCAAAATCTTTCGGTCGAAGGTCATTGATGTATACCTGTCGCCGGAAGTGAGAAACTTGCCATTGAGGCATGCAAGCTTCAAAGTACTGAAGGGGGTGTTCCTAGATCAACTTCTTGGATAATGAGCTGATGTCGACAAGAAGCGATCCATCAAAGGAGGGCCTTAATGAATCCCACATCAGTGACACGGAACGGAGCTAATGATTGTGATGGAGGTAAAAACGATCTGTGACATATGATTCAGGGTGGCGGTCATGAAAGGATGAAGGATAATGTATGGCAGTGGATGGGACACGGTTGACTTTTCTGAACAACTTCTCTTGAACATGTGGCGACACTGATGCGATGGATCGGTAGCATTACCCCAAATATGGATGGTATAGCGAGACCATGGTGATGTGACCGGTGAATGAAACAACCCAACCCGATTGTGGTACGGAGGAAAAGTGTCATGTTCAAGAGCGACTTGCTACCATCAAAGTTTCTTTGAGTTTCTCCCAATTTTTCCCCAGTCATTGCTGACCAGTACCTCTTTATTTTTTTCAAGCTTGAGGAGGATAACATATGCTTGTTCTATAACCTGCCCTTCGGGCAAGCCCATTGCTATGTTTTAACGAGCCTAGCGATAGGGAAACTCGTTCTCGTCTAAAGACAAGTTTGTCGCTATTTAATGCATTTAACGAGTCTAGCGACAAAGACAACTCGGTCCTTTTCATTTTTTAGGGAGTCCGAAAAGGTACGTAAAGTTAACTCCAAAGTTCCTTTTCGTCATCTAATCCCTTAAGTCCGAAAAAGTATAAAACAATACAGAAGGGATGAATTTTCGATAGTTTTAACGAGCCGAACTAAACAAGCGCTCGATCTTTTTGTGCAATAATCCCTCAGGTCCAAAAAGATTAAAATCTAGAGGAGGGATAGCTCTTCCGGTCTCTTTAACGAGCTGGAAGGCCAAAACTTGGCAATCTTTTCATATTTTACGAGTCAGTTGAAAAGAGCTCAAAGAAGACTCGTCTTTTGAGGAACGAGTGATAAACAGGGTAGCAGCTGATTCCAGGTACAGGTTGGAATTTTCCAATCACGGCAGTGTCACAAGGATGGCTAGGTGAAATCACTCTTCGCAGCTGTTCCTCAAAATGGGTAAACAATCAAATGGAGGTGAATGATCGGCCAAATGAAAAGTGGAGGTGATGGTGCAAACACGACCAAGGCTGATAAATTTATGATCACAGTGGTTATTTACCGGGTGGTGGTTCATTTTTTATTTTAAAATGAGCTTAAACACTGGTGGAAACATTTGCTCATTACTTATGTTTATTTTTTAACGAGCATGAAGTCCGCGTCAAAACTGCTCGGATCTTGCGTTTATTTTTTAACGAGCATGAACTGTGTGCTAAAACTGCTCAATTATATGGTCAAATTTTGATTTTTTACCATGACTAGCTTTGCCTTTTTCAGAGATAGTACTGTATCCTCAATTGCTACATCAAACCAGTTAGAAATGGATAACATTTGTTTTGAAAATAAGATTAAAACTCTAATATTTCACTTTGAACTACGTAAAAGGCAATTAAAAAGTGTTTTTACCTCTCATTTTACCATTTCATTTGCACTTGGTTTGTTGGAGCTTTGGAGGTGCCTCTTCCTTTTTGATTTTCACCAGCTGATTTCAGGAGATTCTGTGGACGATTCTCAGCGCCGTCTGGACCAGGTAGGAGCTAGACCCTAGCTCTTTCTTTTCATGGTTTCCTTCTTCCATTCTGTGCCTGTTTTCTTGTTCCCATGAGCCCCTGGGGTTTTGTTAGGGCATTCTGCCATCAGCGCAGCTGGTTCACTCGAAACCTGCGTTGAATGTCAAGTTGCTTAAGGGCAGTTTGACCTTCAACGCAGGTGGAACACTGGCTAATTGCGTTGGGCGCAGAAAATAGTTTTTGTTGCATAGTTCTTGATGAAAATTTTTCCATTTTCTCATCAAATCCAGGATCTTACTCTTTCTCTTGTTTGTTTTGCAGAGATTATTGGAGCAAAATGACCCTTACATGGCGAGAACGAGAACATGAAGAAGAGGACATGATTGCCCTCCATGACCCTGTCACGGTGAACGCGCTGCGGAACTGTGGCCTGCTGAAGTTCTTCCGTATCTCTAGCATGAGAGCACAGATCTCTTTACTGCAGTATATGCTTGATGCTTGGGATCCTATCAACCAAGTATTCCAGATTAGGGGCAAATCCATCCCCTTGACCATAGTAGACATTTACTTCTTGACAGGGTTGTCAAGGCGGGGTGCCCCCATTTCTTTGTCAGGTTCGGCCCGAGGGAATGACTCCGTGAGAGATTATGTCCGCCAGTATTGTAGGGAAGGATCCAAGCCGAGCAGAGACGGCAAGGTTGTTATCCGCGAGATTACTGATAGGTCTCTCAGGTCCATTCTGTATACTATTGGTAGGATGGCTGGTAGTGCATCTCTTCATGTTGCCAACAGATCCTATGTGCAGCATGCCTTGGAGTGCCTCCAACTGAAAGTATTCAACTGGTGTGATGCAGTACTTGTTCAGATGAAAAGTCAGTTGACCAAGGTAAAGGACGGAAAGCTAAAGAACTTTGGTTTTGGTTTTGTTTTGACCGCCTTTGCTTTGGAGAAGATACCACTGATGCAGCCTCAGTATATTGCACTCGACTTGCCTTCTCCTACCGAGCCACGTATGCAGAGATGGGTTGATCACATGTCTAGGCATGCTGGTCAATCTCAGATTTCTTTCACTGATACCTTGTTCAGGTGGTTCGAGCGTCAGGAGATGGTCTTTTCCGAGTATCCATATGTTGGTATGGATTTCCGAGGTGATCCGGATTTGGCACTGCCAGTTGGTGAACAGTGGGGCGCTATTGGTAAAATCTTCGACCATATCACTGTTTACTGTTTTAATTTATAATGTCCTTGTGCTTTATTCTGTCAAGACTTTAATCAAACTCATGTGTGCATGCAGATGTTGGTCCTGTTCATCCAGCAGTTCTCCCGAGAGTGCCAGTCGCTGCCCCAGCAGGGGAGACTCTTGGGAGGGTTATTCTTCGCGACCTTGACGTGGCCGAGACCCTTGCAGCTGTGCAGGAGCAGGTTGAGGGCCTTACTCTCGGCATTCCGGATGTACGGATTGATGAGTTACCTTTACAGTTGCAGCGGCATACTACTGGTGTGCCCAGACGATGGACTCGTCTCTTGCGCATGATTGCACAGGCCGTGACTTGCTATCATGAGCATCACTAGGCTAGGGTGCCCCCTAGCATTTTTGAGTTTTTGGGTCATATGACCGATTTTGTCTTGGTTACAGAACATTATATGTAAACCGTAAACAGCTATATATATTTTTGATTTTCAGAGTTTTATTTCGGTTTTTATGTGATCCATGATGCTTCTCTTTTTATCAATTTTGCAAATGTCTATCTAAAACATAGTTTGCTAATGAGTTGGTTAATGTGTTCAAGTTTATGGAAATGTGTTGATATTGAATAAGATCAAACTGTCTTTCCAAGATTTTAACTCTTAGGAACTTGCGATAAATAGCTGGATTTCGGACAGAGTAGGTACCAGTGAGTTGCAGTACTACAAGTTGTGAATCTAGCCTGACGATTAGTCGGCGTATGCCATGGGTGATGGCATCAGAGAGTAGTTCTATCAACGTGCTATATTCAGCGATGTTATTTGTTGATTGACCAATACATACCCCTCTGAAACTCACTAACTTGCCGCTTGGATCAAAAATGGCCCATGCTGCGGAAGATAGGTTCCGCGAACTACGACTCGCCCCGTCGGCATATCCAACCCATGGTTCCAATGGATTTGACATCTGCAATAAATGTAAAAAGTGGATTACTTAACCAAAATAAATACTTTAGCGAAAACAAAAATGTAACAAAAGCATATAGGTTACTATTAGGCATAGTAACGCTTGAGGTACAACCCGTTACGAGGTTGCGCCAGTGGAATTCCGTCATAATCCATTAACTCGTAGGCTCCTTTTGCTAATACCCTTTTAACAATATAGGGGCCCATCCATAAAGACTTAAATTTACCAGCTCCCAGCTTATCGGATTCTTGGTCGTAAAGCAAGACCAAATCACCTTCTGAGAAGACACGGGGTTTGACATTATTGTCGAACTGAGCCTTGACTCGTTTCTTATGGGCTTCGTTAGCCAGCGCGGCATCACGACGGGTTTCATCCAATTGGATTAATTCCAAGAAACGAGCCTCTTCTTCTGAAGTTCCAGGGAGGAGATCAATTGCGAGTTTAAGAGACGAGATTTCACACTGGATTGGTAGGATTGCTTCCAGGCCATACACCAGTTGGAACGGTGTGAACCCAGTTGCATTTCTTACCGATGTTCGGTAGGCCCACAAAGCCGAGTACAGGATTAGGTGCCATCTTCTTTTGTGAACCCCAATCATCCTTTGCAGCATGCGCTTCAGGACTTTGTTGATTGCTTCAACTTGCCCGTTAGCTTGCGGATAATATGGGGTAGAGCTGTCGTGAGACAACCCTAGTTTGGCAGCTAATTCAACCATCATGTGATTGCGAAAATGCGATCCATGATCTGTAACTATAGCCTGTGGTACGCCGAATCTTGCGACTACATGATTGAAAAAGAAAAGGGCAGCTGTTTCACCAGTATTATCTAATGTAGGCATCGCCTCGGCCCATTTAGTAAAATAGTCGACTGCGACTATAATATACCCATGCCCCCCGGTCGAGGTGGGGTTACATTGCATGAAATCGATGCCCCATTTGGCGAAAGGCCCCACAGCTACTATTGGCTGCAACGGAGCGGGGGGTCTTCTGGTTTTGCTATCAAAAATTTGACAAGCATGGCAACTTCTGACTGTAGTTATGCAATCTTTGAACATGGTTGGCCAGAAGTATCCTGCTCGTAAGATTTTTTGTGTTGTAGCATATCCAGATTGATGCCCCCCACAGGCGCCTGAATGACATTCATTCAGGGCTTTTTCGGCTTCCTCATGGGTGAGACACCTTCTCAGAACCGTATCGACACCACGACGGTAAAGTGTATCACCGACGATCATGTAGTCTTTTGCTTGGTATCGAATACGTTTTTGTTCTGAGTGAGAGGTGTTTGGCTGAAATATTTGGGTTTGGAGATAAACTATTATATCTCCATACCACTCATCACTCGCTGATATCAGAAACAAACTTTCGTCCACGATTGATTCTTGGGATGTTTCATCGTTGGACGACGATGGGAGATCGCATAATAATTCTGCGAAAACCAAAGCTTTCTTTGATTTGGATTTTACGAATTCCAGATCAAACTCTTGAAGGATTGCTATCCATTTTGAATATTTGCCCCCCAGCAACTGTCGCGACAGTATATAAGTCATGGGGTTGCAATCTGATAAAACGGTAGTCTTCCGAAAGAGGACATAATGTCGAAATCTTTGTATCGCTTGAACAGCAGCAAGTGCTAGCTTTTCAACGTACGAATATTTTCTCTCTGTATCATTCAAGTTTTTACTTAAATAATATATAGGGTGTTCAATTCCATCGACTTCTTGAACTAAAACCATTGCAATGGTCGTATCCGCTGCAGCCAGATATAGGTTAAAATCTCTTTGATAGTCCGGGGCATACATTAATGATGCTTTTACTAGAGAATCTTTCAAAGCGTCAAAGGAAGCTTGCGCCACCTGATCCCAGACAAAAGGTACATCCTTTTTCAAAAGATGAGTATAACCTTTAGCAAGTTTTGCGTAATTTGGAATGAACCTCCTCAGAAAGTTTGCTTTCCCTTGGAGTTTCTGAATCTGAAGCAAATTTGAAGGTGGAGGCAAATTTATGATTGCCTGAACCTTACAAGGGTCGAGACGAATCCCATCCTTAGATACTACAAAGCTAAGTAAACGACCAGAACTGACGCAAAACACACATTTTGTGCGGATTGAGTCTTATCTTGTAGTGTCGGCAACATAGAAATATCGCTCTTAAATGCTGCGGATGATCAGTCTGCTTTCGCGAATGAGCCGGAAGGTCGTCGAGATATGGTTGAACGATGTTCTTGATGTCATGGAAAGCATAATTCATTGCTCTCTGAAACATCGCCCCTACGTTCTTTAAACCAAAGGGTAATTTTCGATAAGCGAATGTGCCCCACGGACAAATAAATGCAGTCTTTGACTGGTCCTGTGGGCGGATATTTATTTGATTATACCCTGAAAATCCATCCATAAATGAAAAGATTTCACATCCGGCGCATTCATCAATTATCTGGTCGATGAAGGGTGTAGGGTAGTTGTCCTTTGGACAAGCTTGATTTACATCCCTATAATCGACGCACACTCTAATTGTTCCTTGTTTTTTCATAACAGGGACAATATTCGATACCCAATCGGTTAGAGGAACCGAGTAGATGAAACCAGCATGGAGAAGTTTTTCAACTTCTGCTTTAATGGCAGCGGCTTTCTTGGGGTGCACCTGCCGAAGTCGTTGTCTTACTGGTTTGACATCAGGATACATCTTAATTTCATGTTCAACGATACTCGAGTTAATGCCTGGCATTTCATCATATGACCAAGCAAAGACATCTCTGAACTCGCGAAAAAGAGCGTTATATATTTCCAGTTCTGAAGGAGAACATCCTTTGCCAACATAAATATTCTCTACAACATCTGTTTTGGTCGAGATATTTATGGCTATAGTCTCTTCAATATTGGATAGGTTCCGCTCGGAATCCACCGTATTTACAGTATTTGATAGGAATTCAAAGACTGAAGGGTGATAATGGTCACCTTGAGTATCTTCTTCACAATCCGGAAGAAGGGAACGATGGTGGCTATCATTCCATGGTGCCCCCTCAATCAACATTGATTGTATGATTCCTTCGTCGCTTCCATGCACTCGCGACCAAGGATCCAAAGGGGTGCCATATTCTCTAGACCTATCTACCCAAACGCTTGATGAGCGTTGACCTGGGTTCGCCTCCCATGCCCGAAACATTGATTGCTACAATATTTCTATTGGGCTTGGGGGCAAAACCATTGCATGATCCATGTCGATATCGTCTTCTGCGATTTTCGTGGAAGATATCATGTTGCAAGCTGCTACCAACGCTATTTCACCCATATAGATTGAAGGTGGAAGTGCGAAAGTTCCCATTAATGTGGGGTCTTTCAGTAGGCCTACTCCGATATCTTGAAGCGTATGGTTGCTTCCATGGATCATGGGAATGCTTCCTGTAACTTGTGAACCATTAGGGAGGAAGTTTTGTTGGTCGATGATCGTAATCCCTCCTTGAAAAGGGAATGCGATCTTCCTAAAATAAGTCGACACAACAGCTGCCATGGCATATATCCACGGTCTTCCCAGTAAGATGTTGTAATCAAGATTTCCATCGATGACTTCAACATCTATTTCCACTGTTTTTCCCCTTAGTTCAACTTTCAAGTTATTTAGGATACCGTATGGGGTATATGTCCTTCCGTTGAATGCTTTCAATGTTGTCGAAGATAGCGACAAGGTTGGAGACGCTAAAGTTTTCCAGCAACTCATCGACATAATACATGTAGATGCCCCCTCATCAATAATTGTTCGGTGAACAGTTTTGTTGAGGGCTTTCACTTGAATAAGGAAAGCTAGTTGAGCTGGTAACTGAGGGTCGTATCCTTTGTGATCGAAGGATACAAGATTGGAATCCTTAGGATCAACCCCACCAATGGCTGATAACAGAGCCTGCCTTTGGGATGGACAATTTTGTAGTACTTCAAGAGTCGACATAGCGGACGGCGATTGGGCAAAATCTTCCACTATGTTATAATGCTGCGCCACTCTGGCGCGAGGATTAAATGTCGACTTGTGTACTACTCCCTTTGGCGGTTTTATTGTTAATTCAGGAATGATGGGTGGTACAACTTCTGTCGAAGTTGTTGTCGAACTACTTGGTTGATCTTTACCTTTGTCGTTCGACAGCTGCGGATTCCCGTAATCTTTGTTCCTTGTCGAAATCAAAGCATCATTTTGTTGCTTGGAGACCGACAACATTAGCACTGGCGACGGGGAAGCATTTCCACTATCAACCAGATTTTGACCTGGATTGGGAAACGGATCAGTTAACACAGCTGAGGTTTGCGAACTTTTGAAGAACCTCTTAAGCTCAGCTTTGTATGGACAATCTTGTACCCAATGATCCTCATCACATATAAAACATGGGCTTTTTGGTTTCCCTTTCCTAGGAGGGTTTGAAGAAGGTTTTTCAGGTGATGACTCATCCTGTTTCTTCTTCGTCCCTTAGTTTTGCTTCTTCTTGCTTCCTGGTTGATTGGTTTCTTTGCCTTTATCTACTGATACGGCATTTACTTCCAAAGCAAGAATTTCTTCTTTTGCATTTTGATTTGAAGTCTTACGGGCTTTCTTAGACGAAGCCTTTGTCGATTTCGCGTTTGCCGTGCCAATCACACCATCGCCGGCATGAGAGTCACTATTCGATTTAGGAGGAGGAGGAATTGAGAATTCCGGTCTAGGGGCGTCAGGTATTTTGTCATAGAGCGTGCCAGACTGTGTGTAGACTAAGTCTAGATATTGTGCATGAGCAATAACTTGCTCCTCAGTTACGACTCCCCCCTTGGCCACATCTTCCATTATCGCAGGAAGTAATGACTTGATAAACCATTCAGCTAATAGCTGATCGGGAACGTATGTTTTCACCATCCTACGACGACGACGCCACTCATGTATATGATCAGATATGTGAGTGGCTGTTGTCTGTTTGAAGTTGGTTAAGATTTCGGTTCCCGTTTCATACCTTATTGGTAATTGAAAATGGGTTAAGAAAGTCGTGGCTAAGGAGCTGAAATTGTTGAACGAGGCTCTAGGTAACTCAATATACCATTTTGCCGCTGGACCCGTTAATGTCCTCTGAAAAAGGCGAAGCCTTATCGAATCATCGTTTAGAGTGTTCGATGAACACCACAGATGAAATGTCATCACGTGATTCAATGGGTCTTCACCTGGATTTCCATTGAATTTAGGAATGTCCGATGGAAGTTTGTGAGGAATTGCTGGCCACCAAGGGGCATAAGCAATTGGATCGTTTGTTAACCGGTGTAAATCGGGTAACTCTAGAGTTGCCACGAATGGTAACTGTTGACTCAGGTTAGGTGAAGAATACCCAGGGTACGATGGAATCGCCTGAGCAGTTGGCCTTTGCATACCAGCATAATGTAATTGATGTTGGTATGACTGATACGGTTGGTGGATTTGACCACTGTAAAGTGGTTGATTTTGACCGTTCTGGATATACGGTTGTCCACTGTTCGCAAAGATCTGCTGCTCAGAACCTTGGTACACTTGCTGGAATTGTGGTTGTTGGTATTGCACCAGCCATGGTTGTGAAGCCATGTTTTGTTGTGCTATACTAACCGTTGGACCAAGGTGTGGGGTAATTGTACCCGTTTGGACCTGTGTCGCCCCACCAGTTGGCGATTGTGGTTGAGTCACAGGGTCAAGGGGCTGTTGCATTACAACCTGAGAAATCTGAGGTTGACATACAACAGGCATCATTTGAACTTGTGACACCGTTACAATAGCTGGTGTTGTCGGGATGTTCGACACAGGTACACATTGTTGCATAGAATACACAACTCTTGGTTGCTGGGGTAGTATAGGTACCCAACCACTTGTCGTAATTCCATTATAACCTGAATACTGTTGTGAACTCCCGTATGGATAACCTCCGGAGGGGGTAATGAAAGGGCATACTGCCCCCCATACGGTGGTGATCCAGCACTGAAAGGGATTGTTAGCCCTTGGGGACCGGATTGCCCAAATTGACCTCCAAACGGATCAATTTGTTGAGTTCCAACATAAGAGTTACCGGGTATTATCCCGGAAGAACAAACAGGAACGGACCACATTGTCGTAATAGCCCCTGAAGGGGCTCCTTCCAGCTGTTGAGAGCTAGTTGGGACAGATGGTATGCCGGCGAACATTGTCGGAGTGACGGCAGGGAGTTCTGCTGTCGCTGTGTCATTCGACACAGTCCTAGATGTTGACGGTTGTTCAGACATTTTGAGTCTATCCAATAGATTGCCTAGCGATTCTACAGGAACTTCCACTGGTGATAGACTAACTTCTGATGTAGAAGGAAAAAGAGTGACCCCTACTCCAAAATGTGTTGGAGTACTTGCTTGCGGATCTTCTACAATTTCCTCTATCGCAATCAGACCAGGTGGAAGAGGAAGACCGTCAGGTCCGTAAAATATTTCTGGTGCCGAAGAAGGGGTTGATTCGACAACGACAGTTGTTTGAGGAGCAAGACTCTCTGAACCGGTCACAGATGGAACTGATTCAGTAACGCGAGTATTTGCTCTCAGACTAGGATCAGTGTTACTGTCCCTCTGTGGCTGTTGAACTTCTTCAATAGAGGCAGGGTTTCCAGAAATGTTTGGAGTAACCGGAATCTCAGATGTCGTTGGAACACTTGTTCTAACTTTGATAGGAGATTTCGAACCGATTAAACGAGTTCACTTTGTCCGTACTGTTTTCGATTCCGGAGACAAAGACGGTTGACTCGTAAGCCTCCGCGAACGACGGGGTTTCAATTGACTTTCTTCCACGATTGTGGATTACTCGATCAACCAAAATACAAAAAGGGGAAAGTGTGTTTCTGAATTAAATGAATTTTTTAGACGCTTTTAGACACAACTTGCTTTTTCACTTTTAAAGAGTCGAGAAAAAGCTAAAGATGACTCTAGTCTCCTTCGATGTTTTAATGAGCTCGAAGTGACAAATGCTCGGATGGACTTTTTCCGTTATAGAGTCTGAAAAAGGCCAAAAAGGAACTGCTCTGGAGTTCTAGGTAGAGGGTGTGCCAAACTTTTCGCAAAACCGCAGAATACTTTTTAGGGTACGGGCGGTCGATCTTCCTGAATGCTGTGTTCAGTGCATTGCGATCAGTAGGGCGGCCGACACAGCTTCCTATGGATAAAGGCTTTATTCCTATAGGGGTCTCCCAATATATACGCGACGGTACGTGGGAGCACAATCCATACTGATACTTATCGCTTCACCGTGGAGGAATCACCCAACCACTCGACGGTAAGATATCAGGCTTAACGACGCCGGAACACGTCTCTAGCCTAGACCTCTATGTTGTGCGTTATGTTACAAAGCGTTGTTATGTTCATTCAATTTATTTTAGGTTGATCTTATTTAGAAGTTTGCCTTTTTGGATCACCACGAGATGTATGATACAACTCCTAAATGCAGTCTAAAGATGATAAGCAAGTTTTTTCTATCTTTTCAACATATGAAAATCCTAGCTACAAGGGGAAAAGAAAGACATCATCTTTTCTCACAGAGCATAGAGCACACAGTAATGCACTTTTTCCCTAAATCAACATGCAAGCTGTCAAAATGCAAATGCACAAATGCATGTATTTCTTTTCTCTTTTTTAATATTGATGTTTATATAAAGAAAGTTGTTGTATAACTTTGAATTCGATTTCAAGTGAAAACATAAGCAAGTTCCTTTTTCAAAATCAAAAGACACCTTATGATTTACTTGTCTCGACACTAGAAATGCATAAATTCAAACCACATGACGAAATTAAAAGCTAAATCAATTGTGAACAGCAAACAAACTCACTCCTAAGATCAAAACAACACTTATGACAGGTCTAGATCTAAGGGCCACAGTAAGACTAGTTTACTTTCGTAATGGGAAACTGCAAATGATGTAAGAAATACACAAAAACAAATACAGTTTCTTTATACAACTGAGGTGGAATTGAGGCAAAGAAAGGTGGTTTTAGATAGGAACACTGACTGATAACAGGCTGCAAAAACAGGGATAAAAACTGAGCAAAAGGACACAGGGAACCACAACTGCACAAGGCAAAGACTGTTCAGCGCAGGTCTAACACAGAGGTTTTGACATTCAGTGCAGGTAGCCTTCACGGGACCTGCGTTGAAATGTAGAACCTCTTCACAGGCTTTGTGCTGAAGCAGAAACGAGAATTGTTTCTGGGTTCTGAGCTACGGTTTGCAGTTAAATTCACAGTTTTTGGCCAAATCAAAGCTATCAACCAGGTACAATCTAAGGGATGATTCAAAGGAGGATGAAGATCTATCACTAAGAGCTGTTAGAGCACTTGTGGGTCAGCTCTTCAGATCATAAACAGGCCCAGTGATTGGACTAGAGTAGCTACCCTCTACTTTGCATTTGAAAAAACAAATGCAGTTCGATTCGACACTCTTTGAGTTTATGAAATGAATAGAAAAAACACAAACAAACCAACAAGATACGATCCCCAGCGGAGTCGCCAATTTGTTGTTGGGAAAAGTATCCAATACGAAATGCCCCTATCCCACTCTAAGGAGTGATAGTACCTCAGCAACAAACAAGACAAAGCTATCTAAGTATTCTTCTTTATGAAATGTAAATAGAGGAGAAGGATGTAACTAACCAATGTCTTCCGCTAGTTTGTTGATCCAATCTCACCCTCTTCTGCTTGCTTCCAGCTGCTTGTTCTTTCATTGGCCCAGCTACACCAAGTTCCTGCAAAATGGCAAGAGAGGGAAACTACAAGAAGCATACATTCATAACTAGTTTAAGGATTAGAGTAAACTAAATATGCAAATACAACAAAACATCATTGATATACATGCATATAGAAGAAACTCAAATGGCTTTATTCATGAAGAAGTAAAGTTCAGGAAGTGATACAACCAAATGAGGCCCAATCCAGCATCACCTTCCCAGCAGAAAGGAATCTCCTCTTCACCTCCTTCAAATCAAATCACCCAATAGTTCTAGTCTCAAACCAACAACAATTCTTTGCAATAACAAAATTCCAGCCTCCAGATCTCATGGGGGAGAGATCCATATATAGATGTTTGGAGAGAGGATGAGTCAGCTTGAGATCTGACTAGTGTCCTCTCCCTCTGTGAGTTCTTGATTCCACTTGGAGGTTCTTGCTTCCACTTGGAGATTTGGAACCTCTTACTCATCACCAGTCGAATTCCCTGAGGCAAGTGTCATTTTGGAAGCTTCCTGGGTTCTGACACCTTGAGAAATGAGCTTGCCACATGTCCACTCTCGCTCAGCACAGGTAGCCAGTGTTGGCTTTGACATTCAGCGCAGGTAGCCAGTGTTGCCTTTGACATTCAGCGCAGGCAGCCAGTGGAGCCACTGAATTGACCCTGAATTGACTTGTTCTGGAGCAGTTTCTGGTGGAGAACTTCTGTGAATTGCTATGGTTTATTAGCCTTGTTCCTCTAGGGGTAGGAACAACATGTTTAGGGACTTTGGATCCCTTAGATTATGGACTTTTCATGCTCAATGCTGTTAGGCACAAAAATGTCTATAACACTTGCTGAGCATCTAAGAGAAATGACTAACATGTTGAAAAGGGAAAGTGAGGTAAATTGGTCCGAGGATGCAAGGAAATCTTTTAACCAAGTAAAAACTACGTTATCTTTCTCTCTTATATTAATTAGACCTGATTACACTATGGACTTTATCATTTTTTCATTTTCTTCTGAGCACACATTGGCTGTTGTTCTAATGCAGAAAAAGGACCAAAAAATAGAGCAGCCAATTGCATTTTTCAGTAGAACCATAAGGGATGCGGCATTAAGCTATAATATCACTGAAAAACAGGCTCTGGCCCTAGTAAAGGTTTTGAAGGATTTCTGAGTGTACATTCTCCATTCGCATATTGTTACCTATGTTCCAAATGTTGCAGTCAAGGATGTTTTGATGCAAAATGATCCTGAAGGTAGGCGAGGTAAATGGATTTTTGCAATGTTGGAGTGTGACCTCGAAATTAAACCTACAAAGCTGGTCAAAGGGAAAGGTTTGGTGAAGCTTATGGAAGAGTCCAATTTACATGTTTTGGACATTAATCTCATTACTGCAATGTCTGAAGAAGAAGTGGTTGATTCATCTGCTTAGGTATCACAAATTTTTACCTCATCTCCTTGGTATTCAGATATTGTTTATGTGCTTCAGTATTTGAATTCTCCACCGGGTGTGTCGAAAAGTAAGGCTAGATAATTGAGGTTAAAAGCTCTAAAATATTGTATTTTGGACAATGCTCTATTCTAAAAGGATCCGGGGGGGGATTTGTTGAATTATCTAGTTGAAAGTGAATGAAAAGAAGTAATGAATGAGTTTCACAAGGGTGATTGTGGTGATCACCTTTATTAGAATACCATGAAAAACAAGATCTTGAGAGCAGGATTTTATTGGCCAAGTTTATTTTCTGATTTTTATAAAACTGTAATGAGTTGTCATGAGTGTTAAATCTTTCAGGGAAGGAAAAAGTTGTTATTTTTTCCCTTGCAACCAATTTTTGTCCAAGCTCCTTTTTAGCAGTGGGGTCTTGATTTCATTGGCGAGATTCACCCTTCATATTCAGCTTAGCACAAGTGGATTTTAACAGCCACTAACTATTTCACGAAGTGGATTGAGGCCATCCCCCCTAGACAAGCTATGGATGCGGTAATAATTCAATTTCTTGAGTCTAATATATTGTCCCAATTTGGTTGTCCATAGAAAATTATCACTGATAATGCAACAACCTTTAAGTCGAAGAAGATGATTGACTTCTGTGAAAAGTACCACATCAAAATTGGGCATTCAATGACATATTACCCACAAGGTAATGGGCTAGCCGAATCATCAAATAAATCATTGGTAAATATCATCAAGAAGTTGCTGGAAGAAAACAAAAAGAATTGGCACAAAAAGTTGATCAATGCTCTGTGGGAAGATAGAGTGAGCACTAAGAAGTCCATAGGTATGTCACCTTTTCAGCGAGTATATGAAGTACACACTATTTTTTTGACTTCTTTTGTTGTCCCTGTGATAAAGATTTAGTAGGAAGTTGACAATGAACCTAATGATATTCAACGGAGAATCAATTAGATGATTCATTTGCAACATTCTAGAGAGGAAGTTCTTCAGAATAATTCAAAGCTTCAGGAAAAGATCAAGAAGATCTATCACAGAAAAACCAAAGAAGATGATTTGAGTTTGGGAGATGTTGTTCTCTGATGGGATGCCCAGAATTAGGAGAAACGTAACCTTGGCAAGTTTGTTAACTTGTGGAAAGGACCATACATGATTTCAGCTTTCAGAGGGAAGAATACCTATTTGTTAGAAGAACTAGATGAACAAGTGCTACTAGGAGTACCAGTCAATGGTAGATTCCTCAAGCATTACCTCACTTGATTTCTTCAGAAATTTCTCATTTTCATTGTACATAACAGTTTATTTTGTTGCCAAAGTGTGGATGAGTTGTCATGAAATCTTGAAGCCTGAGGAGAAGACCATAAGGCTTTTCTAATCAGCTTTTGTTTTGAAAGTTAAGTCATTTTTAGTTTGTCCTATATTTTGTCAGTTAATCATTTTAGTGTCGTGTTTTGGGTCTTTTACTTTTTGGCTCCATCGCCCAATGGATGAGGCTACCTGGTCTACGGTGTTCTTGACACCTCCTAAAGGATCTACCATCCTCAGATGGAGCCAATGTTAGTGTCTATGAGTAACCAGTGATCAAATTCACTCTTTCAATATGGTTGATAGGGTCCTAGGTCAAATTGTTATAGTTTCAAATAAATTTTCAAATAAAATTTGATCATTGGTTAGTTCTAGGTCATTTCTACTCCCTCCATTCTCAAGGTCAATAAATGATGTCATGGTATTGTAATCACTCCTTATGATAAGTCACCAAAAGGGTGTCTTGCTCATTATTTTGGTCATCATTTCATGGTCATTCATACTGCAAAGGTCTAAAGGTCCAAATCATGGTCTTAGAAGTCCATTTGTTATCATTGTTAGGTCATATCATCAAAGAGTCATATAGGGGTCATGTCATCACCTCATGTCACAATCATGGGAGTAGTAATTAGGGAAAAGTGTTGAAATATTTTTCTAAGGTGCATTTTCCTCATTGTGAAGATGTTACTATGCTCAATAAAGTAATAAAACTTCAGTATACTACCTCATCACGTCATTTCTCAAAAGGACATATGATGTCATGCCACCATCAAATAAAAATCGAATTCCAACCTATAAAGGACCATCCAAGAATTATAATTTTTCATTCCACCTTCATTCAATATCTCTCTACCATCAAGCTTCATCCCAGCCACTAGAGCATCAAAATTCCTCATTAAATCCTTTCTTACCTATCTTCGCTTCACTTCTGGCACCTTCATTGTGATTTTGGAAAAGGAGCCAAATAAAAGCATTGAAAGGGTCAAATCAACATCAAATAGGTTCCAAAGATTCCCAATGAAGTAATTGGCCTCTCATCAGCTCTTATTCAATTAATTATCTTCAGTAAATGGTGAAAATCCCTCTCCTAGGGTTTTCGCTGTGTTTTTGGTTTCCTTTGGTGTTTGGTTGGTTTCAGTGAGAAAAACCATAGATTTTCTGCTTTATCACCCCCATACATATCGTATATACCTCTCCCAACTATTTCCCATACCCATTCCCTTCATTTCCCCTCATTTTCCCTAAAACCCTAATCCTACACTACGCTTTTGCAGAAATCCTAGTCTAGGGCTATGTTCTTGTGTTCACTTGTTTCAAGAAATTCCACCTCCCCACACTCCCTAACACCCCTCCCTACCTCCTAGAAGTTTCCCATAAATTTACCTAACCCATAACCCCTTCATTCCCTTTCCTCAACACAACTGCCCCATTTTCCTTGTTTTCCCAAATCTTACCCCCTTTCCTCCTACTAAACCTGGGGTTTCTATCATGCAAACTAAAACCATTGACAGTGAGAAAAATAAGTACAAAAAAGGAGGGCAAGTTTCCAATTTTTCATGTTTCTTCCTCCTTTTTGGACCCCTCGATGTGCTTCTGGAGTAGCCTTGGGAAAAATGATTTTTAGGTGTCTTGGAGAAGGCTTTTTGAAGGTTTATGGCTTCAGAGGGCTAGTAAACATCCTCGGCTATCTTCATAATCTTTCAAGTCAGAAAAAATATCAAGGAGAACTACCCCACAAGAAGTGCATTGTGCTTCTGTCTCTCACGCCGCGCTTCTGAGAAATTTCGCTGCGCTTTTTCCAAGAGGTCAAATTTCAAGTTTTATCATTTTAGGTCAACTTTTCATGATGTATTTTGTATTCTTTGGTTTTAAAACGATGTAATTAATTGAAATCGAGCTGTTAAATGTCAAATTTATGTAAATTCATGCTCATTTATGTTTGTAAAGTCAAATTGAATCAGTTTGGTCTAAACAGGGAGTTGGTTTCTAAGCTCCCTAGTTTTAGGTATGGTTAGATATTTTGATGTGGGTTTTGGTCTATATGTAGCCTGATCTAAGTCATAGAGAGGGTTGGATGTTTGAGAATCATAGCTTGGAGCTACTGTACACTTTTTTGCAGTAATACAACACGCAATTACTAACTATTATCTTGGGATTCTTATGGTATGCATTATTAACAGTGTTTCTTCTCATTTTTATCATCAATTTGAATATTTATTTCTCCTTATTACCCTATCTATGCTTTCTTGTGACCATGTCATAGGTGTTTAACATAATTCATAAGTTATATGCTCTGTTTTGATGAGATTTTCATAATAGTGTTTTATTTCTTCTGATGAGTGATTTCATCGTTACATGATCATTCTGATCCTCCATATTTTCATCCTTACACCACAATGACAACCTACTTCTATCACTGATCATACCTACCTTATGTTATGAAACCAACTCACAAAAAGATAGATCAATGCCTTAGAATTCAGCCTTTTCGAGGGGGAAACCTCCTTTACATTACACAAATGAACAATTCTTGGATGATACAAATGAAAATACCTCCTTTTTAGATATAGGAGTCTAAGGGTCATAATATAATTAGAGCCGACATAACAACAATAATGTAAGGGCACAATAATGACAATAGTGGGCTTCTATGGGGCACAATAGTAACAATATGGGGACTACATGGGTACAACAATATAATAAGGGGGTTGTACTAATAACAATAAGGGGTTACACTAGTAGTATAGGGGCCTAACATGCCCCTCTCCTTCAAAAAGTGTTGTCCTCAATGCTTGAGTAGTTTTTGATGCTTCTGTATAAAATTTTTGTCCTCCCATGTGGAATCTTCAGCGGGTAAGTTCTTCCACTTGATGAGATACTCTAAAATTGATCGATTTCATAGTTGTCGGGTTCTTGTTTCTGTGACTGCTCCAGGTTCCAATATGATTTTTCCTTCCTCTTCAAGTTCTCGCAATAGTGTTTGAATTGGGATCTTCTGCAACTTTTGAATGAGCGGCCATACTTCTTCGTCCTTCTTCCATTCATCCCTTTCTTCATTTATCCAATCTGGTTGGATAATAGAAATAGCACAAAGCAATGCTTCCAAATCCTGATCCTTTCTTGAGAGTGCATCTACAACAAAATTTTACTTCCCTTTTCTATAGATGATGTCAAAGTCACAACCCAGCATAATTGTGACCCATTTTTTTTGTTCTTCTAAAGATAATAGTTGTTCTAAAAAGTATTTAAGACTATCATGATCCATTTTGACCTTGAAGTGTCTTCCCATTCAGTAAGGTTGCCATTTCTTAAGTGCATGTAGTATTGCCAACATTTCCTTCTCATAAATAGCTTGCTTGAGATGTAGCAGTAAAAATACCCAATCACCTACATCAAAACATTTTTCACTACGATGTTGATCTACCTGTTGTTTCATTCGATTTTGCACCAAAGTGGCGTTATCCTTTAAAAGTTGGAGAACTTGTTGTTGATGATTGATGTGATCTTTCACTGCTTGAACCTTTTTCTTCTTGATATGTCCTTCTATCTTGAGAGTTTGAGGAGTGGTAATTTCTTCCAATGTTTTACAAGATATGGTCGGATTCATTTCTTGATGCTCGATGTGATCTTTCACTTCTTGAACATTTTTTTTCTTGATATGCCCTTCTATCTGGATAGTTTGAGGAGTGGTAATTTCAGCCAATGCATTACAAGTTATGGTTGGATTCATTTCTTCTTTCTTGATGTGATCATTCACTTCTTGAACCTTTTTCTTCTTAATGTGTTCTTCTATCTTGAGAGTTTGAGGAGTGGTAATTCTTGCCAATGCTTTACAAGATATGGTCGGATTCATTTCTTCTTTCTCTGGGGTTGGGTCCTGGCATATATCCTCTTCTTTTGATGTTTCTTGATCCTTTTCTTTCTCCTCTTCATACTCTATGTAAAACAATTTCTTCTCGGCACACTTATGACCTTTAGTGCATTTTCTATCACAATTGTAACAAAGATCTTTTTCTCTTTTCTCTTCCAATTGTTGTGGTGTAACCCTTGTAGGTTGTGGAAGGCTAGGTGAAACAACACTTCCATATTTATAGTTGTGAGGGGTAGAATTCCTTGTTGCCATAATTTTGCTTTCCACTTTGTAACTAAGCCCTTTTTCTCTTTTTTCTTCCAATTGTTGTGGTGTTGCTCTAAAGAAGGTGTTGCTCTTTGTATTCTCATAATGTGCTATAATTTCCTCCGTGAAAATTGACCACGTAACAAGTTGTTTACGAGAACAAAGTGTTATCGGGAAATCTAGTGTCCACTCAGAGTTGCTAGTCCCACTAAGACGGGTAGCTATCTTAGAAACAAACAAACTAAATTTACTTTCGTTTTCCTTTATGAGAAGTAGATAAGAGGGGAATGAAGGACACCAACCTCAGTCTTGCGCTTGGTTCCTTGCCCGGTTCCTCTCCCTTCTTTTGACAGATCCTTGACGCTCCTCTCTCATCAACACAGCTTCAAAGATCACCTGTGGAATGAAAGCAGCATAACACTATCGAAGAACAGAGATCTACAATCATAAACAATATAGGACCAGATATATATTGACCACACAAAAGCATATATCATCAAACATACAAGAATGTGGAGGAAAACTTGAATAGCTTTATTAATATCAAGAATAGCAAAGAGGATTACAACCAATTTTTCTGATCCAGCGTCATCCTCTCAGCAAGAAGCCCTTCTTCACCTCATCAAAAGCTTAGATCACCCAACACTATGATGTTACAACAAGAAACCAACAACACTTCCTTACAAGATACAAAATTCCGGCCTCTGGATCTCTGGAATGAGGGATCCATATATAGATGTTTGAAAGGAGGGTGAGTCAGCTTCTGGGATCTAATTAGTGTCCTCTCTCTGATGGTTCTTGATTCCACTTGGAGAATGATGATCTCTTACTCATCCCTGGGCGAATTCAAAGAGGCAAGTGTCACAGGAGAAGCTTCTGGAAGATTTCATGATCATCCACCTCGCATACTGCCTCTACCATTTGTCCACTCTCTCCCATCGCACCCCATAGAAGGGCTTTTCAGTATGCATCGCACCTCCCGTGTGCATTTAGGTGGGATGCATCGCACTTTGACCATGGAGCAGGTGAGATGGTCCAGTTTTGACCAGTTCTGAGTAGTTTTTCATGGAGAACTTCTAGGAGATGATGTAATCAGCTGACCTTGTTCTTTTAGGGGATGGAACAACACTTTTAGGGACTTAGGAGCCCTTGGTTTATGGACATATATGATTGGGGTTGCATCGCCCAAAACTGTCTATAATAGTTGCCCCCTAAAGCATGAGGTCGTTAATCTTTTGATGTCGGGTGAAATGCTTTATCATGAGGATCCGAAGTTTTTCGAGCTGGAAGGTGACCTGTAATAAGATACAATACAATACATTATCTTCATAATATTTTCATGATCCGGCTGAGTCGGGCATTCCCATGCTCAGCTTTATAAATTCATTTTCATGTACATAGGATAGACAATCGTCTGTGTGCAGACTGATGATTCTGGTAGAGCCATCATCCCTTAGCTTGGATGATTATCTGTGCAGTAATGATGTACATTTGATGTCTTTATTTTCCTGAATATATATCACAGCTCGGATGGATGGAACTAGATCCGAGGTCTTCAATCTCATTCGATCTTCACTCAAAGTACAAGTCGATCCATGTGAGAGATGTTCTAGAGTCAAACATGGAAAGACATTGCCTGATTACCAGCCAGTGATGTAAGATGTTAACAGGCACGAGAGGAATCACCGATAATGATGATGACCCTCAAGGTACTACAGTACAATTCGCATGGTGTGAAAAGGGACTTGGCGTCGAACACCATGCAAAATCTTTCAGTCGAAGGCCAATGATGTAAACCTGTCGCCGGAAGTGAGAAACTTGCCATTGAGGCATGCAAGCTTCAAAGTACTGAAAGGGTTGTTCCTAGATTAACTTCCTGGATAATGAGCTGATGTCGACAAGAAGTGATCCGTTGCAAGAGGGTCTTAATGAATCCCACATCTACGACATGGAACGGAGCAAATGATTTTAATGGAGGTGAAAACGATCTGATGATATAAGGTTCAGGGTGGCAGTCATGAAAGAATGGAGCATGAATGTATTGCAGTGGATGAGACACAGGTGAATTCTCTGAGCGACTTCTCTTGAACATACCGGCGACACTGACATGATGGATTGGTAGCGTTAACCCTAAATATGGATGGTGTGATGGACCAATGGTGATATGACTAGTGAATGGAACAACCCAACCCAACTCGGATGCGGAGTGAAAGTGTCATGTTCAAGAGCGACTTGCTACCAATTTTTCCCTAGTCATTGCTGACCAGTACCTCTTTATTTTTGTCAAGCTTGAGGAGGATAACATATGCTTTTTCTATAATTTTCCCTTGGGGCAAACCCATCGCTATGTTTTAACGAGCCTAGCGATAGTGAAACTCGTTCTTGTCTGTATGGACAAGTTTGTCGCTATTCGGTTTTAAAGAGTTTAACGACAAAGATAACTCAGTCCTTTTCAATTTTAGAGAGTCTGAAAGGGACGTAAAGAAAACTCCAACAATCCTTTTTCGTCATATAATCCCTTAAGTCTGAAAAAGTATAAAATAATACAAAAGGGATGAATTTTCGGTAATTTTAACGAGCCGAACAAAACAAGTGCTCGATCTTTTTGTGTAATAATCCCTCAGGTCCAAAAAGATTAAAATCTAGAGGAGGGATAACACTTCCGGTTATTTTAAGAAGCTGGAGAGGCCAATCGCTTGGCAATCTTTTCATATTTTATGAGTTAGATGAAAAGAGCTTAAAGGAGACTCGTTTTTCGAGGAATGAGTGATAAATTTGGGTAGCAACTGATTCCAGGTAAGGTTTGGAATTTTCCAATCACGGCAGTGTTACAAGGATGGCTAACAGGATCACTCTTCGCAGCTGTTCCTCAAAAAGGGTAAACAATCAAATGGAGGTGAATGATCGGCCAAAACAGAGTGGAGGTGATGACGAGAACACGACCAAGGCTCAAAAGCTGATAATAGTGCATTCACGATGGTTATTTACCGAAAATTGGTTCATTTTTTAATGAATGAGCTTAAACTCTGGGGGAAACATTTACTCATTGCTTATGTTTAATTTTTAACGAGCTTGAACTCCACATAAAAATTGCTCGATCCAGTCATATAATAAGGATGTCTCATCTAAGATGGCATTTTTACAAAGCTTTGCCCCGCATCCTTTCTTTATGCAAGTTAGGAAACGACCAATCCTACGCGTTTAAAGGGCTAGAGGACCTACAAATTTAAAAAATAAATGGTCGCTCTTCACTTGCATGGAAAAAGGTTTGCATGCCCCCAGATATAGTGAAAAATTTCCAGGTTACCAAAGATCGCTTTATCCGCACTGTAGACAAAACACTTCCTCGGCGATGTCTACAGAAATAGACAAAGGTGAGTGGCACAACTTGCCTCCACTCACATAACTTTGACGGAGGAATCTTATTCCAGTCTAATCTCATAAACTAGTCATATATCCTTCGTGGAAACCTACCCTATACCCAAGGTTTTCCTGCCGAAACAAACCAGGGTGCATGCCCCCTGGGTTTCAGTCATGTCCTCCTGAATCACTCGCGCTCATCAGGTGGACAGACTGGGGATTGATGAGACATTCCTGGGGTGAAAAGACCATTCAGGGATGGTATTTGACTATTAGCTATGTGTGAGCTAGGAAACGACAGTTGGTCTACGAGCTTGACCACTCTGCCTTCATGCGGAAAACACATTACTCTAAAGAGTGAGGAGACAATGGCTCCCATGCTATAAATATAGTCGCGTCCAAGGAGTAGATTATAATCTAGAGGTCCTTGGTCCATGTGAACAGTTTTCCTTCTCAATGTTATGGGCACATTGGGAAGGATCCCTAACGGTCGACTGGTTCCTTTGTCAAAGCCTGTTAGATTTCTCATCTTAGGCAGAAGCAATGGCGAACCAAGCGCTTCCCAAGAAATTGAGGAAAGGATACTCACAGAAGCCCCTTCATCTATGATGGTATCGGCCATGACCATTTTGTATATTTGAGCAATGATTTGAAATGTTACAGTAGCCGGTAAACGGGGTCTGCCTAGTAGATTCCAATAGAAGAAAACAAGTAGGTTGCTTGTAGGTGGGACCGAACAGACAGCCGGATATGACTCTGACGAACTTCCTTCCTGCGATAAAGGAATGGGTACACTGCCCTTATGTTCATTGGAGTCCATGTTTACGAAAAGAATTTGAACAGTGTCGTTCTCATTCTCCTCGGTGATTATATCATTTGAGGATGGACTTTCTGAAGGCAAGACCAGGTCAACTGCCGTCTCGACCTTTTGACTTTCATCTGGTATGGATTCAGAGGGTTCATCTTCAATGATAGATGCTTCAGCCAACCACAATGGCATGTCAGCCGGATTTTCAACTAGTGATGGACTTGGTAAGAGTTTCTTATATCCAGGAGGAAACCGTAGTGGTGAAACCGGACGGTCGTCCAAAACTCTTTTAGCCTTGTCTAAGAAGGGACAACGGTGGACGGCGTGATCGCCTTCACACAGTTTACAAGGAAATTTACATTTTCCTTTTTGTCCAGGGACTTCATTTTCACTAGTTGACGGTGTATTCTCAACATGATCGTCAGAGGTTGATGACATCGGATTATGCAAACGAGGAGACCAGTCTTTTAAGATCCGAGGGATGCAAGGACAATCTCGATGATAGTGGTCTCCTTTGCAAATGACACATGGCGATTTAGGCCTGGACGGTGCAGTGTGTGGATTTTCGCTAGACGATGCCTAGTTGCCCCTTTTCGCCTTTGGCTCCTTCTTCTTCTTCTCTTTCTTCTTCTTCTCCTTCTTCTTCTCTGTTACTTGATTTTTGGCTTTACCAGCTTCATCAAGCGAAGAGGAAGGAGCAGAGGGAGAATTGGGGGGTAACTCTGGTATCATTTAGTTGCTGACTTGATTGCTCAGGAATTACGGTATTCTGAACGACAGAGGTATAGAAGAGCCATATGGGCAGGCCGATTGTCAATCCTAGAAGCGATAATGTGGCCATATGAGGTGCACCAACATCTCGCCAAGAGGAGAAAGGACTAGGATTTCCCCCAAGGGGAACTCCTTGGTTGGTGGACTCCATTTTTCTCAACCTAAGACCAACGTAGGAAAGGTGATATTTATTCCGATTAAAATAAATTTTAGACGCTTTGACACAACTTGATGGACTTGGTAAGAGTTTCTTATATCCAGGAGGAAACCGTAGTGGTGAAACCGGACGGTCGTCCAAAACTCTTTTAGCCTTGTCTAAGAAGGGACAACGGTGGACGGCGTGATCGCCTTCACACAGTTTACAAGGAAATTTACATTTTCCTTTTTGTCCAGGGACTTCATTTTCACTAGTTGACGGTGTATTCTCAACATGATCGTCAGAGGTTGATGACATCGGATTATGCAAACGAGGAGACCAGTCTTTTAAGATCCGAGGGATGCAAGGACAATCTCGATGATAGTGGTCTCCTTTGCAAATGACACATGGCGATTTAGGCCTGGACGGTGCAGTGTGTGGATTTTCGCTAGACGATGCCTAGTTGCCCCTTTTCGCCTTTGGCTCCTTCTTCTTCTTCTTCTCTTTCTTCTTCTTCTCCTTCTTCTTCTCTGTTACTTGATTTTTGGCTTTACCAGCTTCATCAAGCAAAGAGGAAGGAGCAGAGGGAGAATTGGGGGGTAACTCTGGTATCATTTAGTTGCTGACTTGATTGCTCAGGAATTACGATATTCTAAACGACAGAGGTATAGAAGAGCCATATGGGCAGGCCGATTGTCAATCCTGGAAGCGACAATGTGGCCATATGAGGTGCACCAACATCTCGCCAAGAGGAGAAAGGACTAGGATTTCCCCCAAGGGGAACTCCTTGGTTGGTGGACTCCATTTTTCTCAACCTAAGACCAACGTAGGAAAGGTGATATTTATTCCGATTAAAATAAATTTTAGACGCTTTGACACAACTTGTTTTTTCAATTTTTAAGAGTCGAGAAAAAACAAAAGGTGACTCTAGTCGCCTTCGATTTTTAATGAGCCTGAAGTGACAAGTGCTCAGATAGACCTTTTCCTTTAAGGAGTCTAAAAAGGAACGAAAGAGACTACTCTAGAAATCTAGATAGAGGGATTACCAAACCAATCGCAAAACTGCAAAATACTTTTTACGGTACGACAGTCAATCTTCCCGAATGTTGTGTTCAGTGCATTGCGATCGATAGGGCGGCAGACATGGCTTCCTATGGATAAAGGATATAGCCTATTGTGGTCTCCCAATATATACTCGACGGTACGTGGGAGCACAAGTCCGTACTGGCACTTGTCGTCTCAAAGTGGAGGAATCACCCAACCAGCAATGAAAACAACAGTTACCAGAATTTACGACGCCGAAATACGTCTCTAGCCTAGACTTCTAAATGTTGTGCGTTAGGTTCCAAAGCGTTTTTAGATTCATTAAATTTATTTTACAGTTGATCTTGCTTAAGAAATTTGCCTTTCAGGTTCACTGCGTGATGTAGATATATAATTCCTAAAATGCAGTCTAAGATGATAAACAATCATTTAATCTTCTTTTTGCAATGAAAATCCTAGCTACCAAAGAAAGAGGGATAATATTCTTTCAACATAGAGTAGAGAGCACACACTATATGCACTGTCCTAAATCAAACCAACAAATAGTCTAAATGCAAATGCACATGCATGTATTTGTTTTCATCCTTCTTAATGTGTGAATGATAAAAAGAAAGCTAAGCGCAAATCTGAATTATTTTTCAAAGCGACATTACTAATAAGCTTCTCTTCAAGACAAAATGAAGACAATGACGACACTTTGCGATTTGGAATTGAAAAATTGCTTTTGACACTTGAAAAACTACTAATTCAAATCAAATACAAGAGTAACAGTGTAATCGACTATCAAGAACAATCGGATCCTCTTCTATGACTGAAAACGACACTTGCGACACTTCCAAATAAAGAAAAGATAGTTCAATTACGCTACTTCTTTGTAAAAGAGAACTGAAAATGGCTCACAATACATAAAAACATTTATAGTTCTTTGCACAATGGAGGCAGAATAATGGCAAGGAAGGGGTTTCCAACAGAGGTATACTGACTACAGACAGAAAAACTCCTGAATAGAACTGAAAAGAGTGAAGAAAAACCAAAGTCTGGAGGCAAAATTAGCCTTTTCTGATCAGTGCACCTGTTACACAGGGATTCCAGTATGCATCCCACCTACAGCACACGGGAAGTGCGATGCATACTGATATCCTTGAAGAGAGGGTGTGATGGTATAGTGCGAGACTTTTGATCCAGTTCTTGATCACAGTTTGCAGCACAGTTCAGGGATTTAGGCCGAGCAAGTGATAATCAGTAAACAAATCACAGGGGTAGATCTAAGGAGGTTACTAGGGCCACCACAAGGGCAATTAGAGAGTTTGTAAATCGATTGTTCAGTTCATAAACAAAACCCGAAGATAGACTAAAGCAGCATTGATCTACTTTGCACTTGCATAGCAAATGCAGTTCGAAGGCTAGCTGGCTTGACTTCAGGCTCCGTCTGTAAGTTTATAAAGAAAAAAAATATAGACAAACAAACAATCTATTTGCTCCCTAGTGGAGTCGCCATTTTGTTATCGGGAAATCTAGTGTCCACTCAGATCTACTAGTCCCACTAAGACTGGTAGCTATCTTAGAAACAAACAAACTAAAACTACTTTCGTTTTCCTTTATGAGAAGTAGATAAGAGGGGAATGAAGGACACCAACCTCAGTCTTGCGCTTGGTTCCTTGCTCGGTTCCTCTCCCTTCTTCTGACAGATCCTTGCCGCTCCTCTCTCGTCAACACAGCTTCAAAGATCACCTGTGGAATGAAAGCAGCATAACACTATCGAAGAACAGAGATCTACAATCATAAACAATATAGGACCAGATATATATTGACCACACAAAAGCATATATCATCAAACATACAAGAATGTGGAGGAAAACTTGAATAGCTTTATTAATATCAAGAATAGCAAAGAGGATTACAACCAATTGTTCTGACCCAGCGTCATCCTCTCAGCAAGAAGCCCTTCTTCACCTCATGAAAAGCTTAGATCACCCAACACTATGATGTTACAACAAGAAACCAACAACACTTCCTTACAAGATACAAAGTTCAAGCCTCTGGATCTCTGGGATGAGGGATCCATATATAGATGTTTGAAAGGAGGGTGAGTCAGCTTCTGGGATCTGATTAGTGTCCTCTCTCTGATGGTTCTTGATTCCACTTGGAGAATGATGATCTCTTACTCATCCCTGGGCGAATTCAGAGAGGCAAGTGTCACAGGAGAAGCTTCTGGAAGATTTCATGATCATCCACCTCGCGTACTGCCTCTGCCATTTGTCCACTCTCGCCCATCGCACCCCGTAGAAGGGCTTTTCAGTATGCATCGCACATCCTGTGTGCAATTAGGTGGGATGCATTGCACTTTGACCATGGAGCAGGTGAGATGGTCCAGTTTGACCAGTTCTGAGTAGTTTTTCATGGAGAACTTCTGGGAGATGATGTAATCAGTTGACCTTGTTCTTTTAGGGGATGGAAAAACACTTTTAGGGACTTAGGAGCCCTTGGTTTATGGACATATATGATTGGGGTTGTAGTGCCCAAAAATGTCTATAACACAAAGCCCTTTATACCATAAAAATTGATCTTGTTCTAAATATGAAGATGCAATACATAGCTTTTGTAATAGTGGTACACCATGTAGATCAAAATATTTCTCCGTCTGTAGTATCCAATTTACTGGATCCTTGCCATCAAACTTCCTCATCTCACTTTTTCTTGATTTTAGGAGCTCGATATTGAAACGACTGTAACTCTGTACTTTCGGATCTTTAAGTTCTAAAATTGTGAGCTATAGTAGCCCTCTGCGTCGTCTTTCCAATGCCACCAGTCTGATCAAATTTAGATTCTTCAAGAAAGAGTTATGCACAATCTCTCAAGATGACTTGATTATATACCTTTTCAGAAGAGTGAACTTGTATGAAGTTCCACATGTCACTATTTTAACCTTAGGATCTAAAAAATATACACAGGCAACTACAGTCCATCCTCTTTCTGCAACTTCTTACGAAATTTCAATCTGAAGCTCAAAACAAAAGCTATGACTATTTGCCCAAGGTCACCTGTTTGGAATGTAATTCAAGAGTCTGCAAAAAGACCAACTTCCTCAGATCATATCTCTACAAATATAGTGCGAAAAGCTCTGAAAGTCAGACCCAAGGTTGAGCGCGATTTCGTCTCAAATGGGTTTTTTTTTTTTTTTTGCTTCTGAAACGTCGCAAAAAAAAATTTATAGCGAAAATTCCACAATGACCTATTTGGAGCAGCGAAACCCTAGAATCCAAATCTTTGATACCAAATGTTATGAAACCAGCTCACAAAAAGATAGAAAAGATAGCCGAACACCTTAGAATTCAGCGTCTTCGAGGGGGAAACCTCCTTTACATTACACAAATGAACAATTCTTGGATGATACAAATGACAAGACCTCCTTTCTATATATAGGAGTCTAAGGGGTCATAATATAATCAGAGCCAACATAACAATAATAATGTAAGGGCACAATAATAACAATAGTGGGCTTCTATGGGGCACACTAGTAACAATATGGGGACTACATGGGTACAACAATATAATAAAGGGGTTGTACTAATAACAATAAGGGGTTACACTAGTAGTATAGGGGCCTAACACCTTACCCCATTATATCTCTGCAATTGATCATTTGAAATCCTAGCCTAGTTCCTAGATCTATGAGTTTCATCTAGCAAACCCTAAAATCAAACCCAAGTGAGCTTAATATCTAGCCTAACATCTGATTTCCTCTCCAGCTACCAAATATGAATATTGGTTTGAGGTTACCTCCATCGGTCTCCTTTCTCAGCCTTGGGACACTGAGGAGTGCTAACAGATAGGATTCAAATTTTTACATAAGTAATATATTTATTACTTATTTATTCAGAAATCCTTAAATAGCCTTGCACACAATATATGAATATATAACATACTACTTAATTAAGCATTATAATTTTTTTGAAATGGGATACATGACACAACAACATTCAATCATTGAACATATAAGGATAAGCCCCCAACATTCTTCTTATATTATTTCTAAATATAGGACCATTATAATGAAGATTTGTGAATATTGCAGAAGATCTATTTCAGAATTCCCTCACAGTTAGATATAAAAGACTAGATTACATCACAATACATGTAGAGATTCTTCGATCACACTCTGACAACATGTCAACATACCTCTTTATCTGTTCTTTATTTAGCTCAATCCATGTAGATTTCATAGATTTTCTCCTTTGTCCTCATTTGCGCTCACTTGATTTGGTCATCTTGATCCCTTTGAAAAATTCCAACTTTTTTGGTCCACTTTCACTTGATTCTTTCAAAACCAATGTCTAGATCCTTCTTCCACGACTTTGGAAAGTCCCAAGTTAATTTCTCCCTTTATCCACTTGTTTCTTTCTTCCTTTCTAGTCTCGTTTTCTAGCCTAAGTTTACTAGTTAACTTTTCAGTTTCTTTTAGTCATCTTATTGAGTCCTTCATTTTTTAAGCAATAGAAGCTGTGGAAGATGTTTTGGATAAAGTCACTGGAAGTAGAGCACCGAAAAATCAAAACAACAACAAAATATTTATTTTGGGACTTGTGTAGTGGAAAGTATAGGCATGCACCACAAAAGATGGGACTAATTTTGATATAGTCAACAAGAAACCAAGGTAATGGTCCCAGGTTTTGGAAAACCGTGGATCAAGCAAGAGAGGGGTCAAAGACCAAATCAAGAAAGCGCGAGGTATAAAAGAAGATGCAGAGCAACGAGAAACACATTTTATACAACAACACAAATTTTGGATTCTATTGAAAAGTTTATAAAGCACCGCAAAGTTCAGAAACAATTAAGAAGTTCAGATCCAAGCTAGGAAAGAAAGGATGTTATTTGTAGACCTATTGATGTATTGATGGATGTTTGATAAGTGGTTTGAGTTGTAATTTCTCCACACCATTTGTGATGTGCCACAATATATTTTGAGACACTGCTTATGTAATTGGCCCTCGACCTTATTAATAAAAGGAAAATGGGAGTTTTGTCATATGATTATCTGTTTCATACCCCCATTCAAAATAAATAAATTATATTCTATTATTCTCTTTTGGATGTTTAATTTAGATTTCCATAATCAATGTATAAATGGTTGCACATACTACATAAATATATTATTCTCTATCTCCTTCCATCTTTCTATGGTTCTGGCTTGCCTTAGGTGAGACACTCCTTTGATGTAAGGGAGTGAAAATGTTGGCGAAGTGATAGACTACACAAAAATATTTATTGACACCCTAGGTCGAACCCTGGGCCATTCTCCTTTTAAATTTTTCCGCCAAAAAATGGTTCCATTGTCGAGAACTCAAGTTTCTTAGGGGCTCTAGATAATGTGACCGAGGTATATTGGCTGGGATATTCGAGAATAGTGGTATGAAAAATTTGATCACTTTGTTTTGCAGCAGACACAATTGAGACAAAAGGATCAAGACTGGATCCGAAAGGATGTTTTGTATTCCAATTCTGCCTATGATCAATATGAGATATTTTGGGTTAATTTTCCTAAGGAATTAGAGCATCGGTTGAATAAACTTCAACGTAAATCAAGTGTCGCGACATGACCGAGGTTGTGTAGAACTTGGACTAGAGATAATCTGGTTGATCTTCATCGGTTGGATACATATCTAACAAGAGCTATCAACGTTTTGGTTGATGCGACTCTTGAGAGCTACATCATTGAATTTTCAACTAAGAAACACCAATCCTTCTCTCGTGCAGAATCCATATTCAAGTTTGTGCTACGGGGAATGAATGTTGAAAGAGATCCCTATTTGGATTAAAGTACTGATGGTTGAAGATAACTTAGTGGTATTCCGACAACGTCAAATGGTAGCTTTAATTTTTAATATTGGGGGAATGGATCAGGGGAGAAGGATGTCATGTAGATGTGGGAGAATGAAGAAGTTATTAGAATGAATCAAGAAGAGTTGCAGAAGGCGAGAGATTTCAGAGCATTGCAGAGGGAAATAATAGTTGAAGAGTGGTGAGAAAGGAAGTTGTGGAAAGTAAGGGTTAGAAGGAGGGAATTACAGTGCATAGAAGACACAGTTACAAGTTTGGTGATGCAGAATAAGGAAAATGAGATTGTGGAGTTGTGAAAAGGAAACGAGGAAGAAGGTTATTTTTCTAGAAAAATAGGCGCTGTCAGTGGGAGTGAAGTGAAAGGTTTAGAAGTGGTTACCCTAATGCACAAGGATTCAGAATGCCCATGGATGAGGGGACCAACACCGTCTATTACACCTATGGGACCTCCTACGTTGCAATCCCCGGGAGTTGTGAAAATTTTACTTGCTCTTCATTATCAGGGTCATACACAATTTCAGTAATTTCCAAATCTTCAAGGTATGTCTAGGAATGATTATTGTGAGATCTGTCCAAATTTTGGTGATTTTCCTCACCTATGTCCAATTTTGCAAAAGTATTATAATATTCCCAAAAATATGTTTTGTAAGTTTTTTGGATCACCCAACCATCATATGGAACAATGTCAATCCTTGGATGCTTTAGATTACTGTCTTGACCATTTCACTTTCTGTATTAATGAAAATCCTTGAGGATGAGGAGGGGGAGCTCCCAGGGGAGGAGTCATGGGTGGGAGAGGCCTGATTAGGTGTTATAATTGTGATTAGGAATGACATGTTGCGAGATAATTACCTATGCTGCAAAGACTATGGTGTTCATATTGTCGAGTGAATACACATGCAACTGAAGATTGTCCTGAACTTATTTCTCAGTGGGAGGAGCGTAATTGGGCTAAAGGAGGTAATTTAGTCTGTGTAGAGCCTTGTGATTCTAGTTGTACAGTCCAACCCAATATAAATGTTGTTACAAGAGGAGGAAAGAATACTTGAGTTGATTTTGGAACTCTTGATCAACCAGCTATCATAAGACTTGCATCTCCTAAAAATTATTATGACCCACATTAGCACAAATAATATTATGGGGATGCAACGGAGCTCTTCTGCCAATTGATTTATTTGCAAGGTGAACAACTAGATCAACCAGAATTCTGTGGTGAGAAGCATTCCGTAGAACCTTTCCCACCAATAATGGATTGGTTTAAGCTATTTCTACAAATTATGAATGATGAACAAATTGTTGGTCAGTTGCGGAAAGGGTTAAAGTCTATTATCAAAGATGATGTATTTTCAGAAGAACTAATTTCTGTGAATTTACCAGAGCGACATTCCAGGTGAGTGTGATGGAACAAGAATCAAACCAAAAAATAGTTATGGATAAATACTTAGATCGCAAGTTTTCAAATTAAGGACTCCATGTTGGATTTGGGTTCGGATGTCAATATTCTGCCAAGAAAAACTTGGGAAGCTCTCGGAAAACCCAAGTTGGTCTTTTCCCCTATTCAGTTGCGCATGGAAAACTAATATTGTATTCTTCCTATTGGAAGACTAAAAGATGTTGAAGTTGATATTGCTTATCTAAAAACATATGCATATATTGAAATTATTGAAATTATTGGGGAAAATATCCATATCCAACTTTATTGGGCATCGACTAGGCTTTTGAAAATTATGTAGTCAAAGACTTGAAGTGGGAAACTATGACTTTTGATATATAAGGAATGTGAGTAATACAACCTCTCGATCCTTGTTAGGGCCCACAATTTACTGAACCAATGGATGATGCTCAGTCCCCTAATTTACTGGACCAATTATATCAATTGACTACTGGGAGGCAAGAAGATTATATTAACCGCATAACAGTCGGATATATTATTTGGTGCAGTAATGAAAGTGTTGAGTTACAAAATGGGTATGTATTTACCATTAATCTCATTATCGTTTTCCTTTATTCTTGTCTTTTCCATAACTTAATGCGCTAATATATTGAGGAATTATGGTAAGAAATGAAGGAATTATTTGCAGTTACGATTTAGCTAATTTTTACCCTTCTTATGCAGGAAAGCGATAAAAGGAACGATTGTTGTTCCTTGACGTTGGAACAACAAAATCTGACAAGCAAAGGAAGGAATGAGTCGGTTGCAGACAAGGCTAAGGGCGAATCAAAGAGATCAACGTGGAATAGAAAAGATGTCTGAAGCTAGAAGTTGGTTGCAAATCCCTCAGGATTGGGAGATCTTGAGGGATCGCATTTACCATTTATTTTTTACCCCTTTCCGATTATAAAAGGAAACAATTGTAGGAAGAGAGGGGGGATTCTCTGTTATGTTTCAAATTGTAATTTTAATTATAGACTCTCACTATTGAGTGAACACAATTATATTTTAATGCTACTCAAGTTTGATGATTAATATATAATTAAAGTTGTTGTTCCCTCATGTTATCTGAAGTAACTTGGAAATGTTCACTGGCGGCTAAGGGCCCGGCCTTTGGTGGATTCAGCTGCTTTCTTTGTGTCATATATTTCTGATTCTTGCAAGTGTGGTTTGATAGTTTCCTGCTTTCTGTGATTTTATCTCTTCATTATTTATTGTTTCCCTGTATTGAAAGAATATCTCCGCTTTATATGATTTACAGCACTGTCATTTGATTCAGTTTACTTTCATTGCAGATTGAGTTACTTAGATTCGAATTGATTGAATCAATTGTAAAGAGTTTAATTATCGCTATTGGACTCTCAGATTGATATCATTTTTATTTGGATCGATGTTTGATTTAGATTAAATCGGCTAGGAAGAGATGACTTATTGTTATTGTACTCTCAGATGATGTTTTGTTATTGAATTGTTTGTGTGATAATTGATTATAGTTTCAGTAGAAGTTTAGATGTTGTATTTCCTTTGATAATTACAATTTGAGCATCAGTTTACTCTTGTATTAGAAAGATCTATACTACGATTTAGGAAACATTACTCTCTGAATTAATAGTAGCCACATACTATGTACACTCTTGAAATAAGAAGACTTGCCTGGATTGATAATTAATGTGGAATAATTAGGAGTTTTAAAAGGCACTTGTTATCAACCAACATTTTGGTGCTGCTGCCAGGGAGAGTGTAGCCATTTACACAAAGTGATGTATCTCTGATGCTTGTCTGTTGAGAGAGAACTGGGTATTAAAAACGGAAGGTAAGAACCTGCGTATAGAGCAAGTAAAATGCTTGCTCCCCCACCCGCTTTCCAGCAAAGTTGTTTGGAACTTAGGGTGGAGGTAAAAGACCCGGTTTTTTTGCATGAATGAAGAAAAGACCCGAAAACAATCCAATTCCACATCCCAAACCTGAAAAATCTAAGGGACCGGTGACCCTTGGACAATCAACTTACATCGACGACATCTTAAATAGAGCTGAATCTCAGCCATCAGTAGGTCCTCGAACTGTTGCTTCCAGACAACCTACTGTCTCCCTTCGGGCCACAGGTTCACCATCTGTAGCCTACACTAAGGTCCACAGTAAAATGGAAGGAACTGAGCAGAGTTTTCAAGACATTGAAAATTCACGCCCAATTCCCTCCCAAGAAGGGAATTATTATAACATTCGTGAAGGAGGAGGAGAAACAGGGGAAATAGAGGAACCAAGATCCCCTCAGGTAGTAATTGAGAAAAGAACACCCAGTATCCCAGATCAAGGGAGTGCTGTTAAGATTATTCCCACCCCTTCTAGGCATCCTAGGGATAACTCTCTACCTCTAGAGATCCCGGAAGGGTACTGGCATATGTTTGATCAAATGGCCAATAATCCACAAGCACCCCAGACGTCTACATTAAAATATCCCATCGTTGACACAACTGTCAACGCACCCATGAAAGCTATCCCTCTACAAAATATTCCCACCTTTCATGGACTCACATCAGAGAATCCAGATGCATTTCTGTTTGATTTTGGTGTATTATGTCGGGGTTATGATTACACCACCGACCCCCAGAAACTAAATCTCTTTCCCTCTACACTAAAAGGAGCAGCCCTGCGTTGGTTCATGGGGCTAGGTGGGGGCACCATAAATGATTGGGATCAAATGAAAACAACTTTTCTTAAAAAATATCAAGACTATTGCAGATCCAGGGAACTAAAAGACGAAATATTTCAAATGGTAGAAAGACCTAGTGAAATGTTGGAAGAGTATGTTGAGCATTTTCAATATAACCTTCAAAGGTCTCCCTATGCAACTCTACCGTTGCTTAATAATGTGCTAAAAAATACACTGATTAAAGGGATGAAAGACCAATGGATAGAGACATTAAATATTATGGGTAAAGGTGATATATATCAAGACTATGATAATATTATCAATTTGTGTATCAAGTGTTCAAGAGGCAATACAAGATTGAAACCAGTAGAATGTGATATGACCACTAGGGACAACAAAATCTCTGGTAGAAGCATTACCCGTGAAGAAATCGGCAACCTACTAGAGGATTTCAAAACAGATATCTTGGGAACTTTGACAACGCAATTAGACATCATGCAAGCCAAGCAGATGCAGGCTGAAGTGGAACAAAACTTGGTGATATTTTTCCCTCAATGTAGGAAGAAGCATAATCATAAAGATTGACCGCTAGATATGGTACAGACCTGTGCCATTTGCACTAAAGATCATACCACAGAAAACTGCCCATCGCTCCCAGGATTGAATGCAGTCTTCAAGGAGGCAGACGAGGAAATAGAACCAGTCTACCTGTTAAATTAGCGTCGCCAATGGCAACCATGACAAACAGGTACGCCCACTAACCCATCTTCTTTCTTTCAGCCCTCGCAATATAATTCTCAACAATACACAGGAGCTACGTGGCAGAACCAGCCACCTTTTCCTAATTGGTCACAACAACCATTCTCTATGCCACCTTGGTCCAATCAATCAAATCAAAACAATAGTTGGCCAAATTCCTCTTATTTCCCACCATTCTGTTAGAACAATACATATCCATCCCTATGGCCACCCTCCACTTCACAAAACTAGAACTGGTAGTCAAGCTGGCAAATACCTACAAACAAGCCAGCTGGAGCAATTCCCCTGCCTCAACCTATGCTTCCAGCACCTTACACATTGCAGCAGAACCCTCAACCCAATCTACGACCACAGCTCCCAGCCCAGCCCAACCCAAATCCCAAGAATATACCCATCCAAGCTGTACAAATTATTGAAGGACCGGAGCCAGAAACTGAGTTGAGGGAGTGTAATGAACTCAAATTAAGGTCTAGGTGGATAATTGAGTCAGAGGGGGATAAAAACATACAAATAGAAAATATGTTACCTGTAGAACAAACACTTGACATGGAGAATACGGTTAAACAAAAGAGCCATGATCAAACCATTACCTCTTCTCCACCATTCCTAGAGAGATTGATTATACCCTGCCCAATAGAATATCCTACTTTCGATCTTCTGGGAGAATTAAAAAATCTTTGTGTAAAAATACCCCTCCTACAGGCTATTCAGGACATTCCAATCTATGCAAAAACCATTAAGGAATTATGTAAAAAGCCTACGAGGAAAATAAAAGCAACATCAACTGTCCACGTAGTTGGAACTTTGTCTGATTTATTATCAGGCTGAGAAACACCAATGAAATATGAGGACCCAGGAAACCCTATAGTCACAGTACAAATAAATGGACGTTCCTTCCCCAATGCATTAGTCGATTTAGGAGTAGCCATTAATATTCTCACAACAACAAACTGTCAAAAACTTGGCATTACAACCTTGGATCCAACTACGACCTTGCTGGAACTTGTTGACCGATCAGTTTTCAAACTAGAAGGGACATTACAGGATGTAATGGTGTCTGTAGATTCTTGGGAATACCCAACAGATTTCCTGATTATTAATCCTAGAAACCGGCTAGATGGACATCACCTAATTCTAGGAAGACCTTGGCTAACAACCGCAGATGCTTACACAAGCTTTCGAACAGGCAGTATGACTATGGCAAGAGGAAGTAATGTAAAGAATCTAGCTTTGTATCCTCCAGCTCAGCCAAGCCTAACAATAATAAAAACTAGAAAACAACCTATATCATATTTATCTGAAAACATTCGATCACTGCTAACTATAGAAGATGCTCTCGAATTCAAGAATCAAATAGAAGATGACATCATTAACACTTACATTAACCAACTAGATGCCATATCCAATCTCAAATGTCACTTGATCGAAGCAGCCTTAGATAATGAAATTGAAGAAGATCCCTTAAAAGATATTAATGACCAGACAATACCGACAAAAACTGTTTATAACAGGAAACCCATTGAAATCGAGCCAGGGAAAGTCCTAAACATTAACAAAAACCTGATTGATGACTAGGAGCAGAGGCTTGTTCAACTCCTTAGAAAATATAAAGAAGCCTTCGCTTGGGATTACCCGGATATGAAAGGGATTGATCCCCAATTATGCATGCACCACATCTATACAAAGAAAGATGTGAGGCCCATTCGACAACCTCAACGAAGGTTAAACCCTCACCTTAAAGATGTTGTTAAAGCTGAACTGCAAAAACTATTAGATGTAAATTTCATCTATCCTATATTTGATAGCAAATGGGTTTCTCCATTAGTTGTGGTGCCTAAAAAGAATGGGAAGTGGCGTATATGTGTTGATTAGAGAGAACTTAATAAAGCAACCCAAAAAGATCATTTTCCCCTCCCGTTCATTGACCAGGTCTTGGACACATTGGTAGGTAAAAAATTCTTCTCTTTCCTAGATGGCTTTAGTGGTTACAACCAAATCCAAATTGCCCCTAAAGACCAGGATAAGACTACCTTCACCTGCCCCTGGGGGACATTTGCTTACAGGGTCTTACCTTTTGGACTGTGCAACGCACCTGCCACATTCCAGAGAGCCATACTCAACATTTTTTCAGACTTGATAAACGAGGGACTCGAGGTGTACATGGATGACTTTACACCCTATGGAGATGACTTCGAGCTGGCATTAGAGACGCTAGAGAAATTTCTGCAAAGATGCATTGCTACCAGGCTCTGCTTAAGCCATGAGAAATGCCACATGATGATGACTGAGGGCCTCATCCTGGGTCACTATATCTCAGCAACTGGAATTCAGGTAGATCCAGCAAAAATTAAGACAATCCTCTTAATACCTACCCTCTGCACACAAATTGAGGTACATAGTTTTTTGGGATTTTCTGGATATTATAGAAGATTTATAAAGAATTTCTCCCAAATTTCTGCACCATTATATCCATTAACAGGAAATACTGATTTCATATGGACTGAAAAATGTGACAGTGCTTTTGAAGATTTAAAACAGCTAGTATCAATAGCCCCAGTATTACAGGGCTCGAACTGGGATTTTCCATTTCAGATTTTATCTGATGCATCAGATACAGCCATTGGAGCAGTTCTCAGCCAGGAGGAAGATAAGAAACCTTATGCGATATACTACATCAGCAAGAATTTAACTCCTGCCAAGTTGAATTACACCGTGACTAAGAAATAATTTTTGGCTGTAATCTATGCTATTAACAAATTCAGACACTATATAACAGGATACCCTGTGGTTTTTTATACTGATCACTCTGCTATTAAATATCTAGCTAATAAACCTATTATGAATGGAAGAGTGACACGATGGTTGATACTTTTGCAGGAATTCAACATAACAATCAAGGATCGACCAGGAAAGGTAAATCCGATGGCAAACTTCCTCTCACATATACCAAAGTTAGACAACTCGGCAGCAGTAGAAGACCAGTTCCCTGATGAGCACTTATTCGCTGTAACTGTGAAAACACCGTGGTACACGGATGTCATGAACTACCTAGCAGTGGGAAAATTACCCAACCACCTAACACCCAATGAAAGAAAACTAATAGTACAACACATCACCCGGTTCTCCTAGATTGGAGGTGTTAGGTAAACTTGACTCGGGATAGAGTCAAACTTGACCAGGTTAAACAATGATGGTTTTGGGGCACATGGTATTGTGCACCCATAGTATTCTGCCCATGGTATTATATGTAATGGAGCTTAGAAATTTACTACATAACAGGAGGATACCTCTTTCACACAGGAGCCGATATGCATATCCGAAGGTGTGTCAAGGAAGATCAAATCTTTGACATCCTAAAAGCTTGCCATGATGGACCTTGCGGTGGACATTTTGTAGACCGTAGGACTGGTCACAAAGTCTTACAGATGGGCTATTATTAGCCCACCATTTTTAAGGATGCCAAGAAGTTTGTCCAGGCATGTGATAGCTGCCAAAGAATGGGCTTCCCTAGACATTCTGATGAGATGCCCCTGCATCCACAGTTGGTCATTGAACCTTTTGAACACTGGGCGTTAGATTTTATTGGCCCAATAAACCCATCCTCAAATCAAAAGACATATATATTGGTTGCAATAGAATATGTGACTAAATGGGTGGAAGCAGAAGCAGTACCAAGGGCGACGGAGGACTCGGTAATCCACTTTCTTTTCCATATTTTCGTGCAGTATGGCTTGCCTAGCGAAATAATCACAGATGGAGGGCCACAATTTGTAGGCCATAAGCTTGCTGCTACATTAAAAAATTATCATATCTTGCACAGAATCACATCTCCATACCACCCGCAAGAAAATGGCCAGGTAGAAAGTACCAATAAGGTAATTGAGGCTATATTAACAAAGACAGTCGCCTCACATAGACATGACTGGGCTACCCGGTTGCCAGAAGCCCTGTGGGCATATCACACGACATGGAGAAACACCATAGGATACTCCCCATATCAGCTCGTGTTTGGCAAAGAACCTATCTTCCCAATAGAATTTGAAATTCACACATTGGGGATAGCTCAAGAAGTAGGTTTGGATCTGAATGAAGTACAAATTAACAGACTACATCAAATTAATGAATTAGATGAGATCTGGTTATCAACTCTTCAACATACTGCACTGATTCAACAAAAAAGAGTGAAATGACATGATGCCCTCATCAAGAAGAAGATTTTCCATCAAGGTGATTGGGCACTTCTGTATGATTCGAGGTTCCAAGATTTCTCGGGCAAACTCCAAACTAGATGGTTAGGCCCCTACGAGATACAAGAGGTGCATGATAATGGAACTCTTACATTAGCCACCATTGATGGGTCTGGCTACTCTTTTAAAGCGAATGGACATCGAGTACACCTCTATCACAAACCGCTTACATGGGAATCCTTTTTCCAGCAGTTACGGGAAGATCCCACCATACAAATTCTTGCTGAGGAGGGTAACCCTTCCACAACACCAGTTCAATGAGGAATTTATTCATTTTTTTGAAACCTTGTACATAAAACTATTTTTTGTTGTTTGCTTTCTATTTTAATGCATTTGCTTAGAATCAGATATTATTTATTAGTTTTTCTATGTTGTTCCCTTGTTAAAATTGGCAACTAGGGAAAAACTTCATGTGGGTCATCTTATTCATGGCTAATATTATTTTTATTAGATTCCTCTCATCGAGAGGTGTAGGATTGATCTAAAGATCATCTGATTCCGATAAGTATTCATGGAGATATGAATTTATTTTGATTATGGAATTATTATCAAGCCGACCTACAACTCATGTAGGCTCAAAAGCCCAACAGTCGCATCTATTCAAACACCAACGTTGTGTATAAATATAAGAGGAATTTTCCTCATTTTGAATCACTCATCTCATCACATCTCTCTCTCTCTCTACTGCGCAGAAATGAGTCTCTTCTCTACTGCGTAGAAAAGGGTCTCTCTCTCACACATTTGAAGCCGGAAACTGCTGAAACTGAAGCTGCAACTGCAGAAGTAAAGATTGACCTGGGTGGCCTATAATATCTCCTCATTTGAACTATGTTGTAGGTTCATCTGAACCTCCTCTGAAAGCCACAACTTTTGGTGGTGGAATGAAGTCAATCCGACGAATGGTTTGCAAGATATCGACTGCCCTAGTTTGAAGCCATAAATTGCTGAAACTGAAGCTACAACTGTAGAAGTAAATATTGACTTGCATGGACTAGAAGATCTCCTCTTTGGAACTACACTATAGGTTCATCTGGATCTCCTTTGAAAGCTGCAACTTTTGGTGGTGGAATGAAGTCAATCCGACGAACGGTTTGTGAGATATCATCTACCCTAGTTTGATAAACGAAGCCGCTAATGCTGATGTTGCTGATCTAGGGTTTGCTATTGTTGATATAAATCAGATTTATTGTACTATTTCTCTCTGCTGAATCATTGAAGATAAAAGAAGATTTGATCAAAGGGTTTCCCCACACATTGTGGGGTTTGTCCCTGGCTAGCCTCCACATCTTGTGTCTCTTGTCTTGGCTTGTTTTCTGTCGATCGTTTAATGTTCTATCTGCACTTTACTTTATGTACATATGATTGCTATATAAGAAAAAGAAGTAAACTGTTATAAGTATAGAACATACCATAATTTAACATGGTATCAGAGCTGAGGTGAAGACAAAGCCCAAGCAAGAGTAAGAGCAATCACCAAAGAGAAGATTGGCAAAGCTATCCTAAAAGAATGATGGGGTCCTCAACACTCTTTCCTGCCGAAGACAAGCTCTGTGAGAAAGCTGACTATCACGGATGGAAGATGTCTATCGATCTAACCTTGGAGGATCAAGGAGTGTTGGGTCACGTGAGAGGCAATATTGTTGAGCCTCCATCAAATGCACCTCCTGCTGCCAGGAACAAATGGAAGAACGGAGAAATTAAAGCGAAGAAGATCATCCGGGACTCTATCGACAAGCGCTTGGTGGCCTACATCTCTGATCTAGACACCTCCAAGGAAATCTATGATAGACTGGTGAGTTTATTTAAAGTTAATGATGCAAATCAAGTTTTGTTTCTCAGAAATAAGCTGAGGGAAATCAAGAAGGGTAAAGATGAGAGTATGCAAGCATACTTCTTTAGAATCACCGAGATCAAGAACGATCTCCTATCTATTGGGGAAACTATTACTGACAGAGAAATGGCGCTCACAACTCTTGGAGGATTACCATCCGAATGGTATGTGTTCAGGACTACTCTTCTGAAAAATAATGTAATTCCTGGTTTTGAGGAATTAATGGCTAGATGCATTCAAGAAGAAACAAGGGTAGAAGAGTAGGAAATGACCTTGCCTAAAGGTCCTCCTGTTGCTTTTTCTTCTCATGCTAAGAAAAGAAATAATTCTGGGTCTAAATTGAAAAGAAAGGCTGGATCTAAGGGTGGAAGAAAAGGACGATGTTTCATTTGCAATAAAGCAGGTCACTATGCAAGGGAATGCCTTGATAGAAAGGACTCTCATTGTGACGATGATCAAAATCCCTCTCATGGTAATCGAAGGGATGGAAAATTCAATAGCAAAGGTAAGAGGAGAGCTGGGAATCGAGGAAGAGGACAACCATTCAAGAAGGCTAGAAAGTCCAGGATGTATTAAATGCACCTGACCTCAAAAAGAACCTAGTGTCCATCTCGACAATGGAAGACAAAGGCTACAAGGTAACCTTCAGCAATGGCAAGGTACGTATATGGAAAAATAATGTTAAAGATGCCTTTACTCTTGGGTTTAGTGTTGATTCATTATATCAGGTCGATGGAAGTCCGTTAGGTGTCATGTCTTATGACACATCTCTTCAGTCCGATCATTGGCATTAGAGGTTTGTCCCCCTTCATTATAAAGCTATACTCAGTGTAAAACAAATGGTGATAGGGATGCCTGAATTCCGAGTAGAGAAAGAAGGTGTATGTCCAAGATGTGCCGAAGGAAAGCTCAAAAGGGGACCATTCCCCTCAAGCCAAAGCAAGACCTCCGATGTATTACAGTTGGTTCACTCAGGCATATCTGAGGCTGGCATTAAGAGGGAGACTACTACACCACATACTCCTGAGCAGAATGGTGTGGTGGGAAGGAAGAACCGTACGGTTGTGGAAGCTGTCCGGGCCATGCTACATGATCAAAGACTTCCAAAGTTTCTATGGGCTGAAATTACAAACACCGCCGTATATGCCCTCATCAAGCATTGGGTTCCAAGACTCTTGAAGAAAAGTTCACCGGTAAGAAATTTGATGTTTCTCATTTTTAGAATTTTTGGAAGCCTTGTATATTTTCATGTGCTGAAAGAGAAAAGAAATAAATTGGGTGCATCTGGAAAGAAGGGAATTTTTGTGGGCTATGGTGAAAATACTAAAGGCTATAGAATCTATGTAGCCAGTCAAAGGGAAGTTGTAATTAGTCATGATGTCACCTTTGACGAAGATATGGCTCTCAGCAAGGTGAACAATCTTCCGACTTTGAGGAGCTCTCAAGAAGCTGACACCAGGGAACCGAAAGAAAAGGATGATGAATTAATGCCTGATGTAGAAGAACCCATGGATCCAATTGATCCTCCTCCACATGAGCCTTCCTCTTCTAGGAAGAGGCCTTCATGGCTTAGGGGGCTACTTGATGATGCTGTAGGACATGCTGCACCCCGAGGAACCTTTCATGAAAGTAAGAAACCGAATAGGTATCAGGGATACCTGACCATCATGAGCACGATCATACAAAATGAGCCTTCATCATTCTCAGATGTCGTCAAGCATCAGGTATGGAAGGATGCTATGACCATAGAATATGAGTCTATTATGGAGAATGATGTCTGGGAAGTAGTTCCCAGACCTCGGACAAGACAATTGTTACTTCAAAATGGCTTTACAAGATAAAGCATGCAGAAGATGGAAGTACGGAAAAGTATAAGGTTCGTTTTGTTGCTCGTGGTTTCTCCCAAAAGGAAGGTATAGACTATGATATTTGCACTTATTTCCAGATATGCGACCATCCGCTTGATCATAGCCCTTGTGGCTTCACAAGGATGGAACCTACATCAAATGAATAGACCGTGTTCTTGCACGGTTCGATCAAAGAAGAGGTCTATGTGGAGCAACCTGTAGGATTTGAGATTTATGATTGAAAATCTCATGTATGCAGGTTGAAGAAGGTTCTCTATGGGCTGAAGCAAGCACCCCGAGCATGGTATGAGAAGATCGATAGCTACTTGATGAAGCTAGGATTCACTAGGAGTGAAGCCAATCCTAACCTTTACTTTAAGGTTAAAGATGATAAGCCTCTCATACTGGTGCTGTATGTGGATGACCTCTTTCTAACAGGTGCACACCCTCTCATTCAAAAATGTAAGAGGGAGTTGGCTTCTAAATTTGAAATGAAGGACTCAAAATAGATGATGAGGGCTCAACTTGTCATTTGGCCCTCCTTCTAGCGCCAGAAATGTTGATGGTGCTGGACCCGCCAACATGTCAGGGGATCTCCCTAGTAATAAGTCCTAATTAGACCTCAGACCATTCGGTGTAGGAGTCCCAGCAGTGGGTCGTACAGTATCGCCTTAACCGCGGTTTCGCACAAAGGCAAGTAAGATGTCCCTGTTGGTAGCAAGGGTGTGACTTATGCGGCAAGTCAAGGAAGGTGCATGAATGGTTCTAACACATGGAAAGTGGCGTGAGTGCGCCCCTTGGAAACCTGTGATAGCACACGGCTTGGACGGGAACACACGAGCGAAGATGCATCACAAACTGGAAAGCAAGTTAGCTAAAAATACAAAATGATGGTTAAACCAATCAACACATTTCAGTAATATTCATACATATTTATACATAATGGTCCATACATGCATGCGTCAGAAAATAGATACATATATCATTTAGAGTAAACAAGCTAGCTGGAATACAATACGACGCATGCATTAAACATGATAGCTCTATTATACTAAGAATTGTAAGTTCTAGTCATACAATACATCCATTTCCAACCACTAGTTCCGACAGCGGAACGTTACAATCAAAACCGCCTGCGCCTCCAAAGAGATATACTAGCTCTGCAAAGTGGAGAAGCCAAGGCTCGTTACAATACTATCCAAGCTCTCTCTAAGATACTCCTATCGGAAGCTTAGCTGACCAAAAGCCTTTACAATGAGTTATGAGGTTATATTTATAGAAAAGGGTGGGGTGACCCTTGACATTCCCCTTTATGATCTTTCGTCTATCCTCATGACTCTTCAACTACTCTATGACTGTTACATTCAACTATCAACACTTGAACTTCCACTTGACAAGACGTTACATACAATCTGCACATGTACCCATGTGAGACAAAATGGCTTGAGCAAGCCATGCAAGACATCACTAACACTTGGACCGTTGTGGTGAGGCCAAATCTTTAACATCCTTGTGATGGTCGATGGTGGCAAACTGATGCTAAGCTTGGTCATCCGTGATGGTGTCTGTGCGCTTAATCGTGACATCCTGTTGAAAGCGAACTCTTGCCTCCATTGCATATGGGTACACTGAGATGGCCCATCTATCCAACTCATTTGATAGCATGTGCATCATCATCTTGAGTGTGGCTAGACCAGCAACATACTGATGCATAGTGTCTGTGTTGATCTCCAAGTGTGTGTTGGTGACCATGCGCATCAACTTGTCGAAGTACATGTTCAACTCCAATTAGACTTACTTCTTGTCTTCGCCTCGGTGAGTGTGCCAAATGGGTGGGATCACATGCGTGCGCACAAATACATTCATGTTGTTGAATTGCCTTGGATGTCATCAACATCATTTCTCACCTTGTCTGCTACGTGCCAGCTGCTGGGATGGATCTATAACTTGTGTGGGCACAGTTTCATCCATCTATGCATGTTGCGCCCGCTGTTGTACCTATTCCTTCTGCAACTCATTCTCTCGTCTGTGCAGCCTTTGTTCTTCCTTGAGTTTCCACTTCAGCACATGAAACTCCTTCTTTGTTTCTCTCTCTACCTTCACATGATCTTTGTGTTGCGCCATCACCTCATAGCCTCAGTCTCCAAAGTTGCTTTCATCACAAGTGGATCTTCTTGAGCTTGCAACTTTGTTCCACCTCTGTGTTGTCAACAACCTTCCTCTTGCATTTGTTGTGTGCAGGTGTGCTGCCTTCTACTGCTACTGATGGTGCTACTTGCTATGACGTTGTTTCCATTTCATCTTGATATCCTTGTCCATGAACAACTTGATGTCTTCATAGATAGGCAAGTTCATAGACACTTGATCAACTACATCCCCAAGTGTGCTCTAAACGGTGTCTTCGACTCTGCTCTCCTGGAAAGCTATTGTACTTATGCTGTTGAGAGGCAGACGAACACTTGTGGCACATGGAGACATAGCGACACTCATGACAAGCAACCTGTTAGTCGAAAACCAAAATAAACTAGAGGATTGACATGCAACATACCTGTGTGACTGTCTGTGAATATTTCACAATTTTCACCGAGAGGCTAGGAGACTGACTGCTAAGACTTTGGGAGACATAGTCTGGGATGTTAGGAAGCTGATTGACTGCAGGAACTACGGAATGCATAGTCTAGCCTAGCCTGTTGAGGACTAAAGCTGTGCAATGTGTAATTTCAGTCAGCAGTGACATACAACCAGCAAATTGCATTACGCAGTTTCTAGGGCCAACAGGACACTACCTCCAAGAATTGTGCAATACAAGCCTGGAGGTCAATGCTGGTCTAGACTTGCACAACTACTGGAGGGAAGGCAGAGCCTTCGCTTCAAGAAATGTGCAATGCTAGCCGGGCAAGGCACGGTGTGGGCCAAGGCAGCCCAGGCCGGCCGACGGGTAACTGAAAACATGAGAAGTCTGAATGCATGATGAGATGAGTGCAAAAAAGAGTGAATGATCATGCATGCAAACAATACATGTAAGATTCAGAAAATAGGAAAACATGCATGTGTGTGAAGCGAGTCGTCGCAACGGCGACCGTCGATGAAAAAACAATGTCATGCATGCAACATCAGTGAGATGCAAACGAAAACTGAAACAATGCTTGTACAAGCTAAAATGCATGCAAATGACATCAAGTGTTCACAAAAATCAAGCAAACGACACTCACACAAGCCAAAACACAAAAAGCGACAGAAACACAATGCAAGACATGAGAAGCGGGCTTACCTCGAAACAGCTGAGTTGAATGTGCTGACGACTCCTAGATGAAATAAGGGTTGATGATTTTTGATAAAATCGAGGTTGTGACGCGCATGCCACAAATCTAGGAAAAGTGACACTTGGTGGGAGGTTTCTGAAATGATCCTTGCATGTAACCTCTAGACACTAAAATAGATCCCTGAATCAAGGGATGCCTTTGCATGCTACCTTGGGAGAAGCAGTCAATGCAAGAAAATCAGTTTTTCTCGGTCGCAGAGGAAACCTGTCAACATGAAGGCACATGCATCGATCTGTGAGCTTGGGATGAAAATCTGTGTAGTTTCTAGGCTGAGCAGAGATGGTTGTCCTAGAGGGATTGCGTAATTTCTGGGAGGAACAGGTGATTGTCTCCCAGGATTGCACAATTTATGGGCTGAGTGGTTGTCCTAGGTCAGACCTTGTAATTTTCTCAAGGAATCTTGTCTGACTATATCTCGTAATTTCCGAACTCAGCAGCTATCCTAGGTCAAACCTTGCACTTTTCTCAAGGAAGCCTGTCTGACTGTATCTCACAGTTTCTAAGCCCAACAGGCTACCTAGCTAGATTTGCACAATTTCTGCTAGTTGTTGGGTTGGATGTCCTAGAGGGATTACACAATTTATGGGAGAAATAATGACTGCTGCCCAGAAATGTGCAATTTCTTGGCTGAGCAGTTGTCTTGGGATGAATTGCACAATTCTAGAGCCCAGCTGGGTGTCCAGCTGGGTGCACGCAATTTCTAGAGGGAAGGTTGGTTCCCCTCTAGAATTGTGCAATTCCTAGAGGGAGCTACTCAACCAGCAACTAACACTAAGTTCGGAAAGCAACCTATGAAGGGGGTGGAACAAATTTGCATGAACAGGCTGACAAGACTCTATGAAATAGCTGAAGTTGATGTGCTTGATAGTGCAAGACATGCTGCTGAGGATGGTTGGTAGGGAGGCTCCAAAACGAAGCTAAGGCAAAATTTTGGAGGGTGGTTATAGCCGCTACAACACCTCTATAGAGAATTTGGAATGAGATGCTCAGGAAGAGTTGACAGACGTAGAATTTTGTAGAAGAGGTTTACAACTACAAGATAGGGGCAGCATGACCTTTGGAATATTAGGTTGAAAGGACAAATTCTAGGTAAGGAAAAATGGCACACCCAAGAAAAGGTGAAGGAAAAATTTCCCCACCTCATTTAGTAGAATATTCAGGGGACCAAAAGCCTCCCAAAAGGGGGAGGAACAATCTGGTTTGGATAATTATATTACTTTTCATCCATCTTTAAACCTTCAAAGTGGAAACAAAGGAGGAATCAACTAACATGTCTAATAACACTTTTTCTTCAACCCTATGTATGTGGATATAACTATGTATCACCAACATGAGATTGAAAATTGGATAGAACCGAACCTACAAACATGTAAACATTAAATGCATAATGTGATCAATGGTTGACGGAAGGTGTGGACACGTAGATGCAAAGTCCAAGTGGGAGGGTTTGTTTCATGTTGTGAGAAGACGATAGATGACCACATTAAATTCTTTAACACCTCACTTGGTCACTCAATCACCAACACTTATAGAAATTGAAGAGATGGGATTGGGTGCATGGATAGAGGATTGTGCCCATCCATATTCCCCCCTCGTGGATCGAGGCTAGAAGAGAGTTGTTACCTAGATAGAAAAGACAGTGTTCAACAAAGAGGCAAAAGAGATTGGAGAAGTAAAGAACATCCAATGGAATGAAAGGATTACTAGAGAAAAAACAAAGAAGAAGAAGCATTATATTTATGACTATGCCCAATGCTCAGTTATTTGCAATGATATTCCCTATATTGATGCATTTTTTATCCCACTGAATTATCTTCCTAAGAATGTGTGGTCAATGGGAATCTTAGTGGACGACTAAAACTATGGTGCTTGCTATATAGTTGTTAAACTAGTTGGATAAGGAAATTTGAGCCACTATGGTGCTTGTTAGAGAGATTTTAAACCTACTATATAGTGGAATGGATACCCATACAGTGATTTCTATGAAAACATAGTTGTGAAACCACCTAAACAATGGATTCAATCTCTTGGAACTGATAAATAGCCAATTTGGACCTTGGGATCCATCTGATGGAACTGAGAGGTAAGTGAATCATTATGCTACTTGTTGTATAGTTGTTAAACCACTTGGATAGGGTAACCTAAGCCACTATGGTGTTTGTCAAGGAAGAGTTGTTAAACAACCTATATAGTGGATTACAGACCCCTATGTTCTTACTATGAAAGGATAATTTTCAAACCAAATTCAATCCCCTGTAACTTAACAATATCCCATCTAGACTTTGGGTGAAGCCCTATGATTGAACTTAGAGAGTAACTTAGTCATTATGGTGCTTACTTTCCATAGAGTGGTTGTTAAACCACTAGGATAGGGAACTCCATCTCATGGGTTTATACCAATATTTGGTGTGAATTTTCCTTGAGAAAGCATCCCCGTAGACTTTGGATCTGACTCAGGGGTGGTCAACTGTAAGAAATTTTCAGTGCAGCTATCCTATGGTTGGGTGGAGAGTTGAAGTACCTCCTTTAGTTGTCAACCATATTTACATACTTAGATAAGTCAAATGCATTCATATGTTGAGTTATAATTTGTAATGTTTCATCAACGACTCATCTATGGAATGAGCTCATGTGTATTATTGAATGTTAATGAATTCCTGAATGGTGAAGGTTATTATTATTCTCGTGATTTTCATGATATATTAGTTGATATGAATTTAACAAATGGAAATATGCCTTGTATGGTTACATTTGTATTATATTAACTAGATTGCACTGTGTAGTACTATGATATACCAAAACTTGTCTATGTATGCCCTAGTAGCCTAGACTATGTTTTCTGGCATCATACATATGAATGGTATACCAACGGGTGTGATCATATTGGTAATCTGATCAATTATATTCCTTTGAAGCATAATTAATCACTTGTAAGAGGTTATCAGAATATGTATTTCCCTGTTATCTTTTCCTTTTTAAGTTGTGAGGGATGTATGAGCTTGAGGTTGGGATTTCCCCTTTTCTTGCTTCAAGAATTTAAATATTCAGAGAGAGGGACACCTATTTCCTACTATTGGTGATCACTTGGAAATAGAGGTTTCAGGGCTTCAGACCACTACGCCATGGAATCCAACAAGACAAAATTTGGGCAATCACTCCCGTGTTCAAGAAAGATCTTCAAAGTGTGGTATTAAATCAATTAACAAAACTAATGGGATGAAATGGCATGAAATTACCTTTATGGGAGAATCTTACACCGATAGGCCGAAAACCAAACACACAAAGGGAAATGAGTGGAACCTTTGGTAGTGAAACATTTCCATCATCCATCGAAAACCAAACCTCAAAACTTGGAACTTTAACCAAGGTTGGAATAGAGGGACGACAAGAAACCTCGATGGAAAGGCCCCAAGATGACATGGATTGGTGGAATCCACTTTAAGCACACAATACAATGGATTTAAGTTTTTGAGTCCTAGACTTCAGAATTCAGTGCTTTTAATCAAGGTTAGAATTGAGGGAAGTGAGGAAACCTCTATGGAAAGGCACCGAGGTGTCATGGATTAGTGGTGTTTCAAACCTCAAACCTTGACACTTTTAATTGAGGTTTGAGAAGAGTGAGGTGAGGAAAGAACCTTGACACCAAGACACTAAGATAAAATGGAGGTGTTGGACCTTGGTTGATGGTTCCATCATAGATCCCTGTCATCACCCACTGTTGACCACCAACACCATGATAACTTTGTAAGGGGTGTGTTAATGATATTTGGCTAAAATGGGTGTGGTTCCAATGTGAAACCTTGTCATTTCCCACCACTCTCTACTAGCACTATGTTGGCCTTGTGAAGATGGGGGGATGAGGGATGATGGGTCGGTCTTTCCATGGTTCTAGTTGTGGAACCTTGCCGATGGGAAACTCCTACCCCTAGATTTTATAACCAAGGAAAATTTTAGGTGCTAATATTCGCATGTGGGCTAATTTTCCATGCTTTTTGAAAAAAAAATTATTCGCTAATTCCCATATTTTCATAAAATAATTCGCCCAAAATTTATAGTAAGAAAAAAATTTACCTTGAAAATAGCCAAAATTTTGTAGAGTCTATATAAAATAATTAAAAATATGGGTACTTTTATAAAATTATCTCCAAGCATTTTATAGTTTTCATATTGGAGACTAGTAATATTCGTCAATGTTTATAAACTTTGAGATAAATTTCTATCCTTAAAATTTTCCTTGTTTATAACTTGATAACCTACAATGTTTGTTCTAATGAGATGTGGACCTAAATCTCCACTACTTAAGTTCCTGATGGACCCTACTGAGATGGCATGGAAGTGCCACCAAAGCCTAATAGAGGCCATGTGGTGCCCAGTGATGACATGACCTCTTCATATAGCAAAATTTTTCTAACATGCATAGCTTCTAATTTGAGACTTGGATTAAGAAAAAAATTATATCGTTGAAATCTCTTGATGATCTATTCACAATCCTAAGCCTTAGAGATAAATTCAAAAATGAATAAATAACCTTCCCATGGCTAGGGTTGGTTAAGGGGCTGAGAGGTGGTTACAACAGAACCATTTTTACTGTTGGGACCTAGTTTGGAAAATTGGTGTCTAAAAACCTTCTTGGAGTAATTTGAGGAATCAAACAGTGTCATTTGGGGGGTAAAACTTTGTTGCTTGAGAATGAAACTTCTTTATGATATTATACCCATATATACCTTTCCAATAGTGCAAGAATAACCTAAGTCAAAGTCCATATGCAAAAGCTATGTCACATAGAAGCTGACCTTCCTAATTTGACCACCATAATTCAAGAGGTGCCAGGTGAGCCCCCATTATTCATGGAAAAGGGGCTAGCCATGTTATCATGATGAATAAAACTCTAGAAGAGTCAAAATTTTAACTCTATTTAAGAGATGGAGTCAAATCTAACCTATAGTAGGCTATCAGGTTTTGTTATAACCGAGCCGCTAGGAGGAAAAGGGGTTACATTCTATTTGAGGATATTTTATTCCATTGATGAGAAAAGTAGTTGAGGGTGGATAGAGAGAGAGAAAATAAAGAGGATTTGTGCATTGTAGTGGCCCACAGGACATAGGTCTCACTTCTTTTTAATTGCATCCATTTTCCATTCAAAGAAAGAGAGCAGAGAAACCTCACTTGTCAGGTCGGTTTTCTCCCAAAAAGGTTTCCTAGGTTATATATTATGTTAATTTGTGAGTTTTATTTTTTTATTCTCTATTTTTTTCCATATTTTATGTATTGCATGTATAAGAATACCATTTTAAATAACAAATCTAGAAATATAAGGAGAAATTAATAGAGTAGATTTTTTTATTTTAAGCATAACTTTATGAGATCCATTATGACAAGTTTTCCTATGGAATACCCATGGTAGTTTACAGATCGTATTCACATGCATTAAATTCAAGTATTTATTCATGATCATATCATTGATTTACAATAATATCCATCTGCATAATATATTGCATACATCTTGACCACATCCATTACTAAGCAAAAGATCACAAAGTTATGAGCTCACTTGGGAGTGGAGAAGGCATCTACTTTATAGCAAGATACTTAGTTTACTTTTCAATATCTTATTTTGTGGGAATATTTCTTCCCACTATCTTTTCCCTCTTTTCTCACCTTTCATATATATTTCTTTTGTACTTGGATACCTAACATGGCTTCATATTGTTAGGACACAATTTTTTCATGCATGATATGTACCTAAGTTAGGATTTATGGGGGTGTTGGTGTGCATGCATCAGTTTTCCTCACATGTGTTATCACTCAAGTTTTCCCAAAAATTGTAAGAAAGGGAAAGGAGGCCGAGGTAACCACAAACCAGTATTTTAGATACAGAATCTAGCCAATCTGTATCCAGAGAGAGCTCTCTCTTTATGATTTAACTTTGTTTTGAAAGGTATTAGGCTAGTTATAAGGTTCAGGGGTTTTGTTTGATTTTTGGGTGGTGAAATTTAATAGAGCTAAGGTGTAAGACTGATGTAATTCAGTCCATTGGGCTAATGGAGTCAACGAGGATGGCTTTATGGATATGGTTTCTTAACAGAGGATGGTTTCACAAAGCAAGGTAGTCAAACAGGGAACATATGAAGATTTGAAGTAGATGGAATGGGTTCAAATTGGGTGAAAGGAAATTAAGAATATTTCAACCTATTTAAAGAGGGAAAGTGGATGAAAACAGAGTGCATTCAAGCAAATTCTAAATTAATCTTTATCCTTATCATTCAAATTTTGAAACACGGGTGATATAAGGACCAGAAAAATTTTAAAACACAGAGATAAAGGACTTATTGTTCCGATGGTTGATTCAAGAATTCAGTGACAAGTCCTCTGCTTCAATACTTCATCCAGTAAGCCCAACAACCATTAATTCCAACAACTTTCTATTCCAAAACTCAATGTTACAGCGAAATTTAAGAATAATCACCAACCCCAAATACTTCGTTAAGGGGGGTATTTATACAAAATATCTTACAAAATATCTCATGGAGATAATATCTAGTGATGACTAATCGTTTTTTTACAAAAGATAGAGTCAAATATTCTCGAAAACAGGGAAAAGATAAAATGATGCCGTGCTGGCTGCTCCGTCTTTGTCAGATATGTTGGGGGCAGGCCCTGTGAGTTGGTCTATAGCTGTCTTCCACTGATACTCAGTGCTGGCTACTCCCTCTTCCTCGGATATTTATGAGCCCTGATCTGATACACTTTGACTGATATGACCCTCATTTATCTCTTTTTACCACATCATGGTAAATGGCCCAGGATTTTCATTTTACCAAAGATACCAAAGATAAGTTTATAAAATTTCTAGCATATCTTCCCACCATTTCTGTTCTAGTAATTTATGCCTCTGAAGTTTTTTGAGAGTTTCATCAGTCTCGGTGTATCTGTAGAAATTAGGCTGAATGGCGAATAGATGCTTTACCTCGTGCTCAATGCAGAATAAATTTTCTAAGTTGTCGTAGAGGACTTGGCCAGATGGAAGTGATTTCACTCCTGAAGCACTTGTTGATGAAGTAATTTGGTCAGCAGCATATTTATTCAATTTGTGTGCATAATCTACATGTTTCATCAGCCAGTTATTACTTGTTAAAGGACTGGGTAGACCCTTATCCTGCAAAACTGTGAACTTTTCTGTGAAAGAATTAATCTCCACCTGCATGTCCTGGCATCTCCTTTCCAAATTTTGCATCAGAGTTCTCTTGGTTAGAACTCTCTTGATTTCCAGAATGGTGCCTGTCCTGTCTGTGATTTCCAGTGCTTCCAGTTGTTCGCTGGTCTTGGTGTTCAAAAAATGTATTAGCCGATTAGCTTGTTCAGGCATCTGTCCCAATAAAGCTCTTGTCTTTTGAATTTCCACTTGGGCTGCTCTCACTAAGTCAATCTGCTCATAAATAGCTTGGATTGATTGCCACACATTATTAAGGGATTGATTGATGTTGGCCCACAAAATTCCTTTGATTTCTGCCAGAGGTTTATCCAGAGAAAGATCATTTTCTAATGCTCTCACTTTATTCTCTAATGTTTTAACCTCCCTTGTTTTCTCTGCCACATTCATCTTGGATTTGTCATAACTTTTTTCTAGTTTTTCCAATTGTTCCTTTACTTGTTTCAATTCTGATACTTGGAGTTTCAATTCTTTCATGGCTTTTATCAGTTGTTCTGTGCTCATATTAGTACTGTTGCCTGGTTCTGTTGTTGTTGCTGATGTACTTGTAATTATCTCTGCTGTGGACGCTGGGACATTGGGAGCCGATGCTGTTCCAAGTGTGGAGGGGGCTGCAGTTAAGACCATGTGGATTACCTCGGGAGGTTGGGAGGTAGACTCTCCCTGCTTTTCCTTTAGTGCCTTTTCCAGTGCCTACTCTGTATCGGTTAATCTTTCATTGAGTTTCATGAGCAGGTCCATCATGTCTTCTTCTGATTTCTGTTGTACAACTTCTGCAGTCTGTGGATGCATGGAGGGAGGCAGTTTCAGCTATTTTCTTAGGGCATAAATGTCCTCTTCTTTCTTCTTCATCAGTGCCTTTATGCCTTTAGCATCTTTGGGATCATGTCCCAGCTCAATGATGATCTCTTCCAAAGATTTTATCCTGTTGTCCTTGGCCAGAGAAGAGGCTTTCTCCAGATGTAATTGAGCAGAGGTATTGTCCAAGGAGTTTTGTAATTTATGAGCCAACATTGCTTTATCTGCCAGTGTGGAGTAGACCATCTCTCCAATCTGTTTATGAAGCTCAATCTAGTCCATAAGATGGATATCCTTGGCTAAGACCTCCAAATTTGTCCTGATGTAGTCAGCTGCTGACTGTGGTTGTTGCACCTTGGGCTTAAAGTAACTCATGATCATTTGCCCTCTTTAATGTCATAGGCTGACATTAATCTCTGTTGGTTTGTGGGGGCCATCTTAAGATACTGGTTATAAATTTGAAGCCTTAGTGGGTCGTTCCTGGCCTTTATCTCTGTAAATGTCCTTTTGATGTCCGAGGCCTATTTGCTTTGTGGCCTAGTGGATGAAAATTCTACACTATGTTGCCTTTCTAGCTCCTGCCTGTGTGAGCTAGTTGATGTTTCTATCACCAGGGAAGTCTGTTGGCTGACTACCCTTTCACCTTTCAGACTGTCAGTGGTTTCTTCAATAATTTCATCTTCTGATAGAGGATTCAATCTTTGCCTCTTTGCCCCAGGTTGTTCTGCAGGCCCACTGATAGGTGTGGGGTCTTCCCTCTCTCTTTTCTTGCTTCTTTCCTCATTTAGAGTCTATAATGCAGGAATTTCTGCGACTTTAGTTTGGGCTGGAGGAATTTGCTCCTGACTCTGTTCTTTTGACATTGTTGGCTGGTCTGTCACTATAGGAGGCTCTGTGGTATCTACCTCTTTGCCCTTTGAAGTCCCTGTGACTACTGTGCTGGTTTTCTGTGCCGGCTGCTGAGAAGTTCCAGCAGAGGATGTACCAACTCCTGATTGTTGAGGCAGCTTGAAAGATACCTGTCCAAAAGAGTCTGGGTCAAGGATTTTTTCAAGATATTTCATAGCTTTTTCCATCTTTTCTTGCTCACTAACTTCTTCTATTAAGGTCCCTTCTACCCATTCATCTTGATTTGCATACTGTTCAATTTCTGGGATCCTATGATGTACATAAACTGACAGCCTGTTTCTTACCCTTCTGTCACTTATGAAACTATTTGGGTCATATGGCACCCACCAAAAGCTCTTCTTCAATCTAAGGTGTTCTTCTAATATCTTCTCAGTATCTTTCCATGCATCCCTAGAATGGATGACATAAGGGCCTAACTGATTTTTGATTCTCAACTGAGCTTTCTTCTTTGCACTATAAAAATGAATTAAGTCTGCATTGATGAGCTGTCTAAAATATTCTAATGCAAACAATCTCATAGGCACATATCTAGGCAACTTGAATGGGAAAAGTTCACACCCATATATTCTGATTTCGGTGTGATTTTGGTATAGGTACCAATCTCCTATCCTGTACTGTTTAGAAAGCTGCAGAATCCTTTTCATGTTGCCAGAGATTCTGGGAGGGGGAGCTCCTATCAGCAGAGTGGATGCTTTATGTGCAAACAAGTCAATGAATTCATCATAGGTATAAGGGCACTCATAGGTGTTATGGAAGACTGAGGTCCAAAAGATCACAGACCTTCGATTTCCCTTTGAGTCCAACCTCCTTATGGGGAAAGAAAAGCTGACTGGATGATAATATAACAAAAGGTGGTATATGAAAGATGTGTACTTGAAGACTCCTTCTCTATCCAGGTTTAAGAGTTGATCATGGATTTTGTTGGCAATGAAAGTGGCATAGTCATATTTGACAGCAGGAGGCTGTCTTGGGGTAAATATTGACAGTAGAACTAGGGTGATCTCATCAACATATTCACTGGTATTAAATCCCAAGATTAGGGCTATCATGTCAACAATAAGTCTGCCAGTATCAGTGAAAAAGGTCTGCAGATAGGGATGTGGGCCTGTAGGCTGATGCTCTGGTAGCATGAACATATGAGCAATATGGGTTATCTCTGAGCTGGACAATTGAGAAGCTTTTTCAAGCAGATAGCCCATGGAAAGACGAGAAAAGAGCTCAGTGGAATGGAACTGTATCATTTCATTAATAGACTCAGCAGTTATGTGGAAAAGAATAGTTTGGGATGGGGACATAACTGCTTTCTGGACAGGGTCATAGTTGGCACAACATTGGTGAATGATGTCCGAGAAAACATGAACTGAGGGAATGAAGTACATGGGAATGTTAGATTCCCATAACCCAAAAATATCAGAGATGTTTCGATAGTTATCCCTGATTTGGAAGAAGGCTTGAAGATGGTTCACATTACCAGATAAATCTTTAATTTGAAAATATTTGTCGGCTAAGGGTAAATAGTCTAAGTCTTTATGAGGTGCATTCATAGGCGCGACATTCAGGGCTACGGGAGCTTCCATGTTTAGTTCTTGTGTTTTAAAACTGGAATTCGGGCTTCTATGACAACAATGGACTAAACAGCAGGCTTGGGGGTCTTTTTATGGTAGCTTCGGAATGATTTGAACTTGAATTCGGCTCCTTTAGGTAAAATTCTCAGTGGAAAATCGAAATTACAGGGTAACTGGTCGAATGAATAAATACCTGGTTTAAGGAGACAAACTGTGCAATTGATGGTTGAAATGACTGACGACAGAGCGCGTTGCTGTGGTCTCTCTGGCCGGGTGGCGAATTGAACACTCGTACAATCGACTGGACATAATTTGCATGGAAAACTGTTTGCCAGGAAAAATGGCGAAAATGACATTTTTTCGTGCTTTTAACGAAATTTTGGTTTGGTGGGATATTTATTTTGGCATTTATTACATGGATGACGTCAAAGTGATGGGACGTCCTGTCGCTTAGTGGAGGGTGGTAAGCGGTTTTCCCCGCACCACTTTTGGGGTCGGGCGGTATTGAGCGGGGAGGGAGCGAGCACCCCAGATGGGCGATGTGTGTCCTTGGTACAGTGGCAAAACCACCGGTTCCCCGTGCGTTAACATTTGGCGGTTATGGTGGTCGCGAAATGATCGTCGACCATCAGATGGATGGGCAAAGATCTGACAGAGGACGGGTTCAGAGATGGCAGGAGGTTAACACTGCGGGCCCAATATATTAAATCATGTTTTTAAATGTATCGGGGGCAATTTCATTGGTCAGGGCTGATTGGTTATTTAATCAACCAGAGGTTAATTAATTCCATAATGCGCGTGGAGAGGGTTCTTAATGAACTTCAAATAAATTCATCAATCCCTGTTGAAATGTAACTATGGTCGTATTCGACCGGGGCGGGAAATATTAATATTTGGGGAATTTTTAATGTATTTATATACAATACGGGATTGGGAATAAGGTGGGATTTATATAAATAAAGTTAATAGTTAATATGAAAAAATGTAATGAACCAGCACTAAGTTAGAAACAATTGTCTTTTCAAGTTAGCTTAGGCTTTGCAGTAGAAAAGGGGTTTTATATGATATTTGTGCAATCTCCTAAGTAAAATAGACTTTTTACTTAGGGAGTCATTACAAAATGGAATGAGTGGTTTATGAGTGATATTAAGCAGATCTCAATATCCTTGGGGAAATAAGTGAATGATTTTTAGGGAAAAGTATGAAGGGGAGTTAGTCATGAATCCTTGTCTCACTTGAGCTGCATCAAGTGTAATATCAGCCATGGCACTTGTGATTAAAGTAAAGTTAACACATGTGGAGACAAAATCTATCACAAGTATCATTCTGCAACACCATTGTACCTACCCTACCTACTTGGCCTAGCATTTTTTCTTCTTTCTTTGGGTGCACTTGAACTGGAAAACCCTCATCACCTTCTTTTTGCTTTCATGGTAAGCCTACCTAAGTCTGTACTTATAACATCCAAGGGCTCAGATTTAACTGTCGAGCTTTTTTGCTTCTCTACCTATATACTTATCTGCCAAGATTGAACAGTTTGGTCAGATTTTATTCTCTATCTCTAAAACATGAAATTCAAACATGACCTAGCCAAGATTAAGTTGTTTGGCCTTTCATCAATGGTGGCATAAATGAACAAGTTGCACACAATCAGATTGTTGCAGAAAACAAACTAGTAGTGGCATTTTGGACTTGCACACTTTCCTGGTCTTTTTGTTTGGGGTTCATTTCTTTCACTTTTTGACCATCTTATTTTTCTTACCCTTTGATTCTTCTTTTAGGGCATACCCTCTTTTCATTTTTTAAAATTTTTTGTTTTTTGACAATATGGAAAACCTTTGCAACAAGAGAAGGTATGAACATATTTCAGAGCTCATCAATGTCAATCATGAAATATGACACCTATTGGTATAGGAGCATAACAGTGGCTCCACTTGGGGATGGCTTTCCTTGGTGGAAAGTCAAGAACAGCAGGTCAGATGGCCTTCTCCATAACTTTGACTGTGCTCTGAAACCTTCTTCTGTTGGTTGCTTTATTATATGTACGACAGTTACACTTGTAAAGCTTAGGGCCCTTTCTTTAGGCTTCAACTTCAACATTACCTAGGATATAGTATGTACATGTTGAAACAAGAATACATCAAACAGTTGGATCAAAGTAGTGTTTCAGCATCCGACCATTAACTGACCCTTCTTTTGTTTCTGTACCATCCAAGTTCTTCAAAAAGTAGGTATTGTTCCCTTGTAAAACCTGGATGATAAAAGGTCCCTTCCATAGGAGTCAAACTTCCCATGCTTTCCTTTGTCTTCTCTCTTGGAATCCCATTTTAAGACTTTGTCTCCAAGGTAGAAATCTTCTGCCTTGGTCCTCTTATCAAATATTTTCTTGAGTTTTTCTTGTAGCACTTGGGATCTTTGGTATACCTCTTCTCTGGTCTACTGCAAATGGATGGTCTGATTTATTCTTCTTTGAATGTCATTTGGTTCCACCTGAGCTTCTTGTAGTAATTTCATCACAGGGACTCCTAAAGAAGAAGGAAATACAGCCTCCATGCCATAAATTAATTCATAAGGGCTAGTTCCAATGGATCTCTTTGTAGTTAGTCTGTCTACCCATAGTGCATTTGTGAGTTTCTTGTGCCAGTTTTTCTTGTTCTCTTCCAACAATTTCTTAATAATCTTGATCAGAGTTTTATTGGAAGACTCAGCTAGACCATTGCCTTGAGGGTAATAGGCTATGGAATGGCCTAAAGTGATGTGGTATTTGTGACAGAAACTTATCATTTTCTTGGATTTGAAAGCAGTAGCATTGTCAGTTATGATCTTATCAGGACAGCCAAATCAAGACAGTATGTTGGTTTCCAAGAATCCTATAATCACTGTGTCATTGGCTTATCTGGAAGGAATGGCTTCTATCCACTTGGTGAAATAATCTGTGGCCGTGAGGATCCATTTATGTTCGCCGGAAGAGGAAGGATGGATTTCCCCAATGAAGTCCAAACCCCATTGTTGGAAGGGCCTTTCAGTGGAAATTGGTCTAAGGGGTAGAGGTAAAAGTTTCCTCTTGCCTTCAAAAATTTGACATTTATGACAAGTGGTGACAAATTTCTTTACATCGGCGAACAAGGTGGGCCAATAAAATCCAACCCTTAGGATTTTGTCTGTAGTTGATTTCCAGTAAAGATGTCCACCACAGTCCCCTGCATGAAATTCTTTGAGAACTTTGTCAACTTCATCCTTTATTAAACAATTTAATAGAATACCTTCATGATTTTTCCAAAAGAGAGCATTATCTAAAATACAAAATTTTGAAGCTTTCATCTTTAAAAACCTTTTCTTTGTTCTGGATAACCCTGGAGGAGCCTGCAGGTTTAATAATACATGAATTATATCAGCATACCTAGGTGATTCTAAGAAGGCCTGGTTGATTTGTGGAGTCGCCATCTCCTGTTTGTTATCCAGTTCATTAATTTCCAGGGCTTGAAAGTTGGTTTCAGTCATGAGTTTAGCCAATCCCTGTCCTTTTATTAGCTTTGTAGGTTTTATTTCAATATCATACTCTAATATATTAGCTATCCATTTACCTCATTTGCCTTCAATTCCACCCTGAGTCAAGATGTCTTTGACCACAGCACTTGGTACATAAGCTATTACATAGGAGTACAATATATAGACTCTGAAGTCTTTAATAGCTTTCACAAGTGCAAAATCCTGTTTCTCCATGATTTGGTATTTTAGCGGTGCATCTCTAAGTGCTTTACTGAAAAAGGCTATGGGTTTTTCACATCCTTGATCATCTTTTTGTAGTAAAACAGCAGCAATGGTGTGTTCTGATGCAAATGAAAATATTATGAAGTCTCTATCAAACTTTGGACTTGTAAGGACTAGTGTTTTGGTCAAAGCCATTTTAATTTCTTCAAATGCTTGTTTGGCTTCTAATGTCCATTTAACCTTGGAATCCTTTTTTAACATATTGTTCAACAATCTAATTAATTTGGCAAAATTAGGTATGAATCTTCTTAAAAAGTTGATTTTTCCTAGGAAAGCTTGAAGTTCTTTGACATTTCTGGGGTGGGGTATTTGTAGAATGGCTTCTATTCTAGCAAGATCAATTCTGATGCCCTCTTCGGAGATGATATGGCCTAAAAGTTTTCCTTCCTCTAGACCAAACAACAACTTCTTAGGATTTAATGAAATACCATATTTTTTGCATTTTAAAAACACTTGTCTCAAATGATCTAAATGTTGCTGATCTGATTTAGAAAACACAGTAAGGTCATCCAGATATATAACCAGAAAATTGTGAATCTCTTTTGCAAAAGCTATGTCCATTGCTCGTTGAAAGGTTGCCTCTGCATTCTTAAGTCCGAATGGCATCTTAACATATTTGAAAGTTCCCCATGGTGTTGTAAAAGTAGTTTTTTCCTGGTCATCAGGATGGACTAGAATCTAGTTAAACCCTGAGAACCCATCCAAAAGTGAAATCCTGGAGGCCCCTACTACCCTTTGTAAAATGTGATCCATCTTAGGTAAGGGGTAATGGTCTTTCAAAGAAACCTTATTTACATTCCTTAAATCAACACACAATCTAATTTCTCATGTTTTCTTCCTAGTAGGTACTAAATTAGACACCCATTCTGAAAACCTGATAGGAGCAATTATCCTTATCCCTGCTTCCTACATTTGTTTGATTTCTTTTTCAATTAAGGGGAGTAGTACAAGGTTAATTCTTTTGAGCTTTTGTTTGAATGGTTTTTGATTTTCCTTGAGGGGTATTGTATGTTGAATTACAGAGGTGTCATAAGATTTCAGATCTTCATAGCTCCAGGCAAAAACATCCTGGAATTCTTTGATCAGTTCAACATATTTAAGCTTTTGATCAGGGGGCAAAGTTTTGGACAATTTTATTATTTTTGGATTTTTATCAATTCCTATGTTACAGTCTTCAATGTCTGCTTTTGGAGGTTGTATTTTGGGTTTCTTTGGGATATCATTAAAATCGAAGAAATCTTCCAAAGGAGTTAATCCTTGGGGCAAATGATTGTCTTTCAAATCAATAACTTCAGATTCTCCTTCAATAATCTCATGGATGTCTATTTCTTTGAGATCTTGCATCTCTTTATTGGTGAATTTTGTTGGGTGGAGCATTTGAGTGGCACTTTCTGCTGAAATGCCTGTTTCTATTTTATCTATTTGCTTAGACTCACTAACAGCATCTATGTCTATATTAGTGCTAAAAAACTCTTCTTCCAGGGTTAAGAAATTATTGATCTGAATATCATTATCGAACACTTTCCAGTTCTTTACATTGTCAGGTATGGTTGGCCTGTGTCTAATCTCAGCTGTGAACTGATGATTGTGTTCAAATGGTAATTTACAAGTGCTGGCAAATGTTGCTAAGCTGTGTGCATGCAAATTATGTTCTCTTGGAATTTTGGCAAGCTGTGTTTCAAGAAATGTATTGAGAATCTCAATCGTTGTTCCTCTGTAAGATCTTAATCTGGGATCATTTGTGAGGAAGTTTCCTTTTATCTGTTGAATGACTAAATTAAAATCTCCCAAAACTGATACCCTGATTGCCCCTAAACGTTTGATCAATTTAAGTCCTAGCAACAAGGCCTCATATTCAGCCATATTATTGGTGCATCTAAAGTTTAACCTGTAAGCATGACCTTCAGCATGATCATTTTCAAGATTGTGCACCCAAATTCCATCTCTTGCTCCTAATTTATTAACTGAACCATCAAATTCTAAGTACCAAAGGATATCATGTTCATAGCTAGCATCAGGAATCTCAGTAATCTGCTTGATAGGAAGATATGGTTTTATAGTTTGATCTGGTTTCTCTTGAGTGCCTGGTATATCATTGTTGTCAGAAAATTCTTGAATTTGAACATTGGACTTTTTTTTATGATTTCTTCTTGTTCAAATGCTAAAACCTTGACATCAATTAGAGGATCAATTTTAGCATTGTAGAGAATGAAGGAGTCCATGTCAGAGTGCATGGAGTAGATGGAAAAATTCTAGGGTTTCTCCTGGCTACTTACCACATATTTCATTAAAGTTTCTCTGTACAATTTCTTTGGTTGACCAAACATTGAAATAGTAGCATAGGACATGTCCAACTGTAGAGATCCTTGGAGCTTTGCACCCCAAGATCTAGGCAACAACATGCCATATTTTGGTGGAATATCAGCTACCACTATGTCCATCAATATGGTTTTGGCGGGGTATTGCACTAGTGATACACATAAATCTTTGATCAATCCTAGACATCTGACCTGGCTGGAATCAAAAGAGAATAAGTCTTTGTATGGCCTGGTAATATCTAGGTCCAACTTCGCCATTACTGATTTAGGCATTAAGTTATGAGAAGCACCAGAATCAAACATGGCATTATGAAGTATTTTATCATGTATGTTCAGAATTACATAGAAAGCAGGAACGCCTCCATCTACTGATTTTCCATTTACCTCAGGTCCAAAAAGTAATTCAGGCTGGTCATCAAAAACATTTACTGAATCTTTGTTCACAGAAATTTGGAGTGATCTACTAATTTGACCTCTGTAGACATCATGTTTAGCCAATTCTAACAATGGAATAGCTATCTTTAATTTGCCTATTTCAGTCTCAATATTGAAAGGTTTTTCGGTTTGAGTTTTTGTATTTCGGACAGTGGGATTCTCTTTTCCTGCTATATTCTCTGTGTTTTTCTCTTTTTCAGGAGTGGTATTATGAGCTGAAGTTTCTTCCAAATCAATTTCTAGAGGTTCTTCCACATTTCCTTTGGGAGGAATGGAAGTGGAAGGTTGTCTATTAGGTCGTTGATTGTCTGATGCATCTTCAATTATTGGATTATTTGGGTTAGGGCCTGTTCTATGAAGGTCTTGTACAGGGGGTTTATTGATCTTAGCTTTGTTAGGTTGCTTGGTATCTTTCTGTTTACTGGTTTCAGGGACATCTATTCTTCTGCTCCTCAGATTGTATTGCTTGTGGACTTCATAAATAGTTGTATCATATCCCTCTCTAAAATCAAATGATTCACCTGACTGAGTTTGGAACTGTTTGAGAGTGTGAGCTTCTTAGTCCTCTTGGGTCAAGAAAACTTGTTGCTCATTGTTGAGGCCCATCAAGTTAATTTGAGTGTCTTCTGGTGGTTCATCAGAAGTTGAGGCTTCAGCATAATTTTTCTGGAATGGGGGCCTAATGTTTTGGTCAGGCCCAACCTTTCCAGTATTAGGGTTTTGATTTTTCCTGAAATTTGGATTTCTCCCAGCATTTCTTGGTTGACCATCCCAAGGGGATTTTCTCTCAATTGTTTCAACTCTATCACCAAGCCTATCCATTCCTTTAATAATATCATCTAATTTCTGTTCAAGGGCAGAAGGTTCTTCTTTGAAAGGTATCCTCCTTTCAGCTCTGGCTCTAGCTCATTTAGAAATCAAGTTGGCTTCAACACTGACAGCTATACTCTGCATCTCTTCCAAGTCTCGAGGATCTCTTTCCCTAAGTTGATATTCCATGTGAGAATCAAATGCATCAGGGAATTTGATCAAGGCCAAATTTGGAGGAGGTCTGAGATTTTGAGGAATAGCATTGTAAACATTGTTGAATCTGGTACAGTAATCTTGGACAGTTTCTTGGGGACCTCTTTTTAAGCCTTCATATTCTGATAAAATGTGGAGAGGATTTTTTTTCTTTTCCCATCTGTTCAAGAAGGTCTGATAAAGAGCTTGTGGGTCATTAATGATGTTTGCAGGGAGGCCTCTAAACCATGTTCTAACATCTCTAGTCAGACTTTGAACAAAAACTTTCATTCTAACATCATCAGCATCAACCTCATATATTTCAAAGTAATCTATCATTTTTTTAGTATGCTGTTGAGCTGTGTATGTGCCTGTGCCATCAAAAGGAGTGATTTTACTTTAATAGTCTTGGGGCATAGCCCCTGGATTGGCAGGTAAGACCAGAGGAGTATACCTATTTGCCATAGTAGCAGGAATATATGTGACAACTGTGTAGTAGGGATGACAATGGGAATATGGATAGCAGATGGAGGAGTGGAAGAGGTAGCTTGGGGTTGGAAAAGCTGAGGTGGTGATGGTGAACTTGGAGAAGCGGTGGTAATCACAGGAAGATTAGGTGTTTCCTCAAAGGTAAGCTCAGGTTGGATGGAGTTCTGCAGATGTCTGTCAAGATGTTCAAGCTGCAAACTTTCAATGAATATTGGATCTTGAATTGTGTGAGTTAACCCAGATTCCAAAAAGGTCCCAAATGTAGAGGTTTTAGAATACTTAGCAAAAGGTTCGTCCTCGAGGTGGATCCACTTCTCCGGACAGGATTTTGATCTGAATAGAGGGCGAGAAATAGCAGAACTTTGCTGGTTCTCTTGTCTTCTAAGAATCCTGGGAATCAGATTGGGATTTTCAAACACCGGTGGTGGATTTGGATCAGGATTTGATCTGGTGTAACGAATCCTTTCTGAAGCCAGGCTTCTAGGTGCGTTATTGGTTTTTCTATGAAAGGGTTTAGACACTACAACTTTAATAGCTTCTTTAAGAGACTTTGGATATGGGAATTGTGAACTTCCTTAAATATTTATGAAAGAGGAACTGATCAAGTATTCGAAAACAACTGTCCAATCTATAAGCTAGACCAGAGATAGACTGAAGTAGCATTCATTTACTTCTGCCATTGCAAAGCAAAAGCGTTTCAAAGGCTACCTGGCTAACTTCAGACTCTGTCTGTAGATTATAAGTAAACATTAGTAACAAACAAATTATTCAGGTCCCCAGCAGAGTCGCCAATAATGTTATCACTCAGGTTTTCCCAAAAGTTGTAAGAAAGGGAAAGGAGGCCGAGGTAACCACAAACCAATCTTTTAGATACAGAATCTAGCCAATATGTATCCAGAGAAGGCTCTCTCTTTATGATTTAACTTTGTTTTGAAAGGTATTAGGCTAGTTATGAGGTTCAGGGGTTTTGTTTGATTTTTGGGTGGTGAAATTCAATAGAGCTAAGGTGTAAGACTGATGTAATTCAGTCCATTGGGCTAATGGAGTCAACGAGGATGGCTTTATGGATATGGTTTCTTAACAGAGGATGGTTTCACAGAGAAAGGTATTCAAACAGGGAACAGATAAAGATTTGAAGTAGATGGAATGGGTTCAAATTGGGTGAAAGGTAATTAAGAATCTTTCAACCTATTTAAAGAGGGAAAGTGGATGATTACTGCCAAAGAGCAATTTAAGAATTCTTTAACAAATAATCAACATGAAAGAATTAGGAAACAGGAGCAATTAAGAGTTACACTGTTTATTCTAATCCTAAAGAAAACACAAAAAAGGATAAAGATTAATTTATAATTTGCTTGAATGCACTCTGTTTTCATCCATTATCATTTTCTGTGTTTTCTTCAGGATTAGAATAAACAGTGTAACTCTTAATTGCTCCTGTTTCCTAATTCTTTCATGTTGATTATTTGTTAAAGAATTCTTAAATTGCTCTTTAGCAGTAATCATCCACTTTCCCTCTTTAAATAGGTTGAAAGATTCTTAATTGCCTTTCACCCAATTTGAACCCATTCCATCTACTTCAAATCTTTATCTATTCCCTGTTTGACTACCTTGCTCTATGAAACCATCCTCTGTTAAGAAACCATATCCATAAAGCCATCATCGTTGACTCCATTAGCCCAATGGATTGAATTACATCAGTCTTACACCTTAGCTCTATTGAATTTCACCACCCCTGAACCTCATAACTAGCCTAATGACTTTCAAAACAAAGTTAAATCATAAAGAGAGATCCCTCTCTGGATACAGATTGGCTAGATTCTGTATCTAAAAGATTGGTTTGTGGTTACCTCGGCCTCCTTTCCCTTTCTTACAACTTTTGGGAAAACCTGAGTGATAACAACAAGAATAATTATTTTTCTCCTAGAGTGCACTTAAGCTTCATAATATTTAATATCATGGGTTAGAAAACCATGAGCCCATAAACTACCATCAATAAATTTTAGTTCTATCTTAGGAAAATTCATATCTTTTAGGAGCAAGAGTTCTTCATTCCTTAATTATAGGGTTAGATCCAATTTTCTAGGAAAATGTGCACACTCCACCAAGGGATCGTTAATTGTATTTCTTCTCAATTAGATTCTAGATCCTCTTATACGTTGATTGACAAATTTTACATTTCCCCTAAGTTTCCTCATCTATCACAACAAAAATATATATAATGTCAAAAGTGTTGAGTAGGCATGGTGGAATCTTAGAGTATACCTCCAACATATAAAATCTTTTCTTAGTGGTTCATGCATGTGTATACATATAAATGCTTGTATAGTGTGACTACACATCAATAAAGAATAGAATGCTCATATTAGCTTGTAAACAAATTTAGGAGTGTTTGAATGGAATGTGAGGCATGATATTAATTCCTATTTGGAATGACAATAAGAATATATCATTTGAATGGGTACACATTTGAATTGAATGAGGGTTTTTTATGACCCATTGGATTCTAGAGTGGATTGCTTGCAAAAGCAATGAATACAAATTACACAAACAAGTAATAGACCACATTTACATCCATCTTGAAATTCAAAGATCAAAATTTAATTATCAATAGGATCCATATTGATGAAATGGATATTCCATAGCCACATATTTTATAGATCACAAGGTCTTAACATACCCATGCATGCTCTATATGAGTCTTCCTTAGGTATATTTTAAGGTTGTGACTATAGTCAACCCCCCAACTTTGGCTATTGTGGATGGATGGAAATGAAATATTGTGAACCCATCCCTTAATGTTATTTGCCTCTTGAGCTATTCACCTAAACTTAGCTTGACCTTGATAGTATCATTTTCAAATTGGTGGGTTATTGTTGGTTATGTTGATATGGTAGCTTGAAATCCCTTTTTATAGGAACTTGTATGGCATCCACATGCCACTTGATTCATTATTTCAAGCTTGTATCATGTTAGATGTTTCCCTTGATGGCATCAAGTGAAATCCATGATATGTTGAGGATTGCATTGTCCATGTCATTAAACATGATTTATAGGGTTTGATTTGGTAGTAGATATAGGTCCATTTATTATTTCTTTATTTTCTTTGCAAAATGCCTTGTCTTCTGTTATCTCATGCTGTTGTTTGATAGGATATCCCGATACTATTAACAAGTGTGTTGTACATGATAAACATAGAGGATTCTTTTGGTGCATTCACAAAATTATCTCTATGTATAGTTGCTTGATTCCTTATGAATTATTTATAAACAAAATTTCACTTGTGGATATTATCCCTAATGGTTGTGGGGTTGAATTATCTTCTTAATTCAAATATAGTGTTTGTAGTCATATTTAGATTTCGATTCTTGATAGAGGGTGTAGGGGTTATTTCCCCCCATTATTGTCACCACGAGGTCCAAAGTGTGTGGAGATAATATTTTGGAGCCTCTTCAAAGATATTTTTTTGGGAAAATTACCTTATAAAATATTGTAATTTCATAGTCAATCTAGATCGTTCATTATTAGGTCATTGATTTGATGATAGAAGGTATGTTAATGGCTTTTCTCCATAGATGGAACCATGTTTTTCTGATGACATTATATTGTAGTTGTGCATTATTAAGAGAGCATTATAATTGATAGAGAGGAGATAGTGAAGAGGAGATTGCAATGGATGTGCTACAGGTTGTATCCCTTCATTTTTATGGAAGAAATAAAAGGAAGGACTAGTTTTTTCTCTACGGACATAGCCCAAATTAGGCGAGCCACATATATTTATGTATTATTTATATTGTGTCTAATATTTATTTTCAAATTCATTTTGATTTTATTGCTCCATGGTCATATTCATAAGAACTAGTATTAGAGTTGACAAATATTTTAGTTGACAAGAATCACAAGAAAGGAAGGTTCCTGGTTCAAGTGGAAGAAATGGGAGAACAAGGTTTTAGGTCAAGAAGCTTAATAGCCAAAACTACCAACTTTGGAAGATGGAAATCGAGGATTATATACATTAAAAAAAAATTCCTTTAGGAAGAATAACAAAGAAGCAAATGCCTATGAAAGATGAAGATTTGGATGTTATCATAGAAAGGCACTAGGAACAATAAATTTGTGCTTGTAAAGATCAATGGATTTTAGCATTTCAAAAGAAATGGCAATAGAGAATTTGATGAAGGAATTGGATAAACTATTTTAAAAAATCTCAACTTCCAAAAAATTATTTCTTATGAACCATTTATTTAATATGAAAATGTGAGAAGGTGGGATATTAGTAATTATTTAGATGAATTTAACTTGGTCACCAATCAATTGAGTTTTGTAGGAGTAAAATTTGATGAGGCTAGGGCTCTTTTTCTTTTGTGTTCATTGGCAGAAATCTGGAATGGCCTGGTCATAGCTATGAGTAATTCTCTCTCTGCTTCAAATAGTTTAAAATTTGATGATTTTGTTGGTGTGATATTTAGTGAGTAAATGCAAAGGAAAAGTTTGGTGGGATGTTAAATAATTCTTTGACTATAAAGAATAATGGAAGAGAAAGGGAGAGAGGAAAGAGATTGGGAATCATGGAAAGTATAAGGAGGACATATTCAAATCTAAAGGGAGCTAGAATGTTGGAATTGCAAGAAGAAAGGACAAAAGAGAAATATTGTTTCTATCTAAAAGGAAAACAAGGAGATGGATGATAAGAGAATAATAAGGAATCAAATGTAGTAGGATGTGTTATCCTTTAAATAGATAATATTATTGACTCTTGGGTGATATACTAAGGGAACTCATTGCATGCCACGCCTAATAGATTTTTTTTTCAAAATTATATTCAATGTGATTTGGATAAGTATATCTGGGTGATGATGAACATTGTAAAATTGTTGGAAAGGGTAAAGTATGAAAAAAATACATAATGGAAACTGGCGGTTCATGAAAGTGGTAAGGCACATTCTTAATTTAATAAGAAGCCTAAATTCAATAGGGTAGTTGGGAAGTGAAGCTTGTGTAGTTACATTTATAGGAAATTCATGGAAGGTCACTAGAAGATTATTAATAAAAGAAAAAGAAGATAACATAGATACATTGTTTTTTTATTTTTTATTGATTCTAAAGAAATGGAAAGATATGAAGAAGCAATGCAGGTAGCAACAAGAAAGAAATGGGATCAAGGCATGATATAAGAGATGGACTCTTTGGTACATAATAAGACTTGGGATTTGGTTTCATTGCATTTAGGTAAAAGAGCATTGTAGAATAAATCTAAAGGTTGAAGGAAGAGGATGGAGAAAAAAAAAAGATATACGTCCAGAGTTGTTATAAATGGTTTTTCATATAAGAGCTATGGATTTCAATGAAATATTTTAGCTTTATTGTTAAACTGACTTTAGTTAAAACTATTTTAATTTTAATGGTAGTAACATGTTTCGATATTCAATAGTTAGATGTATAAATATTATTTCCCCATGGGGACTTGGAGGAAGAGATTTACATGAAACAACCTCAGGGGTATGAGGTCAAAGAGAAGGAGAAATTAGTACGTAGGTTGAAGAGCTTGTATGGTTTAAAGCAAGCTCCAAGGTAGTGGTATTTCAAATTTTATAGGTTTAGTATACAACATTAGAGAAATATTGAGGTCTAAAATGGGCCTCCTAAGAAATATTATAAAATAATAGTGGAAATAATAAAATAAGAATAGATTACATCATCAAATTTAGAGGGAAAAAAGAAAAACTACTTTTTCAACTCATATTTTCAACATATCTGCCTACGGTTTTACTCAAATTTTGAGCGGGAACACTCATTGGATGCAGAATTTAATTCTTCAACCAAGTAGTACCCATATTGCCTACTTACGATGGACCTTGCTAAAAAAAATGAAAAATACATGAAAAAACGTAATAGCAATCACGTTTTTTCATGTATCTCTCATTTTTCGTGTAGCAAGGTCCATCTAAAGTATGCAATTGGTGTACTCCTTAGATGAGGTATTAAATTTTACATCCAACGAGTTCTCCCACTCAAAAGTTGAGTAAAAATCGTGGGAGATAAGTTGAAAAGGTAGTTTTTTTTATTTTTTATTTTTTATTTTTTTTTACTTTTTTACTACAAAAATATTGAATCATCCCTCATGGTTGAAATCATCATATTGAATCCTATTTATTATTATAAAGTTGATTTTGGTTGTACATTTTTGTTTTGAGACCCATTTAGGCCTCAAAAATGGTAGAACAAGGTTATAGTAGATGTCAAATTGACCACTGTGCTTATTTTAAGAGACTAGATAATGGCAGATATATTTTCTTGTTACTATATGTAGATGACATGTGTGTTGCATATTCAAACATGCAAGATATAAATGTACTAAAAATAAAATTAGTTAATTTATTTGCAATGAAGGATTAAGGTGCTACTGAGAAAATCATTGGTATCATAATAACAAGAGATAAAAAAAAGTCATAGGTTAACATTATCTTAGAGTGAGTACATAAAGAAAATGTTGGAAATATTTAAAACGTAAGATGCAAAACTAGTTAGTACACCATTGGATATCCATTTCAAATTGACTAAGGAGGTGTGTCCCAATACATAGGAGGAGATAGACTATACATTCAAGGTTACTTTCTCATCAATGTTTGGCTCCAGATATTGCACATGTAGTGGGAATTATGAGTAGTATATAAAAAATCTATATTAAAAAAATGGAATGTAGTAAAGTCGATTCTTAGGTATTTGATAGGTACTAGTACTCAAGGACTATGCTTCAAAGGTTCAAACATTGTTCTCCAAGGATATATTGACTCAAATATGGCAGGTGATATAGATAGTAGGAGTAGTACAATAGCCCCGAGGGTTGGCTCAATTGATCAAGTTCTTGTCGTTAAAGTACCTCACTACTGAGAGGTCAATTTTATTTAAATTCACATTATAGGAATCTATGCATCAACAATTCTATTTTCATGTGCACATTAATTTAGTGGAAGATCTTAGTTGACCTAGGACCTTAGTTGTTTTAGTCTATATGATCTTCAAAATTATTTCTACTTGCAAATTTGAAATAAAGATGTCCAAAAAAGTAATTTCTAGCGTAAATACAAGAGGTCATATTTACATTTGTTCAACTACCTGCCCACCATTTTTAAAGACAAAGGAGAGGAATATGAGCAATAGGAGGAGAAAAGAGAGAGTTGATATAGTTTTGATTTTTCTACTATGTTATCTCTATGTTCATTATTAGTGCATTTTTGTTAGCAATTATAAGAAAGCTACAATCTAAGTTCCAATATTAGGGTTAAATCTATGTTATTTCTAAGCTCATTATCTTAGTCTTGTTGGCAATTGTAGGCAAGCTACAATCTAAGGTCCAACATTAGGGTGGAAGCAAAAGTGCTTCCCTCGACATTTATTTTTTTTTGTATTTTCTTCATATATGTATTTCTTTGGAATGTCTCAATGACTACCACTTCGATAATCATAGATACCCTTTAGACATCTAAGTGTGGAGCCAGTAAAGGCTTTGCATATCTAGCATTTCATACAACCTAAATTTAAATTGTTTTGAGCAACATATGATCTTCAAAACATCATGCTTATATGAAGCTAGGGTAATTTATAAATGATTTGGGTTAACTTTGGTTGTATATAAATGTTTATCAATGAATAAATCCTTCTTGGAGCATATCTGAAGTTGTCTTTCTCTATAGATATTATTTTTCTTTCTCATCCACTTTTATTAGTTTACAAGCATGTTTCAGTATTCTTTTTGCATGTTCAATTATTGTACATATTCAAGACCTATTTACTATTTATGATTAATTTCCATATACTTATAGTTCATGGGGTTTATGAATATATTCATAAATTTAATGATTCATTTTAAACTTTGGTTTGCTTCTACACATAGAATTTAATTTTGCATCTTATTTTATATTCAAAGTATAGCTATGTATTTTCCATCTTATTTTCTTAAAAAGAAAATAGATTTATTTTAATTAATTGAAATTTATCATGATATTTCATGCATTTATAGTTCATTTATGCACTAAACTTTCAAGGTTATGATAGTAATTTAACTAAACAATGCAAGGCAATTAATTATTGATTTAATGTACACAATACAATTTATACACACACAAAACTATATGATTCGTACCCTTCAAGGGAAGGACTTTGTTGACTTGTCTAATTAATTAATCTAACCATGTTACTAATTTTAGGGATTAAAATTTAACCTAGGTTTCCATGTTTGTTTTTACACTTGAGGGCCCTTCAAGGGTGTTTTCAATGTTGTTATTGATTCTCATTTTGAGTGCTTCCCCCTGATTCAAAGATGGTATCCAATATAAAGCAGGTAATGTAGACTTGGTGCACTTGACCCCAAGGTAATCAAATTAATGGCTTGCAAAACATTCTAGATTAATGAAAACATGTTAGAAAAATGGAACCAATTGATTTGGTTAATGCTTAAGGATTGGGATCATCTTGTTGACTTAAACTAATTCAAAATAAATATATCACCTTAAAAATAATATAAATTTATTATCTACATATTGACTTAAACTTCATATCTTAATTTAGAGTATAACTTTACTTTGCTATGCTTTGAACATAGTGGTAATAAATTACTTATTACATTCAAATTAATAAATCAACTAAAACATTAAATGATAATGTTTCGAACAAAAAATTATATAATTCCCATCATTTATAAATTTTGCACCCATAGTATTACATCCACTTCCACCCACATTGAATAAAATGCATAGTTTCAACTCACATTGCCACTCATAGTTGTAATTGGGGATTGAGAGTGAAACTCGTAGATGACAATGCAAACCTATGCATTGTCATGGATGATGGTGTGCGAAAAAACTATGTATTTGATTCAAGGTAGAATCTAAGTGGTGAAATTGTGTATTTATTTATGGGTAGGGGTGGGAGGTGAAATTGTGCATTTTTATTCACTATGGATGGGGGGTAAAGTTGTGATTTTTAGTGGTGAAACAAATGCACAATTTTATCCCCAACCCCCACCACTGTGAAATGCATAATTTTTCCCTTCACCCCATACACAATAAAATATACTATTTCACCCTCCACACCACCCATAGTTTCAAATGTATAATTTCCCACACTATCTCCGCCTATAGTTTCACCTTAGGTGGGGGCTAAAACTATGCATTTTGAAATACAACGTTTCATCCCCACCCCATGTTCATCTTATGTAATAATGTATTATGGTGGATGAGGTAATGGAACTATGCATTTTAATATGAATGGTTTCAAATGCACAATATCACCACACATCCCCATTCTCACCAGATTTGATTATATATCATTAAGGTGGGGAATAAAAACATGTATTTCAAAACGTACAATTTCACGTATTATTGTCAACCCATTTAATAGGGTAAAGATGAAAATATGCATTTTAAAATATAGAATGTTAATTCCACCCTTTAACTCTCCACCCAAAACTCGTCATTGTTAATTATATATTAATAAAAATCATTCTTAAATATTATCTAATTTCTAATTAAATATATAAAAATATCACCCTTAATTTATAATAATATATACTTTTTTAACAATATTTATATTTAAATTTATTATTATATAAAATCTCTAATTATATTTATATCTAAATATATTTTATTAATATTTATAATTATTTAAAACAAATTTTATGATGGATTAAAAATAATAACGTATAAAAATTTAAATCAATAAATAAAAAAAGAAATTAATATTTGATAATTTAAAATTTTCCATTTATATTTTGGTGTTGTTATTATGAAATACGATATAGATAAATGTCATGAATAAAGGTTTTATATGTTGTTGCGGAATGTACTTCATTGTTATTTAAATAATAATGAAAAAATAAATATTATAAAATCTATAAAATGTTTTAAGTTTTTAGAATTTTTAATATTTATAAAAAAATTATATATATGTTTTAGGATGTTTCATATTTATAAAATTACCAATAGTTTCTAAAGTTGTAAAAGTGTAAGGAAGGAATAAAAGATTTCAAAAGATCATATTGGAAAACAAAATCACAAAAAAATAGTGAATTTTAATTCAAATAAACAAATATTTGGTGATATTTCACACCCTATAGTGAATTACTATATATTAATTAAAATAAAACATATATTTCACCAAATAATAAATTAGTGAATATTAATTAAAATAAAATAAATATTCCCACTATATAAATAAATTAGTGAATATTAATTAAAATAAAATTAATATTTCACCACTGCAATGAACTGAAAAGTTGCACCTATACATCCTCACTGCAGATGAATAGTGGTCATGCACTGCCATTTCGGATGTTATGCTAAGTGTCTCTTATAACCACATCTACATTTTCCAAATTATGTAGTCTTTCTAACCCAGACTTATTCTTCTGCAAATGACATAATTTTGTATCAAAGGACTTTAAAATTGGGGTTGCTTTATCGTGGACATAGGGAACTTTTCTAATGAACAAATAAAGATATGCTGATTTTTTTAATTTCAGAAATGCTATATCTTCTGCAAACTCGTTTGAGAATTCAATGAACTTATTATTTTAACCAAGCTTCATTATTCTCAAATCAAGAATATCGGGTTGATGTAGAAGGGCACATCAACTCAAATAACAAAAAGTAATATTGCATGTAGATATAGATTCTTAGCATAAAATATTTGATGTTAGTAAATCACCCTTCACTTTTGCCAAATAAGCTTAATTAAAGTAAATAACGTTAATGTAGTAGAGCACATAAACTCAAATAACAAAAAGTAATATTGCATGTACATATAGATTCTTAGCATAAAATGTGAGATGTTAGTAAATCACCCTTCACTTTTGCCAAATAAGCTTAATTAAATTAAATAAGTGTAAAGCCAAAACTTTTAAGCAAAGACTTTGAGTTCCAAATAAATTATCATGAGATATGATGATAAATTCATAAATACTCTAACTAGAACACAACCAGACCTTTTGATAAAACGTATTATCCCTCCAATCCAATTTTTTCAAATTGTGCCTGCTACAGAGGTCTTGCTCAAAAAAATAACACCCTGACTACATACTCTCGTGTACGAGCATTTACAATCCTCCAATACAAAGCAATTTCTAACAAGTTGGGAAAGGGTCTCTCCTCCATCATCTCTAGTCATATTGTTATGGAAATGCAAAATCTTGAGCTTTTCAACCAAAAAAAGTTCACAAATAGCTCTAAGAGCATCCTAAAGAATCATACTATTATTCATGAAATGTGGTTCTTCCTAGACTTTTTGAGAATTTAGGAAAGACCCAAAAGCCCGAAGACCCTTCTCACCTAATACATTGTCAAATAGATTCAAAGATCTCAACTCACTCCCTTGCAAAACACATGCAAATATTAACATAACATTAATAGCCTCAACTTAAACCTTAAACCTTCCTGCAATGAAATCTGCAAGATCTACATCTTTCAGATGTTTCTAAACCCCATTAATATTCTCTCTGCAACAGGGGCAACACCAAGACCAAACCTTCAGTTGTTGAAGCTTATTTTCACACTCACAATTCTTTCATAAAACAATACTTGGAGAATCACATTGAAATCTTGAGACTTTGGACTTTGATATTCTTCACTTTTAATAGTTTAAATGAAAAAACACTTGAGCCTTCTTAAAATGACAGCCAAAAATTGTCCTAAACTATAATAAATGTATTTTCCCAAACTATCCATCTTCATGCTACTGCATTTTCAGGTCTTTAAATTTAACTTCTAAATCATCACTAATGCTACTTTCCTTTTCATCCTCATTTGTTCTCATAGAAATAATCTGCTTCTCCTTTGACATTACTACATAGACAAAATCATATAATTATTTCAGACTGCTTAGTAAACAATGGCATGGATATCACTCCACCTGCCTCTAAAGCATATGTGCATTCAGAATATAGATATATTTTCCAGAAATATTTGATATTTTAAAAGAAAAGAAATCAAGGGGTAGAGAGTTTCCCAAGCCTTTCCCTCATCAAACCCAGCCTTGATCTGGGCCAGTAGCTGCTCATCAGTAGGCAGCTTGAGATCATCCGTGGTCTGCCTAGATTCAGTCAACAGGCTAACAAAACCATCCTACGAGTCACATGAGGGACATCGTAGTTGTGTGAAGATGGCACAATATCTTCCAGCTTTTTACCACTGAAGATGTCAATTCCTACATCACGATGGCACTGAAGATGTCAATTCCACTGAAGATGGCCTTACCACTGAAATGTCAATTCCATTGAAGAATTTTTTACCACTGAAGATGGATTTGATCACGATGTAGCTGTTCTTTTAAATGGTATCAGCCTGCTGAGGGAATGTTTTGGAGGCTCCTACATCGGCCTTGGACTCGAACTGGTGGTCATCGTCCGACATTGCTCCCCTTCCTCGTGACAATAACAACACACCCAATTCTCACCCAAAACCAGACTAGACGAGACACCAACTGTCACATTTCTCAATGCATCTTTGACAACATCAATCCCATCTTCAGAAATGAATTTTGCATAAATATTCAACAGATCAAAGCCATGCTTATTTATTACAACTATATTTGACAATATTTTAATAGAAACAAAGCCATTCTTTATAGATTTGTCGATCTCGTTACATGGATTGTTGACATTTTTTTGATATGAATATTCGTTACAGGGATTGTTGAAAGTTTTTTTGATATGAATATTCGTTACATGGATTGTTGACAGTTTTTTTGATATGAATATTCGTTACATGGATTGTTGACAGTTTTTTGATATGAATATTCGTTGCAATGTGTTATGATAGATGGATTCTCAGAGATTTTTTTGAGTTATGGGCAACTCCAAGTGGGTTAACGACGCCTTGAAAGACATTGTGAAGCTTCTTGATATGTGCAATGTCGTTAGCTATAACATCGCTGATGTGAAACATTACCAAATGTTACTTCAAAGCGCTACTCACTCTCTGGATCATGCAGGATGGACATCAGTAACATGAGTGAGGCCCGCTTATAAAGGCAACCAAATATGTTGGTCGGCTACAGACGTGCCATCACCAATTTTAATGCCAAATGCAATCCTTCTTCTTCGAGAGCGAGAGGTATTGTTCGTGTTTCTACGTGGTAAAAAATTATTAAAGGAGAGGAAAATCCAAAGATTTCACTAGCCAGATTTACCTAGCCAAACCTATAATAGGAACACCTTCTGTGTAAATATAAAATAATTTAATAGTAAAATTAAATGTTATGTTGATAATGAAACAAGTTTAAAAAAATGTATTTGAAATTTTAGGAAAAGATAACTCTTACAATAATAATAAGACATACATTAATATATTGAGGTATTGACAAGCTTTTGTGATTTATTTTAGGAATCTGTAAACTCCAAAAAAACATATATTTGAAAATTTGGGAAAAAACAACTCATACAATAATAATAAGACATACAATATTACATTGAGCTATATGGACAAAGCCTTGTGACCTATTTTGGGAATCAGTAAACTCCATAAAATGGCTTTCGTGTGTTGGAGGACATGCCCATTACCCAACATCTTGCTTTGTCCCAAATGATGAACATAGCAACAACTCCACCAAATCCGATCCCTAATCCCAATGACAATGCTAACAAGGACACTTTTTCATTGGCATAGCTCAACAATCCCCTTTTAGCATTAATATTATTATCGTTGCCTCCAGCAATTGTTTTCTTTGGCTTATCATTTTGCTTGCATGTTGTTAGAGGAAGCCCACATAAGCATTCATTCTTGTCAAAAGATGTTACATTGAAAGTGGAAAATTGTGTCCCTGTTGGAATTGGGCCACAAAGGTTGTTATATGAAACATCAAAAGAAGCCAACATTGATAATTTAGAGAGTACTTCAGGGATAAGTCCACTCAATTTATTTTTTGACAAATCCAATTGCTCCAAAGAAGGTATCTCACTGAGAGATGTAGGGATATGTCCTTTTAATTGATTTCCAGATAAATTCAGTAGTCATAAGCTACTCATGTTTCCTATATTTGTAGGGATTTCTCCTGTAAGATTATTACAAGACAAATCAAATATAGTGTTTGTAGGCAATAGATATGAGAGATTATACTCAATTTCTTTCATGTCAATAATAGTTTCCCAATATACTCCATTAATATTTGGCACATTTGCAAATCCAGAGAGCCTCTCAAGATGTGTTGGTATACTTCCACTGAATTTGTTGTTGGATAGATCTAACACATGCAACTTGGTTAGATTTGTGACGTGTTGAGGAATACAACCATGCAGATTATTATAACCAAGGATTAAAGCTTCCAAGTATTGAAAAGATGTAAAGTACTGAGGAAGCTCCCCCATCAATCTATTTTTCCTTAAATCCAAGAGCTGAAGCCATGTACAATTAACCAAAGATGCAGGCAATGTCCCAGAAAAGTTATTATAGTGAGTAGAGAATATTGTCATATAAGTACAATTGCCAATGCCATTAGGAATTGGTCCCTCCAGGTTGTTTTCTGATAAATCTAATGTGTCTAACAAAATCAAACCATTAATACTCTCAAGAATACTCCCTGAGACACTGTTATTATATAGGTTTAGTATATACAAAGCTTTTAATTGACCTATACTATATGGGATACGCCCAGTTAACTTGTTTGATTGTAACCTTAAGTATTCCAACAAATGAAGCTTTCCTATGGCTCTTGGAATTGTGCCTTTCAAATTGTTATTTGAGAGGTCAAGGGTTTCAAGGTTCCTTAAATTGGTAAGAGTTATAGGAATGCTACTAATAAGCATGTTTGAAGAAAGATCTAAATGTTTTAACTTAGTCAAACTGAGAATGGATTCAGGAATGTTAGCAAGTCTATTTCGATGGAGATTTAAGAAGGTCAAGTTGGTCAACATGGCAATGCATTGAGGGATGTAAGTGAGTTCATTGTCAATGAGATTTAAGGAGGTCAGTTTAGTCAAATTGGAAATTTCTACAGGGATGTGAGTGAGTCCACTTTCATAAAGTGCTAAGTCGGTCAGCATGGTCAAGTTGCCAATGGCTTTAGGTAGGTGGATGTAAGTGAGTTCATTGTCAATGAGATTTAAGGAGGTTAGTTTGGTCAAATTGGCAATTTCTACAGGGATGTGAGTGAGTCCACTTTCATAAAGTGCTAAGTCGGTCAGCCTGGTCAAGTTGCCAATGGCTTTAGGTAGGCTTCTTGTTGTGAGGTTAAGACTAAGATATAGAGCGGAGAGGGGAAGCCTAGATATTCCAGGAGGAATAGAACCAGAGATATTCAAGCCAGAAATGGATAGTTGTGTAAGTTGTGTCAAATTACCTAACTGATGTAACTGATGTGGTACACTGCCTGAAAATTTGTTGCCTTCCAGAAGCAGGTGCTGTAGTTTCTGCGGCAGGCCCAAGTCAGCCGAAATAGAACCATTGAGTACATTGCCACTGATGTCAAGTACTCACAACGCTTTAAGCTACCCCAACTCAACTGGAATAAAACCCTTGATCTGATCGAAGCGGAGGTTAAGTGCTTGCAACGATTTAAGCTGGCCCAACTCAACTGGAATAAAACCCTTAATCCCATTCTCGCTGAGATCAAGAACTCGCAACGATTTAAGCTGGCCCAACTCAACTGGAATAAAACCCTCAATCTGATTCACGCTGAGATCAAAAACTCGCAACGATTTAAGCTGGCCCAACTCAACTGGAATAAAACCCTCAATCCCATTCTCGCTGAGATCAAGAACTCTCAACGCTTTAAGCTGGCCCAACTCAACTGGAATAAAACCCTCAATCCCATTCTCGCTGAGATCAAGAACTCGCAACGCTTTAAGATGGCCAATCTGTGGTGGAATTCCTCCTTCCAGAGAGTTTGCAGAAAGATTGAGGACGCGGAGTTTGTGCAGCAGGCCCAATTCGACTGGAATAGACCCATTGAGAGCATTCCAGCGGACGTCAAAGTACTTGCAGAGATTTAAGGTGGCCAATCTCAGGAGGAATTCTTCCCGCTAAATCCTGACCAGAAACATTTAATGTGTGCAGTAATGACGGATTTCCGAGAGACACAGAAAGGGTACCTTTGAACTATTGGGTACCAGTGGGCAATGCATACCAAGAGAGGTCAATGTGGACAACTCTGCTAGTTTTGTGCCGACAGCGAATGCCATACCAAGAGCACATGTTCTGCGAGTTGTGTGCCGTCCAGTTGGAGAGGAGGGCAGATGGATCCGCTGTGATGGAGTTTCGGAAGGACAAGAGAGCATGGAGGTCCCTTTTCTCATGGGTTTGATGATGATGATGATATGCGTTCAAATTCAAGCATGTATTGAGACTGAGGGTGACGTTGGAGCGTAGTGAATCCACCAAGGGGCATGTTGGAGCTCTCTCTGTGATCACTAGCATGCAAATGCAGAGATTGGTGATGATTCCATGGTGGGTGATTCATAGACGTTTCTGCAGGCATAGAGGCAGCCACAACGCAGAGAAGCAATAATTTGAGAACCTCCATTTTTCCCTTTCTGATTACAGAGCCTTTCAAAACCTCCAGTTACAAAACTTCAGACCCTCAAATTACAAAACCTTTCATAACGAACTTCAGAACCTCAAATTACAGAGCCTTGCAAGTACTTGTGTGCTTCTGCCTATCTACACACACCTATTTATATATACAGGAAAGTAGAGATGCGCAGCGATATTTTCTCGGGAGGATTTGATGGGTGGGGGCACACAGACGAAGGGAAGGCACGGGGAATCATTGAGACGGAGCCGTGTGGTACCAGTGACTATAATATAATGGTATTATAGTATTTTTTAATATAATTATAATATTAGTTTTTATTACCTTGTGACTATAATATAATGGTATTACATTTGAATATATAATATAATTACTATAATTATACTATTATTTTTATCACCTTTTCACATTATAATATTATCTGGCCGTTTTTCTATATAGCAGTTGTTAGTCAACCTGGTCAACCTAGCCGTTTGGAGGATCTGCTCTTCCTATTTAATATGCAGCCATGATCTGACTCCTCAACTTGTCCTGATGATGAACCACACTAGTTGGTTCGAAATGCGTCGACAAAGATTTTCTGCATGTGATTTACGCCGAAATTCTTCTTATAATTGTTATGGATCACAGAAGCCTCAATTCAACAATTAAAAATATTATCCATTTTATTTTTTATCTCATAGAGTATTTAATTTTAAAATCATAATTTCAAACTATCATAATTGTGTTTTTAAATATATTTTTTATTTTTAATTTATTTAAAAAATCAATTATATTTAATTAAAAAAAATTATAATTTTAAATTATTATAATTGCATTTTTTCAAATAAAATTATTTTATTTAGTATTATTTAATTATTATACATTTTTAAGTTTAAAAAAAAAAAAATTTAAATAAATCTTATTGTTGTTTTTTTAACTATATATAAATTTGACACCTTAAAAAATTAATAATATATTTAAATTAAACTAAAACTATATATGAAAATATAACATTTTATTTTATTTTAAGATTTAGATTTTCTTGCCATAATAATTTGGATTACTTTTCGTACAAGTTTAAATTTCCACTTTCCAATTAACAAATTCAACCTAAAATTTATCATTAAACTCTATTCTTTTAAATTTTAATATGTTGAATCTTCTTTATTGTTAAATATTAAATAAATAAAATTTTATAATTTAGAAATATATAATTTTTAATTTTTAATATAATTTAATTAAATTTAAATATTTAATATTTATTTTTATATTTGAATTTAGGCTTTTCTCATTTATATTTATATTTAGATCACTAAGAATTTTTTTTTTATTTTCACATTTAATTTTTCTTGTTCATATGTTTTGCATTAATTTTGATGGAAATTTGCTTACAAGCCGTAGAATAGACAGTCATGGGGTGTAGTATTGAGTCACTTCATGATGTGAATGTCACCAGTTCAAAATTCGGGCAAAAATTCAGTCATGTTATGTTAAGTGTTGGTGTTCTAGTCATGTTAAGGATTAGTGTGGCCCAAGCCAGATTTAATCCCTGAGAGATTTTGATGGCTTGATGGAAATTTGAATTTCCCCGTAACAATTCCAAGGGTCTTGCATTGGTTTCAACATAAATTTAAATTTCCACTTTCCAAATACAAGGTTTAGCTCTTTTGTTTTCATAAAGTGAATATAAATTTAAAATATAATTTATATATATATATATATATATATATATATATATATATATATATATATATATATATATATATATTCTAACTTATAGACAAAAGGGTCTTTTTCAATGAAATCCCAACAATATAATTTGAAGCAAATTTGTGGCTTTTTGTTGTTTAAAATAAGTTTTTGAATACATAAATAGATACAATACTATGAAAAACCCCGTAAGGCTCTAAAATTCTACAATTTGAACAACTTAAACTTGAGTTTCTAAAAATATCTACCAAATTTTCATTAAAATTAACTAAAATAAAAGGCTCTGAAAAAAGTTATTATATATATATATATATATATATATATATATATATATAATATTTGGCACATTTTTTTAATGTGAAAAAAATAAAATTCTATAATCATTAAATGTGTAATATTTAAACTTAAATATAAGTTAATTAAACTTAATATTTAAATTATAATAACAATAATTTGGGGAAAATGAAATCTCTAATGTTTATTCTTATAACAAAAATAAAATATTTTTAAGTATTTATTTTCCTCCATTATATGAAATGAATATATCTATTTCAATAAAATTAATTCAATATAAATTCCTTTGGAGTATTAAGTCTAATAAAAATATTAAAGTTCCAAAAAAAACTCAATTTTCTCTTTATTGAAAATTTTTGGCTCCTATACTTTATTTATGTCAAATCAATATACTTATTTCCCTCCCCTTATATAATTTCAATATACTAATTTTAATATGTTTATATGAGTGACTTTTCTCTCCTCCATCCTAATAAAATCAAGTCAACATGAGTAACTCACAAGCATTGGTATAGTCTAATAAAAACATTAAAGTTGGAGGAAAATGCTAATTTTCACTTTGGCTAAGAAATTTCCCCCAAAAATTTTGGTAACACAAGAAAATCCTACTTTTCCTACATCTTCAAATTACACCACATCACATAGTTTTTTTTCCACGCTTGCCACAAAATCGTGTTGGATAAACTTACAAATTCCACCTTCTCCAAACCAGCATTAAGTTTGTAAGGCGCGAGAATCTCTCCCTCATAAGGTAGAGAGAGTTAATTGTCTTCTACGTCATTCTATATGCATCCTTTGACAATATTCTGCAAATTAAATTCATGATTAGACATGCGTTGAATCCTCTTCACATAATTCTACTACAATATGTACAAAATACTTCACCGAGTTCACTTCATTCAAATTGTCTTAATCCTTGTACTGGATTTATTTTCAAAATGACAGATTAATTAACAAATCTATCATTAGTTTCAGACTCCACACATATATTGAAACTCTTCTAGTTTAACCTCATATTGCACATAGACTCTAAAATTCTGTTAATTCTAGATTTTACACAAAGACTAGAATTCTTATATATTCAAACAAAGGTAATCCATGAACATAATTACATGAAATTCTATTTCATTTCACAAATGTGTACATATAGTTCTCAAAAATATTTGTTCCTCTCTATAGTTTGATTTCACATTCATTTGGCCATCCTCTTTTCCTCACACTTACTCTATTTTTATTGTCCATAGGCTTACAATAGATATAATTTAGAAACATCATGGATTTTCTAGATTTTAAAATCACTCAATAAATCACTCCATAAATCAATCCTTAAATTAGCCCATAAATCAAATTTTCCTAAGTTCTAAAAACACTCAATCTATCCTTAGAATCACTCCATAAATCACCCTTAAATCTCTCGTGCTTTTTATGATAATTAAAGAAACTAAAATTATTTATAATAAGGAATTATGATTCCTTCTCCATGTCAAACCCCCTTTGAAGCTTTGTCTCGAAAAATATTTGATAGTTTTGGGAGTGAGAATGCTCCCACATCAAACTCCCAAAGTAGAAAAAATTATGACCTCTTAGACATAAGCCTTTGATTTAACAATCCTCCTGGATCCCACATCGTGTTCTGTAGTTTTCCATGCATTTTGAATTCAAAATATTTCAAATTCAACTGGGTGTTATTTTTTATTGTTTCCTTCCCTTCATCATATCTTCTTTTGGGATTCATCTTCCTAAGTTCCCATAGCTCATTTATTTCAATATCCAACTCATCCATTTGTTTACAAAGGTTTCCCATTTATGGTTGGATCCTCTCTTGCATAAGATTATCATAATTCTTATCCCACTCTGCTTCGACATACATCTTCCAACAAATGCTTAAGAAATTTATAGGCCTTCTCCACTACTACTCTACAATACTTTGTTGTATTTCCTCTTCATTTATGCCACTATTGTATGGCACTTTGAGTTTCTCCTCAAAATCAGCTAAGCCTGCAAATTGTATGTAGTCCTCACTACATGTATCCTTTTTCATCCATTCCTCTAATAACTTTATTTCTTCCTCAAAATATATAAACATTTTCTTTGAATGTTGTACCTGAGACTCAATTTCATCTTAAGTGTATGCTTCATCTACATCTTCAACATGTTCTTCCTCTTCTTCAATAATTGGTTAATCAGAAGGATTGATGAATCCTACTGCTTTCTTTTGATAGGTAGATCCTCATCAACTTTCACAATGTAGTCAACTATCATGTGTAGTATTTTATTATAACACTTGTGCCCTTTTCTTCTTTAGAGTACCCTAAGAAGATTCCTTCGTCTACCCTAACATCAAACTTTCCCAATTTCTCGTCATTATTTTTAATATAACACTTAATGTGGAACACTTTGAAGTGTTTATTGATGTTGGCTTTCCACACCATAACTTATAGGGTGTCTTGTCATAATTAAGCATGAGATGTACTTTGTTTAGTATGTGAATTGTTGTGTGAATAGATTCAACTCAATAGGTTTGTGGTATGTTTATTTCTTGCATCATAGCTCTAGCCATTTGTTGTACTAACTAGTTCTTCCTTTTGGCAACTCCATTTTGTTGGGAGTGTATGCAGTAGTATATTGTCTCCTTATTCTATGTTCATGGCAAAAATCTACAAATTCATTTGATGTAAAATCTCCTCCTCTCTCTAATCATATGTGCTTTAACTCATAGCCTATTTGGTTCTTTTCTAGTGCTTTGAATAACTTGAATTTCTCAAGTGCTTCTTATCTATCTCTCAAGAAGGATACCTGTGTTAGTCTGGAAAATTAGTTAATCACTAACATGAAGTAATACTCACCTCCAAGTGATTTTGTTCTATAAGGTCCACATAGGTCCATATGTACTAGCTGAAAAGGCTTGCTAGTTGATAGTTGATATGTAATCTTGAAAGAAAAATGAACTTGTTTCTCCATTTGACATGAAATGTAGATACGATTTTGTGGCTTTGTGATTTTGGGCAGGTCTCTTATAGCTCTCTTTTTGTTGAGTCTAATGATATGGTTTGAGTTTTAAATGCCCTAGTCTTCTATTCCATAGCCAACACTCATCTTGTTTCCCCGAATGACATTCTTTACTATATTCCTTCAAAACATATACAATGATTTCTATTCATATTCCATTGGCTAGTATCTTTCATGTTTTAGCTGACTCTAATTCACATTCTCGAGCCTTAAAGATTACATCATATCCTCTGCCACACATCTGGCTCACACTCAGCAAGTTATGTTTCAGTCCAACCACAAATAATACATCATGTGCCTTGCCTCTGACATTATTCAAGCTTACTCTACCTTTGCCCATTATTTTCGTTAGTGCATCATTATCAAAGGGGGCATTGCCAAATTTGTTTCCATTTAGAGTTAGAAACTTCCTCTTGTATCTAGCCATATGTTTGGAGTAACCATTGTTCACATATCACTAATTGTTCTAGTTATGAACATCAAGAACTAGACCACACTTATTGGTTTCCTTCTCTTCCTTTTTCTTTTTCCACAACATGGATTCCTCTATCCTATGATTGTCCTAAGACTATGTTTTGAAGTTTATGAGTTGACATTCATAATACTTATGTCCAAAATTGTGGCAATAGCAATATTTAGTGACATCAAAAAGTGGGGAAAATAGATTATTGTTCTTACTTATGTTTGTCCTTGCATTTACAAATTCGTTGTTGACTTCATTTATTTTCTAACTTCTTGTTTCATTCCTTCTTATATATGCTCTGTAATTCACAGCATTATGGCCGATTTTTTTGCACAAATAACAATATCCATAAAAGAAATTTTCATACCTGGGAAAACGTGGTTCTTGTGAATATGATCTCTTTGACATCTGATAGTTTTGTCTTTTGAAAAGATAAGGCTTCTAGTAACTTATTGCTAGCTTGTCAAATCTTCTTGTATGTTGTAGCTGAGTAAGACTTTTCATTTGTTGCTTCTGAGTGGGATTTATCTTTTTTTATTATTGAGTAGTGTTGTTCCTTTGTTCTTGTTGAGGTGCATTGTTTCCATGTTATTTCTAAGGTGTGTTGTTGAAATCCTTATACTTTAGGTGCTAATTGTTGTCATTATCTCCTATGAAAAATTTAGCAAAGTTGACGGTGTTTTTATCCTCTATCGTTTGCTTAGTGGTTTCTCCTTCATAGCCCAAACCAGATTTCATAAGCGAAAATATATGTGTATTCAATATCTCATCCAAGTTTTTAGACCCCTCAATGTGTTTAAAGTTCATATTTAACTCAACTTGTTCTTTCTCTAACTTCTTTCTCGTAACAACTATTTCTTCTTCCAGTTTCTCACATTCTTTCCCTTTCTCTTTTAATCGTTGTAGTAGGATGTCTTCAACCTTTTTTGTCTCTTCTAACTCAACCTTTAATTGGAGAAGCTCTTCAGACTTAGGCTCTTCTTTAACATATTTCATCAAAATTTCCTTTTGTTTTATATTCTTTTATTTGAGTCTGTCAATTTTTTCTAAAGCATTATTTAGCTCTTCTTCAAGGTAAACTTCACCCTCTTCTTCTTTACTCAACTCACAGTCATTAAGTTTTTCAGATTAAGCATAAATTCTCTAATTCCTTCTTCATCAGAAGATTCATTTATATCACCAGAGGAATTGCTATCTTCTTGTGTATACAATATTTCTTTTTAAATCTTTCCTCATTCTTTATTCTATTATATTTGTTCTTTTATTTACTCTTTGATTTATTTCTTCCTTCTTAAAAGGAAATTTTGAGGCGTAATTAGCTACGTTTCCACAATTAAAGCACTTAAAAGGAAGCTTGTATTTATACTTACCAGTCCCTTTCTTCAGCCTACTCACAAATTTTTCTTCTTCTTCATCTAACTCTGAACATGAGCACTCCCGAACTTCTCTATATTTATTATTTGATTTGAATGTTTCATCCCTTATGGTTGATTTTCCTTTTGTGATCATCATTTCGTAGGATGTTAGAGAGCCAAGCAATTCATCCATTGTTATGGTTTTAATGTTAGACATTTCTTTAATCACTGATAGTTTGGGATTTTGCTTAGCAGGGAGTGATCTCAACACTTTTTGGACTATGGTGGATTCCTTAATAGTTTCATCAAGACCTCTCATAACATTTACTATTTCACAAACTCGAAGAAAGAATTTTTCTATATCTTCATCATCACTCATTCTCAAGGACTCAAACTACATTTTGTAACTTGTAATTTAGCCATTTTTACTTTACCATCTCCTTCATGAATGTTTTTCAATTTATCCCACATTTTTTTAGCAGTCTTATAGTACATTACATTTACAAATTCTAATTTAGCTAGTCCACTTAGGATAGCATTCACGGCTTTGGCATTACATGAAAAGTCCAATTTATCATCATTATGAACAATGATGGGTGGTTTCTCATACCCATACTCTATTGCACCTGAAACATCTACTCAAAGGGACATCAAATATGTCTTCATTCTAACTTTCCAAAAAGTATAATTAGTACCAGTAAAAAAAGGATCTTTTCTTGTAGAACACCCTTCATTACTAGCCATTACTATGAGTTAGATATTCCTTTCAGCTGTTAGGTTGATGCAAAAGGAATTGGCTCTGATACCAATTGTTGAAAACTAGGCAATTACTAAGAGGGGGGGTGAATAAGTAATTATGTTTTTTATATGAAAAATTTCAAATTATTTTAATAGCCTTTTAGCCTTTTCTTTTATAATTAATAGAACTATATTGGTGTTCAACAATAGTCATATTGAGGTCGGAAAGTGATAAAGAGAAATGTCGGTATTGACTTGACTTCATTGGGCATATGGTTCAATAAATTTCCTGCAAATTTCTTCGCTGCACGAAAAAATCGCGGGTATTCTCAAATTTTAGCAATAGAGTGGAAATTATGAGATTCCAACATACTGTACTTCAAATCTCGTGAAAGAAAAGAACAATATGATTAGATTTTAATGAAAAATATCTGAATGAATTAGAAGAAATGCTTCTACTGACTTGACTTGAGTGAGGGAATAAAGTGGGTGGAATTTTTTTTCAATTGAGAGAAAATCGCAATATTCTAAAATTCTAATGAATCGTAATTTGTATTCTCACCTAACAGAGATTGTCAAAGAAATTTAAGGATCTCAACTCACGCCCTTACAAAACAGATACAAATATTGACATAACTTTAAGAGCCTCAACATTAGACATTCCTACAATAAAATCTGTAAGATCTACATCTTTGAGATGTTTTTGAATCCCATCAATATTCTCTCTACAACAGGGTAATACCAAGACCAAAGCTTTGGTTGTTGAAACTTATTTTCACACTCACAATTTTTCATAAAACAATACTTTGCCAATCACACTGAAATCTTGAGACCTTGGATCTTGATATTCTTCACTTCTGATAGTTTAAATAGAAAGACACTTACATGGAGTCACTAAAAGGCCTTTTTCAAATGATAGCCCAAAATTGTCGCAAATTATAATAAATGTATTTTCCCAAACTATCCATCTTCATGCTACTGCATTTTCAAGTCCTTAAGTTTAACTTCTAAATCATCACTAATGCTACTTCCCTTTTCCTCCTCATCTGTGTTCTCATACAAATAATCTGCTTCTCCTTCTAGATCATTATCTTCCAGAGACCCAAGCACAGAAACACCTTTGACATTGCTACATAGACAAAATCATAGAATTATTTCAGACTGCTTAGCAAACAATGGCATGGATATCACTCCACCTGCCTCTAAAGCATATGTGCATTCAGAATATAGATATATTTTCCAGAAATATTTGATATTCTAAAAGAAAAGAAATCAAGGGGTAGAGAGTTTCCCAAGCCTTTCCCTCGTCAAACCCAGCCTTGATCTAGGCCAGCAGTTGCTCATCAGTAGGCAGCTTGAGATCATCCTTGGTCTGCTCAGATTCAGTCAATGTGCTAACAAAACCAACCTACGAATATCAGGGACATTGCAGTTGTGTGAAGATGGCATAATATCTTCCAGCTTTTTACCACTGAAGATGTCAATTCCTACATCACGATGGCCTTGAAGATGTCAATTCCACTAAAGATGGCCTTACCACTGAAATGTCAATTCCACTGAAGAATTTTTTACCACTGAAGATGTCAATTCCATTGAAGATGGCCTTGATCACGATGTAGCAGTTCTTTCAGATGGTGTCGGCCTACTGAGGGAATGTTTTGGAGGCTCCTACATTGGCCTTGGACTCGAACTGGTGATCATCGTCCAACATTGCTCCCCTTCCTTGTGACAATAACAACACACCCAATTCTCACCCAAAACCAGACCAGACGAGACACCAACTGCCACATTTCTCAACGCATCTTTGACAACATCAATCCCTTCTTCAGAAATGAATTTTCCATAAATATTCAATAGATCAAATCCATGCTTATTTATCACAACTATATTTGGTAACATTTTAATAGAAACAAAACCATTCTTTATAGATTTTTCGATCTCGTTACATGGATTGTTGACAGTTTTTTGATATGAATATTTGTTACATGGATTGTTGACAATTTTTTGATATGAATATTCGCTGCAATGTGTTATGATAGATGGATACTCAAAGATTTTTTTGAGTTATGAGCAACTCCAAGTGGGTTAACGACGCCCTGAAAGACATTGTGAAGCTTCTTGATATGTGCAATGACTTTAGCTATAACATTGTTGATGTGAAACATTACCAAATGTTGCTTCAAAGCGCTGCTCACTCTCTGGATCATGCAGGATGGACACCAGTAACATGAGTGAGGCCCGCTTGTAAAGGCGACCAATATGTTGGTCAACTACAGACATGCCATCACCAATGTTAATGCCAAATGCAATCCTTCTACTTAGAGAGCGAGAGGTATGGTGCTTGTTTCTAAGTGGTAAAAGGACGATGAAAATCCAAAGGTTTCATTGGCTAGATCTATCTAGCCAAACCTATTATAGGAACATCTTAAGTTAAATATAAAATAATTTAAAAAGTAAAATTAAATGTCTCCTGTGTTCATGTTTTTATGTTGATAATGAAATAAGTTTAAAAAAATGTATTTGAAATTTTGGGAAAAGAAAACTCATACAATAATAATAAGACATACAATATTACATTGAGTTATATGAACAAAGCCTTGTGATTTATTTTGGGAATCAGTAAACTCCATAAAATGGTTTTCGTGTGTTGGAGGACATGCCCATTACCCAACATCTTGCTTTGTCCCAAATGATGAACATAGCAACAACTCCACCAAATCCAATCCCTAATCCCAATGACAATGCTGACAAGGACACTTTTTCATTGGCATAGCTCAACAATCCCCTTTTATCATTACTATTATTACTATTGCCTCCAACAATTGTTCTCTTTGGCTTATCATTTTGCTTGTATGTTGGTAGAGGAAGCCCACATAAGCATTCATTCTTGTCAAAAGATGTTACATTGAAAGTGGAAAATTGTGTCCCTGTCAGAATTGGGCCACAAAGGTGGTTATATGAAGCATCAAAAGAAGTCAACATTGATAACTTAGAGAGAACTTCAGGAATAAGTCCACTCAATTTATTTTTTGACAAGTCCAATTGCTCCAAAGAAGGTATCTCACTGAGAGATGCAGGGATCTGTCCTTCCAATTGATTTCCTGATAAATTTAGTAGGCGTAAGCTACTCATGCTTCCTATATTTTTAGGGATTTGTCCTGTAAGATTATTACAAGACAAATCCAACATAGTGTTTGTAGGCAATAGATATGACAGAGTATAATCATTTCCTTTCATGCCAATAATAATTTCCTCATATAATTCATCATTATTTGACACATTTGCAAAGCCAGTGAGCCTATCAAGATGTGTTGGTATCCTTCCACTGAATTTGTTGTTAGATAAATCCAACACATGCAACCTGGTAAGATTTGTGATGTGTTGAGGAATACAACCATGCAGATTATTATAACCAAGGATTAAAGCTTCCAAGTACTGAAAGGATGTGAAGTATTGAGGAAGCTACCATTGAGTGTATTATGACTAAGATCTAATTGAACCAATTGACTCAAATTATTAATAGTTGAAGGAATATTACCACTTAATATATTATTAATAAGATCTAGTTGACCTAAATGACTCAAATTGGTAAAAATTATAGGAATGCCACCAATAAGCATGTTTAAAGAAAGATCTAGCATTTCTAACTTAGTCAAATTGAAAATAGCTTTAGGTATATTGTTAGTGAGCCTATTGAAAGCGATATCTAAAGAGGTCAATCTGGTCAATTTGGCAATGCATTCAGGGATGTGAGTGAGTTCATTGCCGGAGAGATCTAAAGAGGTCAATTTGGTCAAATTGGCAATTTCTAGAGGGATGTGAGTGAGTCCACTTTCGTAAAGTGCTAAGTCGGTCAGCGTGGTCAAGTTGCCAATGGATTTAGGTAGGTTTGTTGTGAGGTTAAGACTAAGAGATAGATAAGAGAGGCAAAGCCTGAATATTCCAGGAGGAATAGAACCAGAAATATTCAAGCCATAAATCGATAGTTGTTTAAGTTTCGTCAAATTACCCAACTGATGTGGTACACTGCCTGAAAATTCATTGCCTTCCAGAAGCAGTTGCTCTAGTTTCTGCAGCAGGCCCAAGTCGGCTGGAATAGAACCATTGAATGCATTGTAACTGAGGTCAAGTACTCGCAATGCTCTAAGCTGGCCCAACTCAGCTGGAATAGGACCCTCGATCCTATTTTCAGAGAGGTCAAGAACTTGCAAAGCTTTAAGGTGGCCCAACTCAACTGGAATAGGACCCTTTATCCTCTGACTGCTCAGGTCAAGTACTTGCAATGCTTTAAGCTGGCCAAACTCACATGGAATTTGTCCTTCCAATTCATAATTTCTGGAAAGATCCAAGGTGTGGAGTTTGTGCAGCAGGCCCAATTCGACTGGAATAGACCCCTTGAGCTCATTCCAGCTGAGGTCAAATACTTGCAACGATTTAAGCTGCCCAATCTGGGGAGGAATTCTTCCCTCTAAAAGATGACCAGAAACATTTAAAGTGCGCAATAGAGACAGATTTCCGAGAGACACAGAAAGGGTACCTTCTAACAGTTGGGTAGCAGTGGGCAATGCATACAAAGAGAGGTCAATTTGGATGACTCTGCGAGTTTTGTGTCGACAACAAATGCCATACCAAGAGCTCTGAATGTGTTTTTGATTATATATAGATTCAAGTACTCTAAAAAATTCTTGAGGTACTCAGATTGTATAGATTTCACAACTCAAACTTATGCAGGAGCAATCAGTTCAACAATATCATTGTATTTTAGTAAGACATAGGGGTCTTGTGTTTTCAAGGAAGTTGGTTTCCTAAGTGTGAATTAATGTAATTATTTAGGCTTTTGAGTGATTTTAATGAGAATAGGAATTAATTGAATATTGTGAGACATATTTGTAAATATTCTTGAATGTAGGAGAATATGAGAGATTTAGGATAGTTGAGAGATTGAGGGATTTGAGAATTAATTGTAAAACTCATATTAGGAGTTAGTTCATGATTTTGGGGATTGAAGAGGATCCTTAGAGATAAGGAAGAGATTCTAGGATTTTGTTGAGGAGTTTATGGATCTAAAACAGGAATTGGTTTTAGAATCCCTTTGTATAAATGTAAGCCTAAAAGGAAAAATCAGAGGAGATAGGTTGGATAGATAGCTGGTTAGGCAATTAGAGTGTGGCTGTAAGCCTACGGGCAGATTGTAAAACAAAGGCCACTAACATTAGAAGATCAGGCCTGAGAGAGAAATTGTGTAAATGTGTATTTATATATACAGAGATTAATTCAAAACTATATAGATGTGTGATTCGAGTATTGAATGATGGGTTACATGTGAATCAATGATTTTGTACAATATATGTATGCAGGCAGAGTTTGGCAGAATACACAGTGAAGAAGAATGAGACAGAGGATCGCATTGGAACGTGAACTGATTACAGGACCAAGGTAATATCCAAGAATGATAGTGATTAAATAATATGCAACATTAAGCTCAGGAGGGAGTCGCGTAGTAGAACAATGTAAGGATGAAGAACCATGAAGTAACCTGAGCCACAAAGAACCATTGAATAAATATCATAAAACCAAACTAAAAAGGAAGAACGAAGAAGCGAAGCATTAATGCTCAGGGGACATTGGATCTAACAGATCAATGGATGGGATTAAGTCTCAGAGAACAAGATGATCAATATCACATCGCAACATAATTCAGGGGTAAATGAACCAGCCTTATATGATTGCGATTTGCGATAAGCGATAGCATCGCTGACCATTGGATCGAGTGATTGGATCAACGGTGGAGGATCGTTGTGGAATCCCACATCGCAATAGTCCAATGGTGAGTGATTTAACCTCGGCCACAAGCGATTGCGATATGTGATTACGATGTCCGATGTGATCGAAGGTTTGTTTGCATCGCAAATATTCCATGGTAATGTACCGGGCCTTAACCAATGCGACATGCGATGTGGAGCGATCCGATAAATAATGTGGTATGCGATGTTAAACAGGCTGAAAGGATTTGCGATGTGTGATAGAAGAGTGGACCCGAGAAAGTAATGAATGCGGTTTATATTATATTGAAGTCTAGAGGGTTATCGCATATCGAATGCAATAAAGAGTCATATGTTAGTGAGATGTGAAAGGAGAATTGTGATAGTGATGAATTGATGGAGTAAACCAATGATCGGGAAACAAATATATAAAAGTCGTGGTATGATGGATAGTTGATCGCATCCCATAGATCGGGGATTTCCAATGCAAGTTCTTAAGTCTTTGAAACCCCCCGATTGCAATTGTGATAAGGCATGCATCGAGAAACATGCATAGGTGAGGAATTAAGGAAAGGTATGGTTTACATATGTTTTGTGTGTATTCTATTATAAAATAATTATAATGGGATTAAAGTGCTGATAGATGGTTTGCGGGTTAAGTCCATGAATAAGCAAAGCATAAATGGTTTATGGGGTTTGGTTAATGTGTGCGGCATAAAGGTTAAGGATTAATCAATACTTAATGAGGTGGAGTGTAAAGTCCCAATGAAGGATTTGAACAAAGAGTTAGACTGTGTTTAATTTATGAAATCGTTCTGCATAAGACTTAAGTAAGGGGCCTTAAACCATTATGCATTATTGAATATTTGACTCGGTAGAGAGTTAAATTCCTGGGGAAAAACAAATATATGCATTTTACATGCATATTGTGGGCATACGCGGGTTGTCCTGCGTCACAAACTTATAATTCCAACAAATCCTTGCGAAATTATGATCAACTTTGATAAGAAAATATACCTAAAACACTCTAAACTATATAGCTTCTAATACTTTTTATTTTATTTTAATATTTTACACTACCTTTCATGGTTTAAATTTTCATTAAAGAAATTCAACATGAAGCTTTGTCATTAAATTTTATTTTTTATTTGTATATATTAATGTAAAAGAAAAATATTCTATTTATATGTATTAAAAACATTTTTATTTTTATTTTGTTATTTAATATTAAATAAATATAATCTAAAAATATATCATTTTTAATAAATTTTAGTTGAACTTAGTTCTTAAACAACAATAATAATAATAGCAGTGTCATAAACATAAAATATCTAACATTTATTTTTATAATTAACTAATTATGTTTTATTTTAAGGCACTCTTTGATGTGAAGTCATCTGTTTAATTCCTCAAGTCAGGTTGATATTTTGGACATGATGAAGTTGTAGTCTCACCATATTTTGGACATGATGAAGATGTAGTCCCACCAAGCTTACAAAAATAATCTACCTTACAAATCCAAGAATTTTGCATTAGTTTCCATTGAAATTTAAAGTTTCACTTTCCAAATACAATGTAGATCTTTAAGTTTTTAAATTTTAATTAAAAATAAATAATTTTAGCATGGATATTTCCTTAATTGAACTTGATGTTCCACCTTAACTTTGCTCCTGTTCCTAGGCCGTTCCATTTGATGATATTATTTGGTCCATCGAATCGATTTCTTTGTGCCTTTCCTCCCATGTGGCAAAAGAACTATGGCTAAGAATGTGGTCACTCTCTGGAATTCCAAGCTCCCTAAGCCCAACCTTTCCAGAGATGAATATAATGCCCTTCCTCAACTCTTTTTTTTTAATGTCTTTCATCAATTCGACTCCAACCCCAATATAATCGATCTTAAAGTTGATAAAATCAATGTGTCTATTGTTATGAATTCCTCTTATTAAAGGACAATTCAATCCAACCCCAATATTCTCAATCTTAAAGCTAATAAAATCAATGTGTCTATTGTCATGAATTCATCTTATTAAAGGACAGTTCAATAATTGCAATACACAGTTCTACAAAAGTTTACATCAATAATAAAAATAAATATTTTTTTAATAAGTAAATAGAGATTTAAAATTAAACAACAACTTTATATAAAGATTTGATGTACAGCGGCAACAGCGGAGGCACATGATTATGAAAGGAGTGAGGCAGAGGAATTGTCTAGATGGTCAAAAGTCGCCCAGAATCCGGATTAAAAAATTTCAAAAAATCTTGTAGAGATAGTGCTTGAATCTTGTTTTTGATGGTGGAAATGGATTCAGTACCATCAAAAACCTCTAGGACACCTAAAATTTTGAAGTTTAAACAACTATAACTTGGATTTACAAAAATATTTGCCAGATTTTCTCCAAATATGATCGGAATTTCCATAACTTTCCGGGCAATTCCTCTGGCTAGTTAGACTACGACATTAAGACCTGAGCTATCTTGACCAATCATAATTCAGAAAAATTAAATTTAATATAGTAAAATATGGATTCAGCACCCTGAAAAACCCCTGGGATGCTTTCATTGTGCAGAAACTAGCTATCAAACTTGCGATTCCAATAAATTTCTGCCGGATTTCGACCGGAAAAACCCGCCGGAAAGGCTTTCAAAAAGTCGCGTTATAGACAACTGCATTTTAAATTCACATTATAAATACGCATTTATTTTTGGTCAAGGATAACTATTTAACTTTCAATGCATTTGCGAATGCGTTATATCCTGCCGCGGCAGGGTTAATAACTCACCAACATTGATATAATCTAATAAATACATTAAAATTACAGAAATTTGCAATTTGTATTTTGTTGACGAAATTTACCACAATGAAAATTAAAATTTCCGCCTTTGTATAGCTTTAAGTTTTTATTTTTTAAATACAAGTAAATAAATATATTTTTTTTATACTTTTATAAAGTAAACATAGATTCAAAATTAGACAATAATTTTTTATTTTTTTTAAGTTTATATATTAATAAATATGTGAAAAATAATATATATAATTAAAAAACATCATTTTTTATATTTTAATTTTTTAATATGAAACAAATAATTTTTTTTTGTGTTTCTCTTTAGCCCATAATGATAGAGATGTTATAATGGAATATACTATAAACCTTAAGTTTGAAAAATAAAAGAAAAGAAAAAAACTAATAATTATAATTATCAATAAAAAATTGATTAAGTGCAATTACATAAAAATAAAAATAAAATAAAATATAAAAGTAATATTCGAATTCAAGTCTATGTGATCCATATCATAATGTATAAAATATTTTTGGGAAGAAGTCATATTGAAGATTTTGGTCAATGTGACTTATTCCGAAAAATATTTTATTCATTATAAAAGTAATAGTTATATATATAATTATTAATGAAGACCAACCTAGATCCATATTAATTTCCAATTTACCAAATATTTTTCATTTTAAAATATGTGTGTATATAGATCCACCTTAATTTTAGATTTACCAAGTGCCCAAAGGGATCAAATCTCTTCTCATTTTAAAAGGGATTTGTATCTCCATAGATTTGATTCCTCCTTGGATTGGCGTAATCATTAAATATGTAATATTTGATCTTTAATATAAGTTAACTAAGTTTAATATTTAAAAATTAACAATAATAATTGAGTAGAAATGAAATCTCTAATATTGATTTTTATAACAAATATAAAAAAATAAATGAGTAGCCCATTATGGTAGAGATGTTGTAATGTAATGTCCCATAAATATTTTGATTTTGTCAAAATAAAATAAAATAAAAATAAAAATAACCTTACGTTAAAATAAAAATAACTTCAAAATAAAATAATAATAAAAAATTTCTACATTATTTTATTAATTACATTTCTTAATTTTTGTTGAGTAGTTAAGGTAGACTTGACTTGGTCAAGTTGCCATTGGTTTTTGAGCTCTAGGTTTATGACAACCCATGGCATTCATGTGGAATATAGCTTATTTAAAGTGGAAAATTAAATCAGCGTAGATCCATCTTAACTTCAATCTACTAAGCCCCTAGAGGGATCAAATTGCTTGAGAAAATCTAATTTTAATTTTGTTGAACAAATCATCCCCAAATTTCTTATCCTTATAGTCTAATAAAAACATGAAAGTTGGAGAAAAATGCAATTTTCACTTTGCTAAAAAAATTTCCCCAAAATTTCTTGGCCCCTACACTCCATTTATGTCAAGTTAATGTATTTATTTTCCTCTACTTATGTCAAGTCAATACATTCATTTCAATAAAGTCAAGTTAATATGGGTCCTTCACAAGTCTAATAAAAATATTTTAGTCTCAAACAAAATTAGTTTTCTTTTTATTGTAGAAATATCCCAAAATTCCTTATCCTTATCCTTATGTCAAATCAATATACTCATTTTAACAAAGTCAAGTTAATATGAGAAACACCCTCCCTTTCTTCATCCCAATATAGTCAAGTCAATATGAGTAACTAACAAGTAATGATATAGTCTAATAAAAACATTAAAGTTGGAGAAAAATGCAATTTTCCCTTTGTTAAGAAATTTCCTCCAAATTTCTTGGTCCCTATACTCTACTTGTCACATTAATGTATTTATTTTACTCCACTTATGTCAAGTCAATACATTCATTTCAATAAAGTCAAGTTAATATGGCCCCCTCACAAGCATTGATAAAGTCTAATAAAAATATTAGTCTATAAAAATCCAATTTTCTCTTTATTGAAGAAGTTTCCTCCTAATTTCTTACCCCCATACCTTATTTGTGTCAAATCAATACACTTGTTTCCCTCCACTTATGTCAATTCAATACACTCATTTTAATAAAATCAAATTAATATAATCAATTCCCTACCTTTCTCCATTCTAATAAAGTTGAATTCAATATGAAACCAATATAATTGAATAAAAACAATAAAGCTCTAGAAAAATACAATTTTCACTTTGTTGAAGAAATTTCCCCAAATTTTTTCTGGTCTCTATGCCCCACTTATGTCAAATTAATATATATATTTTCCTCCACTTATATCAAGTCAATACATCTATCTTAATAAGATCAAGTTAATATAGATCCCTCACAAAAATTGATAAAGTCTAATAAAAATATTAGAGTCTCATAAAAAACCGATTTTCTCTTTATTAAAGAAATTTCTTCCAAATTTCTTACCCTTATACTTTATTTATGTTTAATCAATACACTTATTTCCCTCCAATTATGTAAATTAAACTTAAGATAAATTAGTTAATTAAATTAATTGATCTTTAATATAAATTAATTAAACTTAATATTTAAAAAACAATAACAATAATTTAGTTAAAAATGAAGTCTCTAATATTTATTTTTATGATAAAATGTATTATATATATATATATATATATATATATATATATATATATATATATATATATAGATATATATATACCTACCAAAAGATATATATATTTTATTTTTATTTTCTCTCACTTAGTTAATATATTCATTTCAATAAAGGTAATTTAATGAGTCACTCATATATATTGATAAAGTCCAATAAAAAGTCCATTTTTTTCTTTATTGAAAAAATTTGGTTCCTATGCTTTAATTTTGTTAAATCAATACACTTATTTCTCTCCATTTATGTTAATTCAATGCACTTATTTAATAAATTCAAGCTAATATGAGCAACTCCCTCTCTCTCTCCATTCTAATAAAGTCAAGTCAATATGAGTAATTCACAAGCATTGATATAGTCTAATAAAAACATTAAAGTTGGAGAAAAATATAATTTTCACTTTGTTGAAGAAAATTTCTCCCATTTTTTTTTTGTCCCTATGCCCTACTTATGTCAAGTTAATATATTTATTTTCATCCACTTATGTCAAGTTAATATATTTAATTTCCTCCACTAATATCAAGTCAATACACTCATTTGAATCAAATTAAGTCAATATGAGTCCTTCATCATCTTTGATAAAGTCTACTAAAAGCATTAGAGTTGGAGAAAAATACAATTTTCACTTTGTTTAAAAAAATCTCTAAAATATTTTGGTCTCTATGCTCCACTTATGTCAAGCTAATATATTTAATTTCCTCCACTTATGTCAAGTCAATACACTAATTTGAATAAAATTTAGTCAATGTGATTCCCTCACAAGCAGTGATAAAGTCTAATAAAAACATTAAAGCTAGAGAAAAATACAATTTTCACTTTGTTGAAAAAAATTCTCTCAATTTTTTTGGTCTCCACGCTCCACTTATATCAAATTAATATATGTATTTTCCTCCACTTATGTCAAGTTAATATATTTATTTTACTCCACTTATGTCAAGTAAATAACCTCATTGCAATAAAATTAGGTCAATATGAGTCCCTCACAAGCAATGATAAAGTCTAATAAAAACATTAAAGTTGGAGAAAAATGCATTTTTCACTCAATTGAAGAAATTTCCTATGAATTTCTTGGACCCTATACTTCACTTATGTCAAGTTAATATATTTATTTTTCTCCACCTGTGAAATTAATAGATTTATTTTCCTCCACTTATGTCAAGTTAATATATTTATTTTCCTCCACTTATGTCAATTTAATATATTTATTTTCCTCCATTTATGTCCAATCAATACATTCATTTCAATAAAGTCAAGTCAATATAAGGCTCCACAAGAATTGATAAAGTCTAATAAAAATATTGGAGTCCCAAAATAATATAATTTTCTCTTTAATGATAAAAGTTCCTCCGAATTTCTTACCCCTATGCTTTATTTATATCAAACCAATACACTTATTTCCCTCCACTTACATCAACTCAATACACCCATTTTAATAAGTTAATATGAGCAACTCCCTCCCTTTCTCCATCCTAATAAGTCCAGTTTATATGTGTAACTCACAAGCATCAATATAGTCAAATAAAAACATTAAAGTTGGAGAAAAATACAATTTTCATTTTATTAAAAAAAATTATCATAAATTTCTGGGTCCTTATGTTCCACATATATTAAGTTAATATATTTATTTTCTTTCACTTAGGTTAAATACATACATTCATTTCAATAAAATCAAGTCAATATAAGTCCATAAATATAACTGAAATGTAATAAAAATATTAAAATTAGTGAAAATTAAAATTTTGACTTTGTTAAAGAAATTTATCCCAAATTTATTGGCCCTTATGCTTCATTATGCTTCATTTATGTGAGATTAACATACTTATTTGAGCAACTTTATTGAGCAGTTAGCCCCTTCAGCGTTATCGCTTTGGTGGGGGGCGGTGTTTCACAAGCAGGAAAAGTTATAAAAAGAAAAACTCATTTATCGGTAAAACTGTGTGTTTCTACCGGTTATACCTTTAAAACTTCTATAATATATGATGATTAAATTAATTTATGAGAAAATTTCTTGTGATCTGAAACATTAATTTTTTATTATATCGAAGTTTGCAAATTCGTTTTTGTTATAGAACAATAAATTATAGTATATTTATTTATTTATTTGGTAAACGATTTAGATGAATTTTAAAATAAAGATAAAATGTTATGTAAGGCTATAATTCGTTTATGTACATTTTATTAACTATTTATAAATGATATATTTAGAAAAAATATTATAAATCGTTTGTTTCCTCATATCATATATTATTTAAATAAAATTTATCATTTCAGAATATTATATTTATACTTAAAATAAATTATTTATATTTTTTATTTTATATCAAAATATTATTTATGATGATGATGGTGGTGGTGGTTAACATCCACTGAGACCAAACTTTGGTCTATCAGACTTAAAGAAACGAATTATTTAGTTTGATTTAAGATTTTATTCCTATACTCAAAAAGCTTGGAGAGAAGCTTCCCAAGCTCACTGTAATTTTGACAACGTAAAAGGCTAGGAAGGTTAGTATTGCTATATTAATTTTCTTCTTTGAGCTAGTTAAAACAGAGAGATACTTTTGATCTTCTAGGGTGGGGTTGATGACCTCTTTATAATATCTTAATTTTCTTTTAGCTGCTAAATCTTTCTCACACCACATTTTTTCATTGAACTTAGAAGTAACAATATTTTTAATGTTATTAATGTTTTGCAATGCAACATTCTCGTGGATCTCCCAATGGTTTAACCAAGCGCTGGTGTCTTTATACCAACCTCATTTGAGCCTTAGGTGGTTTTGGTTGGAATTTAAAGCTAGCTTAGGAAGTCTATGGTCTCCTATGTTATTGAGTTTGTGCTTGTACAAGAGAAGCCTAGTCATAGCTAGGCTCTCCATAGGGGAAAGACCCACTTCTATAACGAGAATAGGATAGGGTGTGTTGCTTTTAATTTTGAGGTTATATGTTATAAAACGCTTCTGGATTTGCTCAATCTTTCTCCAAGATTCTCTAGAGATGTTACAACCCAAACCTCACATCCATATAAGATAACCGGAGTGACTAAAGTTTCAAAGAGGAACTTCTTTCGATCCCACATTACGAGGTTTGCCGTTTTACAATTATTTTCAAGACCAAAATAAGCTTTCCATCCCCCATTAATCCTTTTCTCAATGCTATAGTTCCAGTTGAGCTTGTGATGAATATCAATTCCTAAGTACTTGTAGGAATGAGTTTATCCATTTTAAAAATATTATCCATTTTATTTTTTATCTCATATATTATTTAGTTTAAAAGTCATAATTTCAAACTATCAGAATTGTGTTTTTAAATATATTTGTTTTATTTTTTATTTATTTTAAACTTTAAATTATATTTAATTAAAAAAATGCAATTTTAAATTATTATAATTACATTTTTTTAATAATATTATTTTATTTAGTGTGGTTTAATTATTATACATTTTCAAATTTTTGAAAGAATTTTTTTTTTTTTAATTAAATTTTATTTTTGTTTAAAATGTTTTTTTAACTGTATATAAATTTAGCACCTAAAAAAATTAATAATATATTTAAATTAAACTAAATATTACAACATTTCATTTCATTTTAAGATTTAGATTTTCTTGCCGTAATATTTTGGATTACTTTTACTACAAGTTTAGATTTCCCATTAACAAATTCAACGTAAAATTTTATCTATAAATTTTATTCTTTGAACGGACTACTCACTTGAGTTTACCGGGGGAGAGGTAGGGTAGAGAGGAGCGATGGGGTTAGGGTTACTTCGTTGTTTTCGTCTGTAGGTTTCAGGGTTTGCAGTACGCATTTACCGACCGCCCCCGTAACTGCTATTCCCCCTGCTGCTTCCCGTTTACCTTCTTACCTCAGCTGTTAACGGGCAAGACCTCCGGTTAGGCGTTTTTCTTGGGCGGTTTGGTCCTTCCCACCGACATCCCCCGTTTTCCTGTTTTGCATCGAACCTGCAGGCAGCTGTCAGCTGGCGGTTTCAACAGTTATGGAAGACCTCTTAGACTATTTTGCGGACCCTTCGGAGGATGTGCCCATTTGGACGCATCCCAGGACCACACCGGAGGGTTTTTTCACCTTTGACAATGAACTCTCTGATGAAGTAGAAGCCCTTCCCTCCATTTCAAGCTCTCGCATTCCGTCTATCTCACTGCCTGAAGACGCCCTGACAATCCCTGATTACATCTCTCAGTTTCTCTCACTGAATTCCCTGGCATTTGTTGAGCCTCCGAATATCCCGGGTGAGCAAACCCTAGGGGTGGTTCCTGGTTCGAATCCCTCTTTGTCTGGAATTTGCAAACCCTCGGCAGTCCACCATTTGGCTTCTGCTTCACAGGCACCCGTCTCATCTGCCCCTTTGTCCTCGGTGACTCCTCCATTGGGTAATTTCACAGGTATTGGCTCCATTCCGGGCTTTTTCACCTCCATTCTGTCATCTACAGCTAGGGTATCACCTTCCTCAGTGGCAACACATCCATTCGAAGTACCTGAAGTTTCGACCACCAGATTCAGTGGGGGTTCTAAGAGAAAACGGTGCCTAAAGCTTTGGAACTGCGAGGTATTCCTCAAACTCTCAGAGGACACATAGTTATTGGATTCAATGGACTCTGCGGAGAAAGTTCTTGTTGGCCGGGTCCGCGGCAGGCATTTTAGTGTGGAGCAGCTTCAGAAATGGACAGTGGAGGTTTGGGGCCATCATCTAAAGGACCCCCCTAGGGTTCAAACCTTTGTTAAAGGTTGGTTCGCACTACGGTTCAGTTGTTTGGCTCACACCAACTGGGTACTTTCTACAGTATGGCACATCGACCAAGCTCTTGTTCTACTTAGGAGGTGGACGCCGATGTTCGACCCTAAGCTTGAAAGGGTAGATGCTGGACCTATTTGGGTATGTCTCCCGGGGCTTCCCTTTCATTTCTGGATGGAGGATATCTTCAAGCGAATTGGGAATGCAATTGGAACCTACCTCACCTTTGATGCCTCCTTTCAGACTATGGGGCGTATGGCCTATGCCAGGATTCTGGTTCACCTAGATCTCACTGATGGCCTTCTAGAACATATAAACATCCAATGGAGGAATGCATCAAGGTGATAGATTTTGGACTATGAGGGCATCCCATTCAAATTCAAGAGATGCCACAAAGTGGGGCATCTTTTCAAAGATTGCCCCCTTAATGGTGGGACATTCAAAAAGACTCCGAGACAGGAGCCATTAACACAGGAGGAACCTGTACAGGAGGAACAACCTCGAAATTCTGAGGAACAGCCTCGGAATGCAACATCCCCAGTAAGGAAGACTGATGCACAGTCAGTCCCAGAGGAATTAGCTTCAGCTCCTATACAGTCTACCCTGTAGAAGCGTGGCAGGCATCCCCACCGACCTCCTCCCCCGCCACCTGAGCATGCCATGACGGCCTCCGGAGACTCCAACACCTCGGGTAAGAGCATCCCTCTCACTTTTTTCTCTCTTTGCTGCACAAATATTCATGATATCTTATCATCTGGTCTTTATTTGGGTATGGGTTCGGCTACTTGCTTTGTTGCCTCTGCTCAAATTATTTGCGACTTTGCTCCCTCACATCCTATCATTTCACCCACACCTCCCTCTCTGTCGATTTCCCCCCTCCTCCACCTACATCCTCCCTACTTGCCCCTCTAGCACCTGGGTATCTAACCCGCTGAAAAGCCAAGAGATAGGCTTTGGACCATGTCGGCCTCGACATCATCCCTTCCCCCACCCGCATAAACTCCGTCGAGGTTGACCCTCCTCTCTTAATATTGCACAATCTCAGGTGGGAGATGAAATCACATCGGGTAAATAGTCCACAATTCCTAGGGTCCTTAAAGCTAGAGAAACCCCCTTTGAACCCCCGCCATGAAGTTTTTCTCCTTTAATTGTCGAGGGCTTGCTAGGCCTGATAAAAAAATAGCACTCCAATGGTTAGTCAATACCGACTCACTTGACCTCATCTTTTTACAAGAGACACTCGGCCCTGCTGCAGACATTACACTTTCCCTTGAGCATATGTTACCTAGGTGGAAATTTACTGGTCTGGATGCACATGGGAGATCTAGGGGTATAGCCTTGGGATACAACTCCTTTTCTATCAAATTACTCAATTGTTGGGGAGAGGTTGGACATATTGGAGCTGATATTCATTCTGCGGACCTGGGCATGATATTTAGAATATACAACATATATGGGCCATGTCAAAACAGACCCGATTTTTGGGAATATCTCCTGGGTTCGGATTTATTTTCTGTTGATCATCTGATACTTGGAGGGGATCTAAATTTCTCCATTGGCCACTCAGAGTCCTGGGGCCATCAAGCACAGATAGATTCTCTCTCGGACTACTTCTCTTCCATTTTGGATTATCATCATCTGATTGACATCCCTTCAACCAAGATTTAAGCCACCTGGAGAAATAATCGGACCAGGGAGAATGGTCTAGCGCGCATACTGGACCGATTCTTAGTTAAAGACGATTCTTAGTTAAAGAGAATGTACTTGACTTGGGGTTCTGCATCAGACAATGGGTCGGATCATGGGGGATCTCTGACCACCTCCCTATCTACATGGAAATCGAAGGAGGCAGAGCAAAGACCAAGGGACCATATAAATTCTGCTCAGCCTAGCTCAGGGAAGCCTCTTATGTCAACATGGTTACAGATTACTGGAAAGCAAATCCACCTGGGGCAAGGGGAAATTTCACTAATGGATTTATACACAACCTTACAATGCTTAAAGAAAATGTCCAAGCAATGGGCACACAACAAGAGGATTCAAGATGATCTCTCTTTGAGACAAATTGAATCCGAGCTGTCTGAATTTGAAAATGTATAGGGTGGATTGTACAATACATATGAAAATAAGGAGAGGATTACATCCCTATAGACTACTAGAGGGAAAATCCTTAAAGACCGTGAAGAAGTCTGGAGGCTGAGAAGCAGGGCGATTTGGATGCAGGATGGGGACGCTAATACCAAATTCTATCATAAGTTCGCCAATGGTAGGAAGGCGATAAATACTATTTGGCAGCTACAGAATGAAGAGGGACAAGTTGCAAACACTTTTCCGCAACTAGCCTCTCTAGCTACCTCTCATTTTAAAAGAGCATATAGTGCCCCTCAGGAAGCAAATCTGGCTGACATCATTAGAGTTGCTCAACAATTCCCACGGTTTGTGGAGCAAGAAGAGGGAAGAGAACTGATAGAAGAGGGAAGAGAATTGATAAAAGAGGTTACTCTAGAAGAGTTGGAGGCCACATTAAAATGGTTTAAAAAAGACAAAAGCCCTGGAACTGATGGTTGGACTATTGAGTTCTACCTGGCTTTTTTTGACATCATTGGTGCAGATCTGCTGCATGTTATTGAGGACTCTAGAATCAGTGGACATATTGTGGCATCCATAACCTCTACCTTCATCGCACTTATTCCTAAATCTGATAATCCGACCTCCTTTGACGAGTATCGCCCTATCTCTTTATGCAACTGCATATACAAGATTATTGCTAAAATCATTGCCAATCAGATGCGACCCATTCTTTCCAATCACATCTCTCCAGAACAATATGCCTTCCTTCAAGACAGACATATTCATGAGGTTGTTGGCACTACTCACGAAGTGTTACAGACTCTACACACCAGGAAATGCAAAGGTATGATCCTGAAAGTAGATCTATTTAAGGCTTTTGACAGAGTAAATTGGTTATACATTAGAATGCTTTTAACCCATCCGGGGTTTCCCTTCATTTACATCAAATGGATCATGAGTTGTATCACTAACATTCCATTCAGCGTCCTAGTCAATGGAAGTGCATCCCCTTTTTTTCTCTCAGAAAGAGGATTAAGGCAAGGTTGTCCACTTTCACCATTACTTTTCCTCCTTTTCATGGAGGGGCTCAGCAGGACTATAAAGGATGAACACAGAAGAGGCAGGCTACAGGGTATCAAGATAACAGATGATTGCATGCTCACACATCTACTTTTTATGGATGATGTCCTGATATTTCTCAATGGAAGCATTGGTGATCTGACCAATATCATAGCCACATTTTCCTTATTTCTGACGGCTATTGGTATGCTGATAAATGATAATAAATCAACGCTGATAGTGGCAGCATGCACTCAGTATGAAATACAATTTGCACTTCATTGCTTCTAGTTCACACAGCTGGGTCTTGTAGAAGGCTTGAAATATCTAGGGTATAAGTTAAAGCCCTTAGGCTACAAGACAGCAGACTGGACTTGGCTTATAGCTAAGATGGAGAAAATACTAAACATCTAGTACCTCAAATATCTTTCTCGTGTTGGCCGTCTCACTCTAATTAAGAGTGTATTGGAAGCCACACCTATTTACTAGATGTCGCTAGCTTGGATTCCTAAAGGTATTCTTACCAGGATACAAGCCCTTTGCTGCAGATTTTTATGGAAGGGAAGCCAGCCGGGCAAGATATTTGCATGGATCAAATGGGACGCCCTCAACCTACCTAAAAAGTGGGGGGGATGGGGGTTAAAAAAACTTGATGATTTCTCCTCCGCGTTGGCTGCAAAGCTCGAGTGGCATCTGATCACATTTGGTAGCCTTTGGTTGAGAGTGATAAAATCAAAATACATCACCCCAATGCAGATCTTGGATTGGATCAGCAGACCTATTAGAAGCACTACTGGGATTTCGACAATTTGGAAGGCAGTAATCAAGGCATTGGATCCTATTAGGGTAGGACTCACTTGGAGAATCCACTCGGGACATAGGGTGCGAGTTGGAATTGACCCGTGGATTGGGTATGGAAACACTCACAGACTGCCATTAGATCTCCTACAGCATCTACAGGAACATAATGTTACACACATAGCTCATATAGCTGATGGAGAAAACTCCACATTTCTACATCAGGCCTGGAAAACTGCTCTTCAATTAAACATAACTCCTCAATGGAACCAACTCTGGGATGACTATACTCAGGCACTTTCTGAAGCTCATATCCACATAACTGATGGAGAAGACGAGATCATTTGGGCCCTCTCAAAATCAGGTAGATTTTCCCCTAAAGATGGATATTTGGTGCTGTCTGATGCGAGGAAACCATGACCATAGAAGCATGGTGGAAACATCTCTGGAAGCTGAAGGAACCCCCCAGGACTAGGCTGCTCATGTGGTGTATCCTGAAAAATAAGATCCCTACTGGTGATAATCTCCTCAAGCACGCACATTACGGACCACACTGGTGCTACCTTTGCAAATGCAAAAATGAATCTGTTAATCACCTATTCCTCGATTGCACGGAAGCCCGTAGGCTGTGGGTATTGGTTATTTCTGATGTCTCCCCCCTTTGCAACTGGACTGTTGTATCTATCATTAAGGCCCCCAAGCTATGTAATCTTCCCTTACTGATTTGTTGGGCCATCTGGATCGCCCGCAATAACCTTATATTCCTAAACTCACCTCCTCACTGGCCTATCATTGCGGCCAAGGTGCTGGCCGATTTTTCTCTTATCTCGGACGACCCTCCTCCCCCGAGGCCCAAAAGTATCATTCCTGAACAAATTGACCATAACATGCCTTGGGCATATTTCGACGGGGCCGCACAGGAGAATGGCTGTGGGGGGGGGGGTGGGCATTTTACATATCTCTCCTCATCATTCATACAACATGCTCTTAGGATTCAGAAGAGGCACAAATAATTTCGTAGAGTTATCAACAGCAAAATACCTTATTCAATTTGCTTTGGAGAAAAATTGTAGAGACTTACAATTATTTGGGGATTCCAAAATTGTTTGTGACTGGTTGAATAGAACCTCTAGATGCTCTACTTACTCATTGAGTCATATTCTAGATGAGACTCTGAGATTGATTTCTTATTTTGACTCTTTTACATGCAAACACATTTACAGGGAGTGGAACGCAGCTGTTGACTGCCTTTCCAAAGAAGCTGCGCTCTGGGAGCTGGGCATCTGGATGATCCGGGAACTACTTGATGGAGCAAACTATTAGTACTACCATCGGTCTTTTATGGACATCATTGCATAAACTTACAGGGCATATGGTTTTTTACTTTTGTACATATTTATTGCATGTTTGACATTTCAGTTCTTATATATTTTGTGATTATCTCTCAGTATATATTGGATATTGTTACCTCCCTGCGTGGATCAAGGTAACAATATTTTTTGAACTCTGGTTCTTTTGATGATGACAGTCATGTCATAGATATGATCTGAATATGCATATGCATCTACAAAATGTAATTTCTCTTCAGTAATGAAATTATGATTCTTCCTAGGGGCAAAAAAATTATTCTTTTAAATTTTAATATATTGAGTTTTCTTTATTGTTAAATATTAATTAAATAAATAAAATTCATTTAAAACTATATAATTCTTATTTTAAAAATATATAATTTTTAATGTTTAATATAATTTAAATATTTAATATAAATTATATAATTTTTAATTTTTAATATAATTTAAATATTTAATATGTATCTTTATATTAGAATTTAGGTTTTTTTTATCCATATTTAGATTACTAAGATTTTTTATTTTTATTTTTCACACTTATTTTTTCTTGTTCATATGTTTTGCATTAATTTTGATGAGAATTTGTCCACAAGGCTTAGAGTAGAATAGACAGTGATGGGGTACTTCGAAACTCCGTGGGCAAAAATCCAATCATGTTAAGGGTTGGTGTGGCCTAGGCCAGGCTTAATCCCTAGGAGATTTTGATGGCTTAGATGCCCCTAGGTAGTCGCTTCTCAAGCCACAGGTGAAGCCAGATATAATATCTAATGGGATGAGCTCAGGCCACTTGATGAAGAAGCAATCTGTCCCATGGGCTATCTTTAGCCTCGTGAATGTTAAAATAATTTATTTCTTCCTTATATATATATATATATATATATATATATATATATATATATATATATATATATATATATATATATATATATATATATAGTCTAACTTATAGACAAAAGGGTATTTTTCACTAAAATCCTGACAATACAATTTCAAGCAAATTTGTGGTTTTTTGTTGTTTAAAATACATTTTTGAATACAACAAGATACCATGAAAAACCCCTGAGGCACTCAAATTCTACACTTTGAACAACTTAAACTTGAGTTTCTAAAAATATCTACCAAAATTTCGTGAAAATTAACTAAAACAAAAGGCTGAAAAAATTTATTATATACATAAAATATTTGGCATATTTTTATATATATATATTTTTATGTGAAATAAATAAAATTCTGTAATCACTAAATGTGTAATATTTAAACTTAAATATAAGTTAATTAAACTTAATATTTAAAATATAATAACAATATTTTGGTGAAAATGAAATCTTTACTATTAATTCTTATAACAAAAATAAAATATTTTTAATTATTTATCTTCCTCCATTATATAAAATGAATATATCTATTTCAATAAAATCAATTCAATATAAATTCCTTTGGAGTATTAAGTCTAATAAAAATATTAAAGTTCTAAAAAAAACCCAATTTTCTCTTTATTGAAATTTTTTGGCTCCTCTATTTTATTTATGTCAAATCAATACACTTATTTCCCTCCTCTTATATAATTTCAATTTACTCATTTTAATAAAATCAAGTTAATATGAGTGACTCCCTCTCCTTCTCCATCCTAATAAAGTCAAGTCAACATGAGTAACTCACAAGCATTAGTATAGTCTAATAAAAACATTAAAGTTGGAGAAAAATGCAAATTTTCACTTTAGCTAAGAAATTTCCCCCAAAAATTTTGGTAATGCAGGAAAATCCTACTTTTCGTGCATCTGCAAACTACTCCAAATCACATAGTTTTTGGCCACACTTGCCACAAAATCGTGCTGGAATTTCTCACCATCACCAATGCTCATTACTCAAGTTCAATTCCACCATTAACAGATATGTTATACTCCAATGCACTCCAAATGCGTGTTTTTCCCATCTCATGCAAATATATACTCCAATGCACTCCAAATGTGTGTTTTTCCCATCACATGCAAATATACTCTAACATGCCTTCACACATGCATCTAGCTTGGCACTTACAATGCTCACATCAAAAATTCGAACCTCGCCTTCAAGCACATTCAAGTCGAGATCAAAATCATTTTCATTCTCCAGTTTCAAATACAATGTTGTTGAAGTTTCTTCGAAGGATAAACTTACAAATTCCACCTTCTCTAAATCAACACTAAGTTTGTAAGGCGCAAAAATCTCTCCCTCATAAGGTAGAGAGAAAGTTAATCATGGAAAATTTTAGGGGCTAATGTTCGCCCAGTGGGCTAATTTTCCATGATTTTTCCACAAAAAAGATTCGCCAATTTCCAATTTTATAAAAGACGATTCGCCCAAAGTTTAGAATATAAAATTATTTTACCTTAAAAATCGCCAACATTATATAGAGACTATATATAAAATAATTATAAATTTGATTAATTTTACAAATATATCAATAAACATTTATAATTTGCATATTAGGGATTATTGAGATTCGCCAATGTTTTAAACTTCAAGAAAATTTTCCATCCTTAAAATTTTCCTTGGAGTTAATTGTCTTCTGCGTCATTCTATATGCATCCTTTGACAATCTTCTACAAATGAAATTCATGATTAGACATGCGTGGAATCCTCTTCACAGGATTCTACTACAATATGTACAAAATACTTCACTGGGTTCACTTCATTCAAATTGGCTTAATCCTTGTACTAGATTTCTTTTAAAAATGATAGATTAATCAACAAATCTATCATTAGTTTCAGACTCCACACATATATTGAAACTCTTCGAGTTTAACATCATATTGCACATAGACTCTGTGGAGCACTGGAAAGGTATGTTTTTGACAAACAATTTAGTGACTTTTCAGTAACAATTGTAACCCTTTCTGCATAATGAACTTAAAGAAATAAAGCATTTTAGTAGAATGTGTGAGAATTAGTATGGAAAGCTTAATCGCTGATAATTGTTATTTTCCATGCAGGAAAGGGTGGAAACGAAGGGTTGCCATTCGAAAGGAAAAGACAAAGGAGGAATAACTGCTGTCCCTTTGGAAGGGAACTGGATGCGAACGAGATCAAACAGATCGTAGCAGAATGACCCAGGAAAGAAAGAAGGGTTATCAATTCGGCGGAACGGGGAAAGAAAAGCCAAGGATTAACGGCTTGGTGAATCCCTCAGGATCTTTGATCCTGAGGGATCGCTGTTTTGCTTATTTTTGCTATCTAGATACCTCCGCCGTTACTTTTATAAAAAGGAACATCATCGTTAAGAAAAGGGACTTCTTTTTCATATATGTAACTGTGAATTTCAGACTCAACTTTGATCATCGACTCTCACTAAGACTTGGTTTGCTGTATATTTGTTGATGCATTAATATAAAAGACTTGGTGTTTATTTCATCTCTGCGTTCGGAGTAATCTAAGGCGGTGTACCATTGGAAGCTCAAGGCCCGGCTCCGAAGGACACTTGCTTTTGTATCAATATAATTTGGTTTCTGTGTGGTTTGTTTATCTTTATAGTTCTGTAATCTGACATATTTCTTATATGCTATTCCATGCTCTGTTACGATTAATTCATTAATGGTTTCTTCAAGAGATTTATGTAGTGACTCTGTATTGTATGAGTGAATCTTTTCAGAGTTAATCGCATGTTATTAATCTAAGCCAACTGTTTCTGTTACAGAGCCTTCATATTGAATATTGCTGTATTGGATTCATTCGAAATCTCAATTATTGGAATCCGGAAGTAATGTTATTCTATTTTGGAAACATATTCTCTTTAATCATCAGATTGCTATATTAGTGTGGTGTGTGAGTATATGGTTGATGCTTGCTGTTCCATAACTTATCAGTAAAGTATATTTCATCCAATTTGCTTTAAGAGAGAAGATTGCTATTTGATTGAATGTGAAGTTTAGTTCAATAGAGTAAGTTTAGTTCCGACTCGCGAGATTTAGTTTACTGGATTGCCGTTCCATTTACTGCTGTTCCATTTCCTGTTTGCTGTTCCATTTTACTTTCTGCCGTTCCATTTACTTGCATTTGTTGTCTTGGTGTGAGAGAAGGTCTAAGGCTATAGTGAGCCTCAGCGGTCGTTGCCTAGCTCCCAGACCTATGGTCCATGCTCTAATTTCCTTTCCATCAGTTTCTAGAGGGATGGGTTATCGCTTCCACACCCTTGACTGATAAGCTGCCTTGTGTGATTTTATTTTTTTAGAGCAATTTAGTCGTAAGTTTAGCATCCGTTTACTCTTGTATTTTCTGAACACTGTACTACTAAGCATTACTCTGACGAATAGCCTCGGATTGAGATACTCTTTGCAATAACAAAGCATTCCCGGATTGACTTATTAATGTAGGATAACTAGAGGTGAAAAAGACCCTTGTTACAGCTCTACATTTTGGCGCCGTTGCCGGGGAAAGAGTATAGCCATTTGTCTTTTACAGAGTAGTGTACGAATCTGCTAGGGGAGAGTTGGATTTTAAAAACGGAAGGTAAGAACCTGCGTACGGAGCATGTAAAAGCCCTGCTCCACCGTCCGCTTTCCTGGCAGAATTGTGGGTTGAATAGAATTTGGTAGTTTATAGAGTGCATGACTAAGCAGAAAAAGCCAGAAAAAATTATCAAACCTCCGTTCAAACCCGAAAAAGCCAAAGGGTCGGTGACCCTTGGCCGAACAACCTTCATAGACGAAATCTATAAGAAAACTGAATCTCAGCCATCGGTAGGGTTCAGAAAAACCAGTTCTAAACAACCTACTAGCTCCCTTCAGGCCGCAGGATCACCATCTGTAGCCTTCGCTGAGGTGCATAGTCAGACTGATGAACAGGATTTTCAAGAAATTGAAAATTCTATTCCAGAACGACTGCAGGAAGGGAATCTAAGCAATCTTTGTGAAGGAGGAGGGGAAACAGGAGAAGTTGAGGAGCCAAGATCTCCTCCTAGGATAATTCAGCCATTAAAAAGCCCAGATAAAGGAAGCGCTGCAAAAATCATTGTTGAAGGGATACAATCTCCTCAAGCAACAGGGACTCTCGTTATTCCAGACGAAGGAAGTGCTATTAAAACAATCCCTGCTAAGGCCGTTCCTTCTCCGCCTAAGAATACCCCCTTAGAAATCCCAGAAGGTTACTGGCACATATTCGATCCCATGGCACATAATCAGCCAAACACTCAAACTTCTACATTGCAATATCCTATAGTGGATTTTGCAGCAAATGCTCCTATGAAAGCAATTCCCCTTCAACACATTCCTACATTTCACGGACTTACATCAGAGGACCCCGATGCATTCTTATTTGAATTTGATGTATTATGCAGGGGATATGATTACACTACTGACCCCCATAAATTAAAGTTGTTCCCCTCCACTTTGAAAGGAGCAGCTTTAAGATGGTTTATGGGCTTAGGTGGTGGAGTTATAAATAACTGGGAGCAAATGAAAGAATCTTTCCTAAAGAAATATCAAGATTACTGTGGGTCTAGAGAACTGAAAGATGAAATATTTCAGATGACAGCTAGACCAAATGAAACATTAGAAGAATATGTAGAACGTTTTCAATATAATTTACAAAGATCTCCATATGCATCACTACCTCTGCCTAATAATGTGTTAAAAACAGCATTGATTAGAGGCATGAAGGAACAATGGATTGAAACATTAAATATCATGGGAAAAGGGGATATTTATCAAGAAAATTTTGCTGACATCATCGATTTATGTATCAGGAGCTCGAGAGGTAGCACAAGGATAAAACCAGCAGAATATGATCGGTTTGTCAGAGATAACAAAATATCAACAGAAGGAGTAACACGTGTAGAACTTGGAAATTTATTAGAAAATTTTAAAACTGATATCCTGGGGACATTGACTACACAACTTGATATTGTGCAGGCTAAACAGAAGCAGATAGAGGCAGAACAGAATTTGGCGATCTTCTGCCCCCGATGTAGAAGAAAACATAGCCACAAGGAATGTCCACTGGATGCAGTTCAAACATGTGCTATCTGTACAAAAGATCACCTTACTGAAAGTTGCCCCTCACTTCCTGGATTGAAGGCAGTATATAAGGAAGCAGAAGAAGAGCCAGAATCAGCATACTTCGTTAACCAGCGTCGCCAATGGCAACCAAGGCAATCGGGTATGTTTTCAGACCCAACTTCTTCTTTTCAGCCTCCACAGTATAACGCTCAGCAATATAGTATGTGGCAAAACCAATCTCAACCTCCATTTCCGAACTGGTCATCACAACCGTTTCCTTCTCCAAATCCATGGATGAATCAGCCAAGCCAATTTGGTTGGCCGAATTTTCCTTGCGCCCCACCATATTGGCAGAATAGCTCATATCCTCCACAATGGACCCCCCCTACTTCACAAGGTTCACCCTGGCAGACAAACTGGCCAAAATCGACATATCAACCAGCAGGAACTATTCCGCTCCCTCAACCGACTCTGCCAGCCTTACAACAAAACCCCTAGTCTAATCTGAGACCGCAACTCCTAGCCCAACCCAATCCTAATCCTAATAATAGGCCGGTCCAATCCCTCCAAATTATAGAATCAGCAGAAATTGGACTTGAACTGAGGGAGTGCAATGATCTTCAGTTAAGATCTGGACATATAATAGAAACAGAGGGAGATAAAATAGTTCACATTGAAGATCAGTTACCAATAGAACAGTCGTTACAACAAGAGGGTGCAAATAAGGAGCAGACTCATCATCAAGCGAATACACCCTCTCCTCCCTTCCCAGAACGATTAGTCATACCACGACTTGTACAATATCCAAACATTGACATTCTGGGAGAGTTACAAAATCTGTACATAAGAATTCCATTCCTCCAAGTCATTCAAGACATCCCTATATATGCAAAAACTATAAAAGAATTGTGCATAAAGAAATCAAGGAGGAATCCAACCACTAACCCAAGAGTCCAAGTAGTCGGTACTTTATCTGACCTGTTATCAGGAATACCCATTAAATATGAAGATCCGGGAAACCCAATCGTAACTGTTCAAATCTATGGTCAGACTCTGACTAATGCTTTAGTTGATTTAGGAGCTGCAATTAATATTTTGACAACTTCCACTTGTCAAAAGCTCGGCATTACATCAGTAGAACCCACTTCTACTTTGTTAGAATTGGCTGACCGATCTGTTGTTCGACCAGAAGGAACTCTATACGATGTCATGGTCTCTGTAGACTCCTGGGAATACCCAACCGATTTCCTGGTAATAAATCCAAAAACCCGACTGGATGGACACCCGCTAATTTTAGGTAGACCTTGGCTGGCTACTGCCGATGCTTACATTGGTTGTCGGCAGGGAAATATGACAATAACCAGAGGACCAGATATTAAAAATCTAGTTCTATACCCTCCAGCACAGCCAAGTCTTACAATGATCAAAACTAACCCGCGCCCTGTGTCATACCTTACTGACAATATCAGATCCCCATTAATTGTACAAGAGGCTTTAGACTTTAAAGACCAAACAGAAGACGATGCCATCAATAACTTCATTAGTCAAATTGAATCTAGACCTCACACACAGTGTTTCATGATAGAAGCTGCATTCGATAGCGAACTAGAAGAAGACCCCTTGAAAGATACACATGACCAAACGATACCTGTGACTTCTGTCACCAATAGTAAAGTAGTGGAAATTGAACTCGGAAAAACTCTAAACATCAATGCCAACCTTATGCCGGACCAAGAAATAAAACTCATCCATCTATTACGAAAGTATCAAGAAGCATTTGCGTGGGATTACCCTAATATGAAAGGGATTGATCCCCAATTGTGCACCCACCATATTTATATAGAAAAAGATGCAAGACCTATCCGTCAACCACAAAGAAGACTCAACCCCCATCTAAAAGATGTTGTGAAAGCAGAACTTCAGAAGCTTTTAGATGTTAATTTTATCTACCCTATTTCTGATAGTAAGTGGGTCTCTCCACTTGTGGTTGTACCCAAGAAGAATGGGAAATGGAGGATTTGCGTGGATTATAGAGAATTAAACAAAGCCACACAAAAAGACCATTTTCCCCTCCCATTCATAGACCAAGTATTGGACACTTTAGCAGGAAAGAAATTCTTTTATTTCCTGGATGGCTTCAGTGGATACAATCAGATTCAGATTGCCCCTGAAGACCAGGATAAAACTACCTTTACTTTCCCTTGGGGAACGTTTGCCTATAGAGTTCTACCCTTTGGCCTACGTAATACTCCTGCCACATTCCAAATGGCTGTTCTTAGCATCTTTGCAGATTTAATAAATGATGGACTTGAAGTGTACATGGACGGCTTTACACCATATGGAGATGATTTTGATCCAGCTTTGGACACTCTAGAAAAAGTCCTACAGCGTTGCATTGCTACCAGGCTTTGTTTAAGCCACGAAAAATGTTATATGATGATGACTGAAGGGCTTATTCTAGGACACTATGTCTCGACAGCTGGCATTCAGGTAGATCCGGCCAAAATTCAAATGCTTTTGCTTATCCCCACCCCCACTACTCAAACAGAGGTACGCAACTTTCTTGGATTTTCTGGGTATTATAGACGATTTATAGAACATTATTCACACATTGCTGCACCTCTATATGCGCTAACTGGTAATGTTGATTTCTTGTGGACAGAAAAATGCGACCGTGCTTTCCAGGAATTAAAAAAGCTTGTATCAACAGCTCCAGTCCTTCGAGGACCAAACTGGAATCTACCATTTCAAATCTCATCTGATGCCTCAGATACAGCAATCGGTGCAGTCCTTGGGCAGGAGGACGATAAAAAACCATATGCTATCTATTATATCAGCAAAAATTTATCTCCTGCTGAATTAAATTACACTGTCACTGAAAAAGAATTCCTGGCTGTAATACATGCTGTCAATAAATTTAGACATTATATCACAGGCTATCTCGTTATTTTATATACAGATCATTCTGCTATTAAATATTTAGCAAATAAGCCTGTTACAAATGCCAGAGTAACCAGATGGTTGATCTTATTGCAGGAATTCGATATCACAATCAAGGATCGACCCCGCAAGGAAAACCCTGTAGCTGATTTTCTTTCACGAATACCAAAATCAATTGAAGCAGCAGCAGTAGAAGATCAATTTCCGGATGAGCACCTGTTTGCTGTTGCTGTTCAAACACCCTGGTATGCCGATGTTGCCAATTACCTTGCAGTAGGTAAGCTACCAAAACACTTAACCCCTAATGAACGTAAGCAGATTGTTCAGAAGAGTACTCGATTTTCGTGGATTAGGGGCTATTTGTTCCACACAGGGGCAGACATGCAAATCAGGAGATGTATTCGAGAAGATGAAATTTTCGACAGCTTAAAAGCTTGTCATAACGGACCATGTGGGGGACACTTTGCCGAAAAAAGAACAGCACATAAAGTATTGCAGACAGGATACTACTGGCCTACAATTTTTAAGGATTCGAAGAAATTTGTTCAAGCCTGTGACAGCTGCCAGCGAGCAGGACGACCTGGTCAGGCCGATGAAATGCCTCTCAGGCCACAATTAGTCATTGAACCATTTGAACGATGGGCTCTTGATTTCGTTGGACCCATCAACCCATCATCAAATCAGAGAACATATATCTTGGTAGCCACAGAATATGTTACCAAATGGGTTGAGGCCGAAGCATTGCCTAGAGCTACAAAAGATTCGGTAATACAGTTCCTATTCCATTTGTTTGTACATTATGGCCTTCTGAGAGAAATAATTACATATGGAGGACCACAATTCGCCGAAAACAAATTAGCTGCAACACTTAACAATTATCACGTCCAGCATAAGATTACTACCCCATATCACCCACAAGCGAATGGGCAAGTGGAAAGTAGCAATAAGGTAATAGAATCAATTTTAACAAAAACCATTGCTTCACATAGGCGTGATTGGGCTGCCCGACTACCTGAAGCACTCTGGGCTTATAGAACCACATGGAGAAGTACCACTGGTTATTCACCCTATCAATTAGTGTTTGGGAAACAACCTATTTTCCCCATAGAATTCGAAATCCAAACACTACGAACTGCACAGGAAGTTGGCCTAGATTTAAGTGAGGCACAAATCAATCGACTACAACAGATTAATGAATTGGACGAAATAAGGCTCTCTGCATTACAGAATACAGCACTTATTCAACAGCAGCGAGCTAAATGGCATGATGCACTTATCAAGAACAAAGTCTTTCACGAAGGAGACTGGGCTCTGTTATATGACTCTCGGTTTCAGGATTTCCCTGGGAAACTGCAGACTCGTTGGTTGGGGCCATACGAAATCCAGAAAGTACATGATAATGGGACCCTTACTCTGATCACAATCGACGGTTCTGGATATGCATTCAAGGTAAATGGCCACCGAGTTCGTCTCTATCGCAAGCCACTCACTCAGGAATCCTTCTGTCAGCAGCTACGTCAAGACACTGATATGGAAATTTTAGGAGAGGAAGTGAAATCTTCCTCACCTATAATTCAGTAAGCAATTCACTTTTCTACAACTTGTACATAAGCTTTTGTATATATGTTTTCATCGATTTCTTCAAAAGTTGCATTATGTGTGTCTTTGCTGTTCCTTTTTCAAAAAGGAACATCATCTGTGATTTTCTGCTGTTCCTTTTCAAAAAGGAACAGCATTTGTGATTTTCTGTTGTTCCTTTTCAAAAAGGAACAGCATTTGTGATTTTCCGCTGTTCCTTTTCAAAAAGGAACAGCATTTGTGATTTTCCGCTGTTCCTTTTCAAAAAGGAACAGCATTTGTGATTTTCTGCTGTTCCTTTTCAAAAAGGAACAGCATTTGTGATTTTCTGCTGTTCCTTTTCAAAAAGGAACAGCATTTGTGATTTTCCGCTGTTCCTTTTCAAAAAGGAACAACATTTGCAATTTTTCGTTGTTCCTTTTAAAAAAGGAACAACATTTGTGGTTTTTTGTTGTTCCTTTCCAAGAGGAACAACATTCGTGATTCTTTTTTCTGCTGTTCCTTTCAAAGAAGTGGCATCTTAAGTATTTGTTTGCATGAATTCTTCTCTGCTGTTCCTTTTTCAAGAGGAACACCATCAGCATGTTTTTCCTCTCTCTTATGATTTATATTGAGCATGCTTTTCAGCCCTGTTCTCTCCAGTCTGTAAGATACAGCTATGCACTTATGCAATGAACATAAATCATGACATACCGAAGTCAGTAGATCATAAATCGCTATCTTTATAAGGCCGAGTATTGATAAGAGGACAAGAGGAGGGACACACTTACTTCTCATCTTTGTTGTCATTGTCATATTACCTTTGCTCTGGTTGGTCATCTTTATCATGACGATTTCCCTAAAAGTTCTTGATTATTACTTAGGAATAAGAGCAGAGGATTTATGTCTTCCGATTGGGATGATAAGGCTTCTTCCACCATTCCCACTCTTAAGGAGTTTTGAACCACCCTTATGTGTAAATAAATAATAAAGAGCGCTTGAAAAAAAAAAAAAAAGAAAGAAGAAAAAGAAAATATGGTTTATCAATTGTCAAATGCAGGATAGGGGGTCTCATCAAGAGTCAGCCTACCATGATCATCAGGATGGAAGCGAAGTGGCATTCCCATTATGGCCACCACACTAGGGATATGGTCCAAAAGGTACAATAAATAAATAGACCTTGGAACAGGAGGTCTCATTACGAGCCGGCCTGCCCACGTTTCGCACCTTCCTTGTGAATGGCATTATGGCTACCTGGTTACCAAGCCAGCATAATGGCCTGCATTTTGACAAAATACTCTTCACAATACATAAAGGATCATGGTTCCCGGGGTGAAATAAACAACTCTGCCAAGGTTATGGACACCTGTCGGCAGCAGAGCTCTGTTAATGGTATTGAAGTCGTAATGTTTACACCAATCGGCATGATATTAATACTTCTTTGTCTCTTATACCCTATCAAAAATCATATTTTATGTCCCGATCCATATATCGCATGAACACTCATTACTCCCAATCATGGCAACGGAACTGACAATGACCGCAAGACACTTCGTACGATTGACAGACGTCCCATCCCCCGGCCTCGCATCATATCACGAAGGCTCTTATGTAAAACGCGATCCACCTTTTTGCCTCGATTTCGGTATTTCGTTGTCTATCTAAAACATGGCGTAATTTTATATGCTGTTCTTTTATGACTGGTTACACGATGGCTGCTGCTCCTCTATTTGACGGCTGGGGTAGCCTATCACATCGCGGGGGGGGAAGGTAATCTCATTACTCCACGAGTTATGTGTCAGCACACCATTCGGGGTAGATAGTGTACAAAGGAATGGCATGGTTTAACGGTATGATAATTCTATTTTACGCAAAGTTGCCATCCGCAATCCATTTTTGTTGCATACTCTGTTTTTTTTCGCGACGATCACCTTCTTTGCGTCTCAAAACAGCACAGGCAGTTGCTGTTCCATTGGAAATCCTTAGTGGAACCATGGGAGGAAAGGCAGTCCCAAGCGAACCTCAGGAATTGACAGTCTCTGCTGCTGCCCGAGATCTTGGAAAAGGCTGGATGGCTGAATTATTTCAGTCGCCTAAAAGAATCAAATGAAACAGTGGCGGTGGAATTTCTGCAAAATTTGCAAGAGGACTACTCCATAGTAAGAGAAAGGCGGATAGCGGTCACTAACGATGTAATTACAGAAGTCTCAGGACTACCAGCCACCGGACCTGTATGGACACTGAGAAAGGAGAGACTACAAAAGATCATGGAGATTTTTCAGGATGAAGGCCAAAGCTTGACAGTGAAGGGGAAGGGAGTTCTGCCAGCAACGTTAGGAGAACCCTGGACCGAACTAGCAAAGATAGTACAGAGCTACATTACTTGCGAAGGAAGGAAAGATGTGGTAAGACCACGTCATCTTAAACTCTTAGCTGTTTTGAAAGGAAAATGTTCTGTAAATCTGCCTGCACTTTTAAATTCACTATTGCATGATGCGGCCCGAAGCCTGAAAACGGCACAGCACGTAGACGCAGTTGTTAGCCACCATGGATTGATTCGATTGATAGTGAGCCATAGTCTCACTCAACAGCAGAGCAGCTAGGAGGAGCTCATTGCATTGATTGAGGGGGGATTGGCTGCACCATCCCCAAAACCTAAACATTCCTCTAGCACACCGGAACGATCAGAGAAACGCAGAGAAGTGGCAACAGGAAAACGTGTTGCTCCAAAACGTAAGCATTCTTCAAGTACACCGGAGCGACCAGAAAAATGCAGAGAAGTGATAGCAGAAAAACCTGTTTCTTGTACACCTGAACAACCTGAGAAACCAAGAAAATCAGTCCAGCTAGCTCGAATACGAGGGAGGCTGGAAAATATTTGAGAAAGCACCAGCCAACCAATTGAGATTATAGACGAACCTCCAGAACCAGAAGGAGGACCTTCCGAAGAAAGTGCTGGAAAATCTGGGGGCGAGGCTGAGCAAGCCGGAGAAGGAGGTGAGGAGGGAGAAGTGCACTCTGAAACAGAAGCTGAACACTCCAAGGCAGTCACTGAGCAGGACAATCGGGAGGAGGAAGTAGTACAGCCAGAAAGCAGCCCGCTGCGAGACCCTGTGGGTGAAGAAGAATTGGCCGCAATCCTGGCCAGTATGGGGGAATATGGCCAACCCTCCAGCCCAACAGGTCCTCCCGATGGACCTCCAGAGGAAGACATACCTGAGAATTCACATGCAGAAAACCAAGGAGAAGAAAACCCGCCCGTTCATGAGGAAGAAATAAGGGACACCAACCGGGAACAATCTGTTCCCGAGGCACCAGAAGAAATTTTAGACAGAGTAGGGGCAGATTTAAGGGCCAGTTGTAAACCCTCTGCTGAGGCAAGGGAAATTAAGAAATTAAGGAAGAAACAGCAGAGGCTGCTGAACACTATAGCCCGGCTCCGACAGCAAATTCGGATTCTGAAAGCCAGTCTGAGGATACGAAGGACCACAAGGAAAAGAAAGAGGACCACTGCAGCAAAATCCCGTAGAACAAGAAGACGAAGGACTTATAGTCGCCCTGTTGGTCGAAACCCGGCTGGAAGACCTGCTGCTATTCCAATTGTCACTGAAGAACAGACTGCTGTTCCAAATGACGCTGAGGAACAAACTGTTGTTCCAATTGTCACTGAGGAACAGACTGTTGTTCCAATTGACAATGAGGAACAGACTGCTGTTCCAATTGATAATGAAGAACAGACTGCCGTTCCAATTGGGGCAGAGGGACAGGATGATGTTCCATTAACAGAGGAACCACAACAACCTTTCATTTGTGTTAAGAAAGAAAAGGAGAATAAGGAGATCCAAACAGAGGCACTGCCCTCAGGGGTGATCCGGGTTCTGAACTCCAAACAGTATAACAAAAAGGTTCAGGTAAAACTCCCGGCCTCTACGGCCCTATGGAAAAAGGATCCAAAAACAAGAACCTTGCACAAGATGATGAAGCAAGCTCAGCAAGAAGCTGAACAGTTGAAGGAACAAACAGTCCCCCCAGAGAAATATGAAGAGTTGCAACAGCAACTTCGGGATATTAGTCAGTTCGAGAGCCAGGCCTTCGAAGGCTGGCAAAAGGAGCAAGAAAAGGTTGCAAAGGTAACTCGCCGATTAGATATTGTTGTTAGGCAGATGGACACTGTGTGTTCTTTGTATAATGATGTTCTGGCCTATAGGGCCCCTGCTAAAAACTATGCTTTATTTTTGCTTGAACGATATTTACGATTAAAGATAAAAGCTGTCAGGGCAGGTGCCCCTATACAAATCAATACTCTTAATGATTTCATAGATTGTTGCAAGAATTATGGAATTAAGATTCAAAGATTATTATGTGAATTTTACTTGCATAACCTCGTGCTAGACCAGGAAACTGATTTAAATCCTGGCCCTTTTGTTGGGGACATACAATTGCAAACCTTCGTTTCATTCGGGGTTAATCAGCTAAAATGGCTCAGGGATTATAACACTTTTCAGAGACAGGAAAATAGCCTAGACTTGTGGGTAAGAGCCGAGCCTAGAGACCCAGTGCTGTTATGGAGAGCACATAGGAACCTTATGAGAACCCCGGGGGTTATGGAGACATTAGGACCCATGCACGAGGACCTAATCCGACAAAATCTGGAATATTTTCTTACTATTAAAGACCTCGCCATCGATGCTGCAAAATTCCGATACTAGACTTCGAACCCAAACATCCAGCTCAGGGAACCACTCAGATATGAAAATTTTGAGCTAGCTGCCAGCCGATTGAACCTTTATGGCGAGCGTATTTTGCAAGCAGGGCCATCCTGGTTAGGGTATCGATTTCGTAGTCCAATCATTTGGCACCCTGCACCCGGATATCAGGCCTTGTATGAAATGCCTGAAGGTCAAACAAATCAGTTCTTTGATGATCTAGTTGCTCATCACGGTTGTAGGCCTCTACACGAGGTTCCCTCTCCAGCCTATTCTCTTACCGCCTTGCATGTCAACTATAATGTTTTCATGAGGGCATGAAACAGGGTAAGCAGGGGGGTGTGTGGAGCACTGGAAAGGTATGTTTTTGACAAACAATTTAGTGACTTTTTAGTAACAATTGTAACCCTTTCTGCATAATGAACTTAAAGAAATAAAGCATTTTAGTAGAATGTGTGAGAATTAGTATGGAAAGCTTAATCACTGATAATTGTTATTTTTCCATGCAGGAAAGGGTGGAAACGAAGGGCTGCCGTTCGAAAGGAAAAGACAAAGGAGGAATAACTGCTGTCCCTTTGGAAGGGAACCGGATGCGAACGAGATCAAACAGATCAAAGCAGAACGACCCAGGAAAGAAAGAAGGGTTATCAATTCGGCGGAACAGGGAAAGAAAAGCCAAGGATTAACGGCTTGGTGAATCCCTCAGGATCTTTGATCCTGAGGGATCGCTGTTTTGCTTATTTTTGCTATCTAGATACCTTCGTCGTTACTTTTATAAAAAGGAACAACATCGTTAAGAAAAGGGACTTCTTTTTCATATATGTAGCTGTGAATTTCAGACTCAACTTTGATCATCAACTCTCACTAAGACTTGGTTTGCTGTATATTTGTTGATGCATTAATATAAAAGACTTGGTGTTTATTTCATCTCTGCGTTTGGAGTAATCTAAGGCGGTGTACCATTGGAAGCTCAGGGCCCGGCTCCGAAGGACACTTGCTTTTGTATCAATATAATTTGGTTTCTGTGTGGTTTGTTTATCTTTATAGTTCTATAATCTGACATATTTCTTATATGCTATTCCATGCTCTGTTACGATTAATTCATTAATGGTTTCTTCAAGAGATTTATGTAGTGACTCTGTATTGTATGAGTGAATCTTTTCAGAGTTAATCGCATGTTATTAATCTAAGCCAACTGTTTCTGTTACAGAGCCTTCATATTGAATATTACTGTATTGTATTCATTCGAAATCTCAACTATTGGAATCCGGAAGTAATGTTATTCTATTTTGGAAACATATTCTCTTTAATCATCAGATTGCTATATTAGTGTGGTGTGTGAGTATATGGTTGATGCTTGCTGTTCCATAACTTATCAGTAAAGTATATTTCATCCAATTTGCTTTAAGAGAGAAGATTGCTATTTGATTGAATGTGAAGTTTAGTTCAATAGAGTAAGTTTAGTTCTGACTCGCGAGATTTAGTTTACTGGATTGCCGTTCCATTTACTGTTGTTCCATTTCCTGTTTGTTGTTCCATTTTACTTTCTGTCATTCCATTTACTTGCATTTGATGTCTTGGTGTGAGAGAAGGTCTAAGGCTGTAGTGAGCCTCAGCAGTCGCTGCCTAGCTCCCAGACCTATGGTTCATGCTCTAATTTCCTTTCCATCAGTTTCTAGAGGGATGGGTTATTGCTTCCGCACCCTTGACTGATAAGCTGCCTTGTGTGATTTTATTCTTTTAGAGCAATTTAGTCGTAAGTTTAGCATCTGTTTACTCTTGTATTTTCTGAACACTGTACTACTAAACATTACTCTGACGAATAGCCTCGGATTGAGATACTCTTTGCAATAACAAAGCGTTCCCGGATTGACTTATTAATGTAGGATAACTAGAGGTGAAAAAGACCCTTGTTACAGCTCTACAGACTCTAAATTTCTATTAATTCTAAATTTTACACAAAGACTAGAATCCTTATATATTCAAACAAAGGTAATTCATGAACATAATTACATGAAATTCTATTTCATTTCACAAATGTGTACATAAATTTCTACTCATAAATATGTGTTCCTCTCTATAGTTTTATTTAACATTCATTTGGCCATCCTCTTTTCCTCACACTTACTCTATTTTTTATTGTTCATAGGCTTACAATAGATATAATTTAGAAACATCACAGATTTTTCTAGATTTTAAAATCACCCCATAAATCATATTTTCCTAACTCCTAAAATCACTCAATCTATCCTTAGAATCACTCCATAAATCACCCTTAAATCTCTTGTTCTTTTTATGATAATTAAAGAAACCAAAATTATTTATAATAAGGAATTATAATTCCTTCTCCATGTCAAACCCCCTTTGAAGCTTTGTCTCCAAAAGGATTTGATAGTTTTGGGAGTGAGAATGCTCTCGATTCCCAAAGTAGAAAAATTTATGACCTCCTAGACATAAGCCTTTGAAATAACAATCCTCATGGATCCCACATCTTGTTCTGCGGATTTCCATGCATTTTGACTTCAAAATATTTCAGATTCAACTGGATGTTATTGTTGATTGTTTGCTTCCTTCACTATATCTTCTTTTGGGATTTGTCTTCATAAGTTCCCATAGCTCATTTATTTCGATATCCAACTCATCCATTTGTGGTTGGATCTTCTCTTTCATATGATTATCATAAATCTTATACCACTCTGCTTTGTCATACATCTTCCAACAAATGCTTAAGAAATTTATATGCCTTCTCCATTGTTGCTCTACAACAGATTCATTGTTGTCTTCTTCAAAATTCTCCATTTTGATTTCATATTTCATCTCAACAATACTTTGTTGCATTTCCTCTTCATTTATGCCACTATTTTATTGCACTTTGAGTTTCTCCTCAAAATAAACTAAGCTTGCAAATTGTATGTAGTCCTCACTACATGTATCCTTTTTCATCCATTCCTCTAATAACCTTATTTCTTCCTCAAAATATCTAAACATTTTCTTTCAATGTTGTACTTGAGACTCGATTTCATCTTAAGTGTATGCTTCCTCTACATCTTCAACATGTTCTTCCTCTTCTTCAATAATTGGTTGATTAGAATGATTGATGAATCCTATCTGCTTTAATTTGATAGGTAGATCATCATCAACTTTCACAATGTAGTCAACTATCATGTGTAGTATTTTATTATAACACTTGTACCCTTTGCTTCTCTAGAGTACCCTAAGAAGATTCCTTCATATACCCTAACATCAAACTTTCCCAATTTCTCGTCATTATTTTTAATATAACACTTAATGTGGAACACTTTCAAGTGTTTATTGATGTTGGTTTTCCATGCCATAAGTTATAGGGCGTCTTGTCATAATTAGGCCTGAGATGTGCTTTGTTTAGTATGTGAATTGTTGTGTGAATAGATTAAGTTCAATAGGTATGTGGTATGTTTCTTTCATGCATCATAACTCTAGCCATTTGTTGTACTGACTAGTTCTTCCTTTCAACAACTCCATTTTTTTGGGAGTGTATGCAGTAGTATATTGTCTCCTTATTCTATGTTCATGACAAAAATCTACAAATTCATTTGATGTGAAATCTCCTCCTCTCTCTAATCATTTGTGCTTTAACTCATAGCATGTTTGGTTCTTTGTTGTTGAAAAATGGCAACAAGAAATGCTAAAAATAGAAGTGATAAAAATAGCACTGCTAAAAATAGCAGTTTGGATACTAGTGCTAGATTGGGCAATAGGGAATGAAAAATGGAAGTGCTAAAAATAAAATTCTATTTTTAGCAGTTTAATATGGATTCCTATTTTAGTCAGTCCTTGGACTAGAAATAGGAAGTAAAATTCGAATTTGATATTAACAGTAGTTTGTAAATTAATTAATTAATTCATCTTGAGTTAATTAGTTAAGGAAAAACAAACTTGAAGTCTATGTGAGGACATGCAACAGTTTATCTATTAATTGAGGAATTTATCCATCAGTTAAAGAGATAAGGATGAGTTGTAATATTGAGTTGTAATTAGTTGGCTCAATTAACTGAGTCAAGTCCAGTTAGATTAATTTAATAGTTTGTTAAATTAATGAGAGTTCAGTTAGTTAATGCTTGCATGCATGTAACTATTGTATTTCAGATAACTGAGTATTCACTCATGGATAACTCATGCATGTCAGTTCAGACAGAGACCCAGTTGAGATTAGAGAAGGGACAATGTACTATTAGTTGGATGAATATTTTTCCAATAAAGGAAGCTCATCCATGATGAGGATTTATCTCCTTCAGGACTGCGCAGTTAGATCAGAGGTTAGTGAGTATGTGAAGAGGCCAATTCACACATGTGGCTTCACTGGACCCCAAGAAAAATTGTGCAAAGAAATAGGAGGCTTGGAGGGCAGAGGAGAAGGTTTGAGACAAGCCTTTGACTGTCTATGAGCAGCAAAGGGATTGCAGAGAGAGAAGGATAGCTTGTGAGTTGATTCTTTTTGTAATCCAGACTATATTTCCACTTGTATGATAATACAGAGTTGGGGTTTTAGGCTGAGGCTTTCCCCGGGTTATTTCTTCTGTGTTATGTGTGATTGCTTCTCATTCTCAGTTATATGTGTTCTCATTGATCGTGCTCATATGTGATTAAGCTTCCGCAAAGTTTATGGTAGAAGTAGATCTTGTATTTTGCTTTAGTATATTGCATTATCAGGTGATCTACAGGTAGGAATTTCTACATGGTATCAGAGCTAGCTGATTTGTGGAAAAATTCTACATTTGCTAGTGCTTTGAATAACTTGAATTTCTCAATGCTTCTTATCTATATATCAAGAAGGATACCTGTGTTAGTCTGGAAAATTAGTCAATCGCTAACATGAAGTAATACTCACCTCCAAGTTATTTTGTTATAGAAGGTCCACATAGGTCCATATGTACTAGCTTAAAAGGCTTGCTAGTTGATAGTTGATCTTTAATCTTGAAAGAAACATGAACTTGTTTCTCCATTTGACTGAATTACAGATACGATTTTATGGCTTTGTGATTTTGGGCAGGTCTCTTATAGCTCTCTTTTTGTTGAGTCTAATGATATAGTTGAGGTTTAAATGCCCTATTCTTCTATGCCACAGCCAACACTCATCTTGTTTCCTCGAATGACATTCTTTACTATATTCCTTCAAAATATATACAATGGTTTCTATTCAGATTCCATTGGCTAGTATCTTTCATGTTTTAGTTAACTCTATTTCCAATTCCCGAGCCTTAAAGATGACATCATATCCTCTGATGCACACTTGGCTCACACTCAGCAATTTATGTTTCAGTTCAACCACAAATAATACATCATATGCTTTGCCTCTACCATTATTCAAGCTTACTCTACCTTTTCCCATTATTTTCCCTAGTGCATCACTATCAAAGGTGACATTGCCAAATTTGTTTCCATTTAAAGTCAAAAACTTGCTCTTGTCTCTAGTCATATGTTTAGAGTAATCGTTGTTCACATACGCTAATTGTTCTAATTATGAAAATCAAGAACTAGACTACACTTATTGGTTTCCTTCTCCTCCTTTTTATTTTTCCACAACATGGATTCCTCTATCCTATGATTTTCCTAAGACTATGGTTTGAAGTTTATGAGTTGGCATTCATAATACTTATGTCCAAAATTGTGGCAACAACAATATTTAGTGACATCAAAAAGTAGGGAAAATGGATTATTGTTCTTACTTATGTTTGTCCTTGCATTTACAATTTTTTTGCTGACTTCATTTATTTTCTAACTTCTTGTTTCATTCCTTCTGATATATGTAGAATTTCTCACCGTAGAGCGCCTGATAATGCAATATACTAAAGAAAAATACTTGATCTACTTCTACAAAAAAACTTGTGGAAGCTTAATTGATTTTGAGCAAGATCAAATAGAACACATATAACATAGAATGAGAAATCAATCACACATGAACAAAAAAGAATACTCTGGGGAAAGCCTCAGCAAAAAACCCCGATATCTGTATTATCATACAAGTGGAAATATCTCAGGATTACACAAAGCTTTAGCTCACAAGCTATCCAGCTCTCAGTACAATCCCTCAATGCTGCTCATAGACTGAATAGACACAACATATGCCTTCCCTAAGTCCTCCAAGCCTCCTATTTCCTTACACAGTTTCTCCTAGGTCCTCTGGCTTTTGCCTGTGTGAATTCACCTCTCACACAACTCACCAAACTCAGAAATAACTACGCAATCCTCAAGGAATGAATTCCTTCTACATGCAAGAGATATCCTCAATGGAATATTCCTGCAATTGATAGTACATTGTCCCATCCTCTGATCTCAACTGGGTCTCTGACTGAACTGACATGCATGAGTTATTTATGAGAGAATATTCAGTTATCTGAAGTACACTAGTTACATGCATGCATGCATTAACTAACTGAACTCACAATAAGTTCTACAAACTGTTGGAACTAATCTAACTAGACTTGACTCAGTTAACTGAGCTAACTAATTACAACTCAAAGTACAACTCAGCCTGATCTCCTTAATTAAGGGATAACTTCCTCAATCAAAGGGATAACTGTTGCATGTCTTCACATAGACTTCATGTTTGATTTTCTCCAACTAATTAACTCAAGATGAATTAATTAATTATTTTTCAAACTGCTGCTAAGATCAAATTCAAATTTTAATTCTCAAATTTAATTCAGGGACTAACTAAAATTGGAACATATCCCGAAATGCTATTTATAGCAATGTTATTTTTAGCACTTCTACATTTAGCATTTCTTGTTGCTATTTTCAACACTCCCTCTCAACAATAAAGGGATTATCTGTCACCCCAATCATGTCTCTTTAGAACTTGAATTTGCATTTTGACAATGCCTTAGTCAAAATATTTGCATCATGTTCCTCAGTCGAAACATACAACAACAAAATGATCCTCTTTACCCAACAGTCACGAAGATGATGATACCGAATATCGATGTGCTTGGACCTGTCATGAAATACTGGATTCTCAAAGAGTTTGATACAACTCTAATTATCTCAATAGATCACAGTTGGATCCATCCTCTGATCAAACAATCCAACTAGAATTTTCAACATCCAAATGGCCTCACATGCTGCCTGACTGGCAGCCATGTATTCAGCCTCTGCTGAGCTAAGTGCAACTGACCTCTATTTCCTATTGTACTAAGAAACTGTAGCTGAACCAAGGTTGAAAATTCATCCTGAAGTGCTCTTTTGATCTGATGGACTCCCTGCCCAATCTGCATCTACGAAGCCCTGAAGCTTCACTCCCTCTGTCCGTCTGCACCATAATCCATACTGAGATGTGCCTCTGAGGTATCTCAGCACATGCTTCGCTGCCTTCCAAAACAGCTTGGTAGGCTGAACCATAGCTTGACTCAGCTGGTTCACCACAAAGCACAAATCTAGTCGTGTGTTCACTAAATACATCAATGAACCCACAAGCTATCGATAAACAGTAGCAGCTACTACCTCACCTGAAGTAGCATCCTCCTTCCTCCAGTTACCTGCTAGAGGAGTCTGCATGGGCTTGAACTTCTCCATGTGGAATCCCTGAGTATCTCATTGGCATACTTGCCTTGAGACACAAACACTTCCCCATCCTTCTGCCACACTTCCATGCCTAGAAAGTAGTGCACGAGACCCATGTCTTTCATCTCGAACTCTCTTGCAAGGTCCTCCTTGCAAGACTTGATCAACTGATCATCACCTGTCAATATCAGATCATCAACATAAAGAAAAATGATCAATGGCTTACCTTCTACCATGATGTGGTAAAGGTTCGCATCTGCTTCACTCTTTGTGAAGCCCAACTTGGTGAAATAGCTGTTGATCCTGATGTACCAAGCACGAGGTGCTTGCTTCAGCCCATACAAATCTCTCTTGAGTTGGCACACATGTGACTCACAATCGAAGGTCTCAAATCCTTCCGACTACTCTATGTACACCTCTTCCTCAATCTTGCCATTGAGGAACATAGTCTTCACATCCATCTGATGGATCTTCCAACCCATCTGTGCTGATAGTGCCAACATCGATCTGATAGATGAGTACCTTGCTACAGGAGAAAAAGTCTCATCATAGTCGATCCCCTCGACCTGTGAGAAACCATGGGCAATGAACCTTGCCTTATGTTTCTCCACACTCCCATCAGCTGCTTGCTTTACCTTGTAAAGCCATCGGGAACTCACTACTGACTTGTTATATGGTCTTGGAATAACATCCCAAATGTTGTTCCGAACTATGGAGTCATACTCCTCCACCATAGCATCAACCTAGACTGGTTGCTGCACTGCTTCCTCGAAGGAAGATGGTTCGGACTCTATACATTCCCCAACCAGGGCCATGTAACCAGTGTATCGCTCAGGTGATCTCCTATGTCTGCGCTGAGAGGATGGTTGTCCCACATTCTCTCTCGCATCCATCACCAATCTGTCAGCTTCCCTTGAGCATTTCCACCCATCTCTGGAAGACTCTGCATGAGTGGATGTCTCCACTCCTGGATCCTCTGCATGCGGCTACTCCGCATCAGTTTGAGGCTCCTCCTCCTTAGGAACCAAAAGTTCCTCCTCTGCATGCAACTTGAGCTCCCTCTCAAGAGAAACTCGCATGGCCTTCTGCTCGTCGAACTTCAGATCTCTGTGTACCAATGTCCTCTGACTGGTAGGCAAGAACATCTGATAGTTGTGGGGTGTATCAATGTACCCAACAAGTATCCCCAACTCAACTGTTGGCTCTAGCTTCTTCCGGGCATCTTTGGTCACATGGAAATAAACCGATGATCCAAAGATCCTGAAGTGACTCACATCTAGTCTCTTCTTGGAGAAAGCCTCCACTGGTGTCTTCATCCCCAATATACGATGCGGGCTTCTATTCTGCAAGTATACTGCTGTATTACATGCCTCATCCCACCAATGAAGTGGTAGGCCTTGGTCATGCAGCATTGCCCGAGCTGCTCCCACAATCATTCTATTCTTCCTTTCGACCACCCCATTCTGTTGTGGGTTATGGGGTGCCATCAACTCCCATTTAATTTATTCTGCTGCACAAAAGTCCTTAAACTGTTGGGAGACATACTCTCCACCATTGTCGCTTCGTAAGGCCCTTATTTTCTTTCCAGATTCTTTCTAAACCAAGGCTTTGAACTCACAAAACCTTGAGAAGGTTTGATCCTTCTTCTACATGAAGTAGATCCAACATCTATGAGAAAAATCATCAATAAAAATAACATAGTACCTTTGTTTAACAATGGAGGCTATCGAGAATGGTCCACACACATCTGTATGAACTCGCTCCAGGATTGCTCTAGCTCGACTGTCTCGATCCTGAAAGGGAGATTTTGCATACTTACCCAAGGTACAACCTTTGCATGTATCCACTTGCTCTAGTTTACCCTTGGGAAGTCCGATAGAAATCTGCTACATGATCTTCAAGGCCCCATGGTGCAAGTGGCCCAATCTTCTATGCCATAGCTCGCCAATATCTTGGCTTTGCACCAACTCTGCTTTGGAACTCAAGTAGCACAGTCATCTACCTCCAACTTGTAGAGATTCTTTACTCAAATCTCAATCCTCTTGGTCTGTCCAGTGCCAATGTGCCTCAGGAATGCCTTTCCTTTACTAAAGACTACACCGTAGCCTTTGTCTTCCAATATTGCGACGAACAGCAGGCTCTTCTTCAGACCAAGCACATATTTTACATCATTCAGGGTGAGAGGAGCTCCATGCTCCCTCTGAAACACAACTGTACCTTCACCTGAAACATGGTACTTTCCATCATCGCCCATCTCTATGCGCATCTGGAGGTCCTTCTCCTCCAAGGTACTGAACAAACTCTTGTCGTCGGTCATGTGGAATGAGGCTCCACTGTCCAGGTACCAAACACAACCCACAATCGATGAAACCATGCATGCAATGAGGGTGAAATCCAATTCGAACTGTGAGGCCAGTGCCTCACCATCTGATCCTTTTGAGGGTCCCTTCTTGTATTTATTTTGTGGACAATTTGTAGCATAATGGCCCACCTCATGACAATGAAAGCATCGCGCTTTCAATTTGTCAATCTTCTTCCCACCATAGAAAGAACTCGATTTGGAATGGGACACCTTCGCTTTCCCTTTCCTCGCCTTACTCACTAAGGCTAGATTTTCTTCATCATCATGCTTTGATGAAGATCCATCCCTTGTGCTTCTCCTTATCTCCTCGTACATAAGAACTGACCACAGTCATTCCCAATCTGGCAATTTCTCTCTTCCATTTACTAAGTCTTGGTAGCTATGCCAGCTTTTAGGAAGACAGAGGAGAGCAAGACTCACCATGTCATCATCGGCTGTTGTGATTCCTACACTTCCAAGCTCATCCCTGTAGGTGGTGAGCTAGTTTAAATATGTAGAGATCGTGTCGCCCTTTTCACACTTGATTTTCTGAAGCTTGTCTTTCAGCGCCAACTTCCTCTGATCATTGTTGTTCTGATATAGATCCTTCAATGTTTTCCACATTGAAAATGATGTCTCCTTCCCATGGAGACTCGAGACAATGTGGTCTCGAACTCCCTCCAGAAGGATCCTCCTCGCTCTAGCCACACATTTCTTCCATTCTGCCAATTCTTGGGCATTAGCAGCTACTGGCTTGGGGACTTCTTGATCAATGAAGTCCTTCAAACCGTTGTCCTCTAATACTGCTTCCATGCGATCCTTCCAGGCTATATAATTCGAGCTGCCATCCAGGGCATACTCGAGTCTCAAACCGTTGAACGCCATTGGTGAAATTTGAGATGTGATAAGAATTCAATTTCTATAATCAGGAACTTCAAACTTCAAACTTCTCCCTTCCTTGTATATTGTTCTCTACTTTGATCACCTTTGCTCCGATACCATGTAAAATTTCTCACTGTAGATCACCTCATAATGCAATATACTAAAGCAAAATACTTGATCTACTTCTACAAACAAACTTGTGAAAGCTTAATCGATTTTGAGCAAGACCAAATAGAACACATATAATAGAGAATGAGAAATCAATCGCACATGAACACAGAAGAATACTCTAGGGAAAGCCTCAGCTAAAAACCCTGCTATCTGTATTATCATACAAGTGGAAATATCTCCGGATTACAAAAATATTTAGCTCACAAAGCTATCCAGATCTCAGTACAATCCCTCATTGTTGCTCATAGACTGAATAGACACAACTTATGCCTTTCCTCAGTCCTCCAAGCCTCTTATTTCCTTGCGCAGTTTCTCCTGGGTCCTCTGGCTGCCACCTGTGTGAATTCACCTCTCACACAACTCACCAAACTCAAAAATAACTGCGCAATCCTCAAGGAATGAATTCCTTCTGCATGCAAGAGATATCCTCAATGGAATATTCCTACAACTGATAGTACACTACCCCATCCTCCGATCTCAATTGGGTCTCTGACTGAACTGACATGCATGAGTTATTTATGAGAGAATATTTAGTTATCTGAAGTACACTAGTTACATGCATGCATGCATTAACTAACTGAACTCACAATCAGTTCCACAAACTGTTGGAACTAATCTAACTGGACTTAACTCAGTTAACTGAGCTAACTAATTACAACTCAAAGTACAACTCATCCTGATCTCCTTAATCAAGGGATAACTTCCTCAATCAAAGGGATAACTATTGCATGTCTTCACATAGACTTCATGTTTGATTTTCTCCAACTAATTAACTCAAGATGAATTAATTAATTATTTTTCAAACAGCTGCTAAGATCAAATTCGAATTTTAATTCTCAATTTTAGTTCAGGAACTAACTAAAATTGGAATGTATCTCGAAATGCTATTTATAACAAAGCTATTTTTAGCACTTCTATATTTAGCATTTCTTGTTGCTATTTTCAACAATATATGCTTTGTAGTTCACAACATTATGGCCAATTTTTTTGCACAAAAGACAATATCCATAGAAGAAATTTTCATACTTGGTAAAAGATGGTTCTTGTGAATATGATCTCTTTGACATCTTATAGTTTTGTCTTTTGAAAAAATAAGGCTTCTAGTAACTTATTGCTAGCTTGTCAAATATTCTTGTGTGTTGTAACCGAGTAAGATTTTTCATTTTTTGCTCCTGAGGAGGATTTATCTTTTGTTATTGTTGAGTAGTGTTGTTCCTTTGTTCTTGTTGAGGTGCATTGTTTCCGTGTTATTTTTGAGGTGTGTTGTTGAAATCATTATACTTTAGGTGCTAATTGTTGTCATTATCTCCTATGAATACTTTAGTGAAGTTGACGGTGTTTTTATCCTCTGTCTTTTGCTTAGTGGTTTCTCCTTCATAGCCCAAACTAGATTTCATAGGCGAAAATATATGAGTATTTAATATCTCATCCAACTTTTTAGACCCGCAATATGTTTAAAGTTCATATTTAACTCAACTTGTTCTTTCTCTAACTTCTTTCTCGTAACAACTATTTCTTCTTTCAGTTTCTCACATTCTTTCCCTTTCTCTTTTAATTGTTGTAGTAGGATGTCTTCAACCTTTTTTTTTCTCTTGTAACTCAACCTTTAATTGGAGAAGCTCTCATACTTAGGCTCTTCTTTAACATATTATTCAAAATTTCCTTTTATTTTCTATTCTTTTGTTTGAGTCCGTCAATTTTTTCTAAAGAATTATTTAGCTCTTCTTTAAGGTAAACTTCACCCTCTTATTCTTCACTCAACTCAAAATCATTAAGTTTTTCATATTAAGATTTTAGAGCCATAAGCATAAATTCACTAATTCCTTCTTCATCAGAAGATTCATTTATATCACCAGAGGAATTGTTATCTTCTTGTGTATACAATACTTCTTTTTAAATATTCTCATTCTTTATTCTATTATATTTGTTCTTTTATTTACCTTTTGATTTATTTCTTACTTTTTAAAAGGACATTTTGAGGCGTAATTACCTACTCTTCCACAATTAAAGCACTTAAAAAGAAGCGTGTATTTATACTTACCAGTCCCTTTCTTCAACCTTCTCACAAATTTTGCTTCTTATTCATCTGAGTCTGAACATGAGCACTCCTGGACTTCTGTAGATTTATTATTTGTTTTGAATGTTTCATCCCTTATGGTTGATTTTCCTTTTGTGATCATCATTTTGTAGGATGTTAGAGAGCCAAGCAATTCATCCATTATTAGTGTTTTAATGTTAGAAATTTCTTCAATCATTGATAGTTTGGGATTTAACTTAGCAAGGAGTGATCTCAACACTTTTTGGACTATGGTGGATTCCTTAAAGGTTTCATCAAGACCTCTCATAACATTTACTATTTCACAAACTCGAAGAAAGAATTTTTCTATATCTTCATCATCACTCATTCTCAATGACTCAAACTGCATTTTGTAATTTGTAATTTAGCCATTTTTACTTTACCATTTCCTTCATGAATGTTTTTAGTTTATCCCACATTTTTTTAGTAGCCTTACAGTGCATTACTTTTACAAATTCTAATTTAGCTAGTCCACTTAGGATAGCATTCACGGCTTTGGTATTGCATGAAAAGTCCAATTTATCATCATTATTAACAATGATGGGTGGTTTCTCATACCCATACTCTATTGCACCTAGAACATCTACTCAAAGGGACATCAAATATGTCTTCATTCTAACTTTCCAAGAAGTATAATTAGTACCAGTAAACAAAGGATCTTTGCTTATAGAACACCCTTTATCACTAGCCATTACTATGAGTTAGATCTTCCTTTCAGATGTTAATTTAAAGATAGTATTTAATCCATACATATATATACACACGTAATTTTAAAATGTTCAAGGTATTTCCATATGAAAAAATAAGTGTGCAAATAATAATTTTAGAATTAATATTATCAATCAATATATGATAATACTAATGATCTCCTAATTTAATCCAAACAATAGTCATATTGAGGTTGGAAAGTGATAAAGAGAAATGTCGGTATTGACTTGACTTGAGTGGGCATATGGATCAATAATTTGCCTGCAATTTTTTTCGTTACACGAAAAAATCGCGGGTGGAAATTCTCAAATTTTAGCGAATAAATTGGGTGGAAATTTCTGTAATAGAATGGAAATCGCAATATTATGAGATTCCAACGTATTGTACTTCAAATCTGGTGGGAGAAAAACACAATATGATCAGATTTTAATGAAAAATGGCTGATGTGACTTGACCTGAATGAAGAAAAAAGAAAGAAAGAAATTATTTTAACGTCCACGAGGCTAAAGATAGCCTATGGGACAGATTGCTTCTTCATCTGCTTGAGGTATTCGACCCTTTTTCTGTGAAGCTTCACAACAAATGCTCCCATCTTCTCGACAAACCCCTCGTTAAATAGATTATCCCAAGAGCTAGCTGCCAGCATATCTGCATAACTTTCCTTGTTGTCTTTGAAGGCCTCACATTTTAAAATGAAATGTTTTTCTGTTTCCACTTTTCCGGAAGAACAAAAAATTCATACCCTTTCCTCCCACACTTCCTTTGGCCTTTTCCAATGCCTTGTTTCACAACGGAGTTGATGAGAATTAGTCCTTAACTAAGCAATAAGAATTTTGGCTCTCCAAGAGATATTGGCCTCTATGTATGCTTTTGGTTGATGATTATGAGTGGGATTAAACACTTCAATATAGTAATTTTTCTTTCTTCCTAGCTCCTTATCCCAAGTACGTTTGTGGAACTTTTCCATAACAAAAGCTTTTATCTCTTTGCTGTTTATTGGACACGCGTTCAAGCAAATACCCCATTTACTAAACCATTTGTTATTTTGCTACATCCAAGTTTTTTTGCTCTTGCACAATCTATCATTAAAGACAACCTTAGGTCATCTACCCTCTTCCATTTGCTCAATTTTTTTTAAATACCTTATGACTCGCACCATAGCAATTGCTTCAATAAGAGCAGTCCTTGTTTCACTTAACAAAATATCATAAGGAACTGCACTTTTTATCTTAAATTTGTTTGTAATCAAACGCTTCTAAATTTTCTCAATTTGTCTCCACTGCATGTCGGAGGTACTGCTAGCCCACAGTTCACAACCATAGAGAATCACCAGAATCACTAGAAGCCCAAAAAGAGTTTGAGTGGTCTTCTAGTCCCATAACTCTGCCTCTCTACACCTATTTTGAAAAGCATAAAATGCTTTCCAACCCCCCAAAGTTCTTTTCTTTCTACAACCATTCCAGCTTAGATATTTTTTGAAGTCAATTCTGAGGTATTTGTAATCCACAACTTCTTCCAGAATGTTGCCTTCAAAGTAGAACTTATGATGGTTATGTACTTGCATCCCCGTGCTTCTACAAAAATGATCAAGGGATAGTAAGTGCTCTTGCAAACCAAGAGCCGATTTAGCAATCAGAATAAGGTCATCTACATACAAAAGAAGCCACCATCACCCCCTTGCGAATTTAACCACTCCTCAAGCTTGTCGATATATAAACCAAAAAGGGTAGGAGACAGTGGGCAACCTTGCTTGACCCCGATATCACTTCTAAAACTTTCAGAAATGCCTGCTGAAGTTCTAATTTTGACTTTCACCTCTTCATACAGCCTATGCACAGCTGCTCTCAAATGTTTAGGAACCCCAAGTTCCTCCATTCTCTGCCAAAGTTTATCCCTAGGAATTGAGTCAAACGCTTTTCTGAAATCAACAAAGCAACAAAAGACTTCTTCCTCTTTCTCCCAAAATTTTTCAATGATGTGCCTTAAAGTTATGCAATGATCAACTGTGGAATGCTTAGGTCTAAAACCTGCGTGCCCTTTAGCACGCTTATCTCTTTCTTCTGCCCACTTGCTAATTTTGTTTTCTAGCATGCTTCCAAATAGCTTTGCAAACAAAGGGTTTATCATGATGGTCCTATAATTGGAGGGATTATTGACGTCACCGCTCTTGAAAAGAGGTATTGCCAGACTAGTTGTCCAATTTGTGGGGAGCCCTTGTTGTATGATGTTGTTGAAGATTTTTGTAATGTGAGGTGCAAGAATCTTTGAGCCCCACTTTAGATATTCTGCTTGGAGTTTAGCTAAGTCTTTTGCTTTTCCAACACCCAACTTCTTGATACCCATCTCTACCTCTTGTACCGTGAAGAGTTCAGTATCAGTGTTGACCAAGGGGGGAGGGTCAACCTTGGGAACCTGCTCATAGAGTTGTCTTGCATAGTCAAACCATTTAGAAGTTGTAATATTATTTCCAATTTGTATCTTTTTCGGTTGGAGCTCCTTCCAAAATAATTTGGGATTATTTTTCCCAAGGAAGATTAGTTCTTCCCTCCTTGAAACCATGAAATCAACCTTTTTCTTGCTTAATAACTGCTTGTAAGATTTGAGCTTTATGTTATCCTTGTTTGACTCTTTCCACATTCTCCTTGCCTTTTTTGCATTCCTTGTCAAACCAAGCATTAACCGGAAAGCAATTTGTTTCAGACTTCTTAATTTTTGTTCTTTTGCACTTTGCAAGTGCGCATTGAATTAAATGTGTTAATTCATGACTATGAAGGCTGTGAATTGTAATTTTCTCCTTCTCAAAGAGCCTCTCTAGCGTCATTTTGAAGGTATTACAATTTTTTGGGGTCAAAAGAATTCTGCCCTGTGGGAGATTTTGTTGGACATGCTGAATTTTTGACTCTAATTGTTTCTTTCCAATCCAAGAGAAACATAAATAAATTGGCTTGTGATCTGATTTCAAATCCCACAGCTGATCTCCAACCAAAACTTCTTCCATTTTCTCACACAAACCATGCGAGCAAATTACATAATCTACCACACTTGCTCCATTGTAAGTATTGCAAGTGAAATTATCAGACTTTGCCCATCTAGTCAAGCCATTACAAATGACTAAATCAAAGGCCCCACATAGAGTAAGCAATTGTTCACCAAAGAGATTGCAGCCCTTGTCCTCTGAAATTCTTTCCCGCTGATGATTACTTTCCTGTAAGCCAAATAGGGTCACAATCATCTTTACAACAAAGAATGCTAGCTTGCTCACTTGTAGTCCTAGCATTGAAATCACCCACTATAAGGACTTCACCTAGCTAAGAATATGTTGCAATATCCGCTTTTAAAGCTGCAAATGGATCTTTGTGGTCAAGCCCTCTACCTTTGTAGATTTTTGAAACCTGTGGCACAAAATAGCATGCTGCAATTCTGATGTGGTTTCCATTTTCTGATATTTTAAACCAAATGAATTGCTTATTTGAGTCTTCTTTTTCTAACTGAATGAGACGACCTTCTTTCTCCCTTACTAAAACCATGATACCCCGTGCCCTTTGCCATTCCCTGCTGCCTTGTTCCACACTGCCATCTTCCAGTATCCTTCAAACAAAGGTGTCTTGCACCCTTCATGCTCATGTGTTTCTATGAGGCAAATTATGTCTCTATTTTCCGCAATAGGCCCTAACCCAAGTCCTCGTCTCCATGGGTAACCTCTGCAGTTCCAACAAACTAATCTTAAGGAAACCTGGGTATGACTTGATTGCTATTTATTTTGACATGCAAGACTCACATTTGAGTCTTTGTCCCTGTTTTCCCATATCGACCTTGCTTTCTGATTTCCTGTTGAAGAGTTTGTTGCCTCTTCTTTATTACCATCTTTATGCTCTATTCTATAAGGAAGTCCCAATTGCGCTATCACAGCTTTGCCTTTATAAATCCATGCTCTTTTTCCTTCATCTCTTGCTGCCCTAACCTTTAAAATTTCCTCCCTTCTTTCCTCCTGTTGTTTTACAGTTAAATCTTCTTCTAGGAAAAAACGAGAACCCCTCAAGAGATGTTTCTTGCTTAGAATAATATATTTATCATGCAAGCTAGGCATACTTACTTTTATGGGCCTGGCTCTCTCCTCGTTAAACTAACCCACCCTCCATGCTTGGCATATTTGTCCTTGCCATAACAACTTGTCTTTCAAGAAGTCTCTTGCAAGGTCAAGAGTACATTCATTTTTCCCATAGTCTTTCACCCCTTTAATAATTATGTTTGTTGCCCTATTTTGTCTTTCCTTGCATTCACTATCTTGCATGTTGTCAACCTAGATATTTGTTTCTCCTTCCTTATTAGCAGAATTGCTAATAACTTGAGCCCAAGTTTTGGAAACTTTGGTGGAATCTTCTTTCGTTTCTTCTCTTGCATTCTCTTCATGGTTGTTTATTTGGGCAATCATTTTCCCTTTATCCTGGGATGATTTCACATTCACCACCTCTGTACTTTCCACTACAGATTTCTTTATGTTTTGCACATCTGCCTTCATGCGTTGCCATTCTGTCTTCCCTATCAGGAGAGCTTCCTATAGCAATGCCACTTGTTCTTTTAAAATTTTATTTCTTTCTACTAACGCCTTGTTCTCAGCCATTATTATATGAATTTTATGATCTCTTTCCTACCCTTTAGCTTCTAAAACCTCCAACCTTTGTTTTTCATTTAACAATTCTTTCACATAAAGATCGAATGACCAGGTGAGAGGTGTGGATGTGGGACTATATAAGGCAAAATCATCAATGACTTTTCCTTTGGACTTCTTGTTGCCACGTGCTTGTGGAGGAGACTTGTTTGAGTGATTTTTGTGGAGGACTCGATTACTTTTCTTTTTAAAATGTTTCTTCCTTGTTTGCTCCCATTTTAGACGGGCTATTCTTCATTTTAAAATGCCCCGATATTGTTTGGCATTGACCCAAACCCACTTCCCAGCTTTGGCGAATGAGGCAATTTTCACTTGTCCTAAATCATTTGTCTCCACATGTTCTAAAATTTCTGGTTCCTTTATCATGTTTGAGTGTATTTGTTGTTGCTTGCTTGCTGCTCAATACTTCTGCTGCATAAAAACTCCCTGCTTTCACACTGCTCACTGTTCGCTACTTTCGCTGTTGCCCACACTGCTCACTACGCTGCTCTGCTCATAAATGCCTTGAATATATGTTTGCCAGAGGTGACACTAGTGTGAGTGCAACCACTTTTCAGAAGTGAATGCGTTACTTTTTGGTGGCCAACAGTTATTCTCTGGTCTTGTTCTTATATCGTGTCGAATCTGGTTTGGTGGCTCTTTGCATGCGGCTCTATATGCGTGCATATATTTGATAAAACTATATGCTAGATGCCCTTGGAATAATTCTTTGAATAGATGGACCGATAAAACAACACGTCATGTATCTTCGCAGCTTCCATTCCGTCTCAAAGTGGGTGGAAATCTTTTTCAATGGAGAGAAAATCACAATATTCTAAAATTCTAATGAAAAATGGTACTGCATTCGCATGAAAATCACAATTTGATCAAATTCCAACGTCCTGCTAGAGAAAATTAGAGTACGATCAGAGAAAATCAGAGTACGATCATATTTTAATGAAAAAGCGATAAGAGAAATGTGCGTGTTGACTTGATTTCAGTGGACGAATAAATCAGGTGTAAATTTTGGAGTAGTCTATAATGCGACTTTTTGGAAAAACCGGTTATCCAAAAAGCACATTTTTCCGTCTACTCTCCAGCTGATGTGATGTCTTCCTTCGTCCATGTGACCCCTTCATCCCATACCATACATACATCAAGGATTTGAATTTTAAATTTTGAAATTGGGCGCGCTTGTTATTCCATTACTTGACCACCGCTCGTAATTCTCCCACGGACGGGTATGAGCGTCCACACCTATGGCACCCAGCTTCGAACCACTTGCCCATATCAACCCTAGGTCACATCACACATACATTAAGATCTTCAATATGCCATTTACTAATAAATGTGAATAATTAATTGACCATCGAAGGATCGAGTCTCTCCGACTTCCATTCATGTTTGGCGTGTAGATCACGCAGCTATTTCGAACCTGTTGGATTTTTAATATTTAAAACGAAAAAAATATAGCTTTCGCGGATTTTTACTTGAAAAGAAAAAACAGGAAATAGAAGCTTGGCGGTCAACTCCCACTGCAACAGGTTTACGAAGGAAAACCAACAGAGCGCAGCCATTGGTTCTATGCATTATTAATTTGGAAAAAACAGAATGAACTGTATCCAAATATCAATCAAACCAGTATTGCTATTTGTAAGCAGGAATTTGCTCACAGAAATTGAACTTTTGTGGCAGGAATTTGCTCACAGAAATTGACCTTTTTAGAATAATTTACTTCAAACAATATAAGTGGCCAAGCAAATCCCGTGATCATTTTCTTCAAAACCTCGTAAAACATTCAGCCAGCCAAAGGCCTCGCAGATAATTACTGTACAATCCACTGGTCTGGTTTTAAATAGAAAACAAAATAATTATTCCACACAGACAGTAATGGGGTTTTGCCTCTTCACCACCGCCATAGGCACTTTTCCTCAAACAACTGTACAGAGGGCCCTGTACATTACATAAAAATATAACTATATTGAGAATCATTTCTTGGTCTCACAGGTAACTTGTGGAGCATAATACATAGATACAGATACACATATCTATAGTTCTTTCTTCTTCTTCCCTACAGAAAACTATACAAAGAATAATAATAATAATGGCTCCTGTTGTTTCTTACTTACCAGAGATTTAAAAACAAAAACGCTCCCCAACTCAAAACCTCTTATTCATATGAATCATTAACCAAAAAGATCAAACCGAGTCTTCAGGAATGAAGCAAAACGGAGTTTAGAACCTGTAGGTTGTTATGTTAGATATATATTTATAACCATAAAAAAATAAATTACTATGAAATTATTTTTATTTATTTTTTAAATATATTAAAAAAAATTGTTGAATAAGTGTTTTCAAAATTTATTTTTGGAGAAGTTTAATTTATTTTGGTTGTGATTAATAATTTTTCTTTTTCAAATGACTCTTTTTTTTGAAAAATTCATAAGTTGTTCTCACCACATATATAGATAGATAATATCTTTAATAAATATTTTTAGGAAAAAAAATTATTTATTAATGTAATACATCTAAATGCTTTATAACATTTATGATAATAAGTAACTAGAGATTCTTACTCAAGAAAAACTTTGTATGGAAAATTAAGATATGGTTTCGCACATTTGTGTTAATCATAATTGTGCTCCTTAAATATCTAATGACAAGAACAATATAAACAACATGAATAACAAGAAGCTTCCCAAAATTGCTTCAAACTGTAGCCAAAATCACATGTAGCTCAAAGGAGGAGGGCATAATTATGTAAGTCATGGCTAAGTCATTGGGGAATAACAAGCCATTCTACAAAATAATGATAATATAAAAAATGTAATTACATCAAAATCTAAAAAAAATTATGATGTGATAAGAAATTATAGCAAAAAAGAAATTAAGGTACACTAAGGAGGTGGTCAACCCTAGTCTAGAAGATCAAAAAAATATAACTATTTTGACCAACATAAAGAAGAAATTCAACATTGTTAAAATAAAAAGCTTTCATCTCTTGCATAGTGAAATTGGTGTTGGACAATTCCCACAACAACATTCTTCTATCATCCTTCACACTAAGAGGTTCAAGATGAGACTTTGCATTTTCTCTTAGAATGTCTTGCATATGTCCAAATTATATCACAATTCCAAAATATTTGTCATGGTGCTAAGCTTCTTAACCTTGTAAGTCATCACACTTTTGTGACCTTGGAATGCTTCTCTTAATGTTCTTTGAGCACATATATAAAATTCTAAAGAAATCCAAGTAATCTCTTACCTTTATTAAGGTCCAATAGAATGATTATGGACTCAATGAACATGAACTATTATTATCATAAAAGAGTGAGTAATTCTTAAATAAAATTTAGTCAAAGGCATAATTAATAAATGAGGAATCTGCCAATAAAATTTAAGTAAAAAATGTTACATTTGTTAATAGAGAATTTTGGTAATGAAATAATATATTTTGTAGAAGGATTAGAATACTTTCTTTAACAAAGAAGATAATCATGTGACAAATAGGCATAATGAGAAAATTAGTATTTTTCTTCAAAAAGTTGAAAACAACATTGAAATTTTGATCATGTAATGACTAATTATCAATTGGAAATTAAATTTTTAATTAAGTTTTTGATGATAAGAGCAAATAAGGGCAAACTTATAGTTAGAGGAAAGAGAAATTAACCAAGGATAGGAAATATGCACAATAAAGCATATCACACATTGTGGAGAAATCTAAAGAGGTCTCGAAATTAGAAGTTATAAGTTTGCTTCATTTTTACCAATATTTAATGGTTTATGGCCTTCTAGTTCAAATTTGTATAAATAGATTCTTTCAACATGGGCAAAGCATTGTGAGGCTTATCTTTTCTTTAAGGGTTTCTTTATTATCAAGTTTGAAGATATAGTTAATTATCAAATAGTTTTAGAGGAGAGCCTTAATTTCAATCCTTTCACTATCTCTATAACAAAAGTTCCAAATTGGGTTCAATTTCTAAAATTTCCCCTTCATTATTGGAATTTAATAATTCTAAAGGATATTGTTAGTACTTGGTGTAGTTACGACATATCATATCTAGATTATATTAAACTAGGTCTATTCACATATCTCAAATGTGTTGATATTGACATCAATAGGAACCTAATGGTTAGTAGATGTTATTACAATGGGGTAATTTTTAATGAGATTATTATTTGAATTATGAGAATATTGCATTTCAATGTTTGTGTTGTCAACAACCATACATTTCTATGTTTTTTATCCTCATGCACACACCTTTTCAAAAAGGAATGAAGGTCAGAAATCTACATTGAAAAGGTGGAAAGAATGTGATCCTAATTGATTCCGAAAGATGTAGAAGATCAAAAAAATCTAAATCAAAACTCTATAGTGCCAAAGATGAAGAACATTTTATGTCCAAAGTTGATGAATGAGGTCAGAGAAGACACAAACACCTTGTAAATGGTAGTTACAAATGAAGCTCCATCCAAGGGGATGAAGATAATCCATGAATTTGACAACCTTGAAGTATGGAATATCCTCTTCCCAAAACTTATGAAATTCCATTGGAGCATAAGTAAAATGTAACCTCTTCTATTTCTGATGAACAAGAACTTACAAATTTTTTATTTTTTTCTTTCTATGGGGAAATTGATTAAAAATACATTGTGAATATGTGAAACACACAAAGAAAGTGATCAAAGATAAGAGGAGACATTAGAAAATTCATTCGTATAAAAAATAAAGTTACAAAACTACATTAGGGGAAATCACAATGTCATTGTTTATAAGATGAGATGGAAGCCATTTCATTGGTCCTTTGAGACAACCTTTTTTATTGTCACTCAATACCAATCCAACTCTAGATTCCCAGCGATGTGTGTTAACTTTTTCTTACTAAATCTATTCTAATAATCTAATGAAAATATTGAAATAAAATGATGCATATGTAGCCACATGCACGAAATCTTGTTTTGAAAGAATGGATGGATGGAACGCATGGATCATTTGTGAAATTTTAGGGTTTTGAAGTGGAGACTCAAATCATCCTCACACAAGAAGAAAAATGGAAGAGGAGCATGTGACAATGACATGGATGAGATGTTTCCTTCATTACTACATTTTATATTTCTATTCTTATATTGGATATACAATTTATTGAATCTACTGAAGGATTCAATTACAACGCTATCTGCATGGTTGGATTTGGATAATAAGGATGTGAAAACATCATTTATGGTTGACTCACAATGGTTGCATTTAGTTCTTGTCTCAAATAACATTTAAAAGTTGGTTTCGTTAACTATATAAAGTTATTTTTCAATGACATTAATGGGGTTAACAATATAAGCATTGGTGGGCACCAATATATGACATCATAAACAATTTGTAAAAGGTCATAGAATTATTGTAACAATTGGAAATTTACATATTTTCCAAATTATCACAAAAATTGTAACAATAACTTATTCCATGGATATTAGTGTTCATCTATGGGTTGTTTATCATCACAAGGATTTAATTACAGGCTATAATGATTGTATTTGAATAATAAGGATGTGACAACATCATTTATGGTTGTCTTACAATGGTTGCATTTAGTTATTGTCTCAAAGAACATTCCAAATTTGATTTCGATAACTATATAGTGTGTCTTTTCAATGACATTGACGGGGTTAGAAATATATGCATTGGTGGGAACCAATATATGGCATCATAACCAATTTGCAAAAGGTTGTAAAATTTTTGTAACTAGGGAAAATTTACATATTGTTCAAATTATCACAATAATTTTAATCATAACTTATTCCATGGATATTCGTGTTCATCTATGTGTTTCTTATCATCAAAAATAACCTTGTGCCAATTTTATTAACATGTTGTATTTTAACCTCTTATCTATATTGAAAAGTAGTTTGTATTATGTTCACACAATTTTTTTTGAGAGGTTTTACAGTGGGTTGATAACTCAATTTGTCATATGATTTCAAGAGATGCACTTCTTTTCTTTTAAAGTGAAGTTGTTGGCACTAGGCCAACCCATAGGCATACTCACTTAAGAGTTCATAGGGTTGAAGGCAATACATCAATATTCATAGGCAGAAAGTCATTACAACAACATTTATCAAGGCCTTATAGCTCATCATGTCAAGTGGGGAAGATCCCAATTGACATCTCTCTCTCTCTCTCTCTCTCTCACACACACACACACACACACAAAGTTTTTGGAGACACACTATACCCTAGAAAAATGACTTCCCCATAAAATTTATTATAATAGTATTAATCTTATTCTCATTATATTTTTTATTCATTTAAGTTAAGAAAATTAATATGTGATTCAAATTTAATCATTTGATCTTATTTTATTTCTTCTCACTCTCAACTACTCTCACACAAAATTTTTAGAGACACATTATACCCTATAAAAATGACTTCAACTTGAAATTTGTTGTATCTAAATTTATTTTGATAAAATTAATCTTATTCTCATTATATTTTTGATTCATTTAAGTTAAGAAAATTTATATGTGATCCAACTTTAATCAAGTGATCTTATTTTATTTCTTCTCACTATCCAATGAATTTTAAATAACAAGGAATTTACAAAGACATGTCCTTACATTCAATATCTAAATGCTTATATTTATACAAAAATAAATTTTCATGATAATATAAATCCATTTCAATTTTAAGTATATTAAATAACTTAATGAAATTCTTATTTCAATAGGATATCGTCAATGTGGTTAAATATTTGACTAGTAATTAATCTTATTTTATTTCTTCTCACTATTCAATGAATTTTAAGTAAAAAGGAATTTACAAAGACATGTCCTTACATTCAATATCTAAATGCTTATATTTATACAAAATTAAATTTTCATGATAATATAAATCCATTTCAACTTTAAGTATATTAAATAACATAATGAAACTCTTATTTCAATAGGATGTTGTCAATGTGGTTAAATATTTCACTGGTTTTGTGTTGAAAAGGATTACATTCTGACCAACTTGGAAGAAGAATTATATTACAAGTTTACAAATTTACTAATCATAGCATCAATAAATATGGGGAACCATATCACAAATGTGGGAAACCATATCTTAATTTCCCCTAACGTTTTTTCTTGGGTTGAAAAAATATCAAAAAGTACTTTACATAATGTCATAAATGTTATCAAGCATTTGATGCTCTATATTAGTCGACAAAGAAATATTTCCCAAGAATGTTTACTATCAATGTCATCTATCTGTATATGTGCAGAGAAGAACTATTAAAAGTTACTAAGAAATTTTATTTGAAAAAAAAAAGTATTAACAAAAAAAATATTAATCACAATACAAAAAAAGCAAAAGAAAAATTTAGAAAATTAAATTTTGAAAAGGCTTATCAAACATAAAATACTTTTTTTAATATATTAAAAAGAAAAAAATATCATCGTAATTTAATTTTTTATCATTATAAGTATATATCTAACATATCTAATTCATAATAATAAGAAGTTCTTAGGGTTGTAAATGCAAAGATAAAAGCATGTTCTTATTTTAGCAATGTTGATTTTCTTTTCTACATTAGTCAAAATAGTTAGATATTTTTTATCTTCTAGATTAGGGTTGACCACTTCCCTAGTGTACATTAATTTATCTTTTGCTCTAATTTTTATCACATCATAATTTTTTTTAGATTTAGTTGTAATTACATTTTTAATATTATCATTATTTTGTGGAATGACTTTTTTTTATTGCTCAATTACTTAGCCATGTCTTAGCATAATTATGTCAATGTGTTGTTTTCTTTGGAGTTTGAAGCTATTTTGTGAAGCTTCTTGTTGTTAGTGGTATTTACCTTGTTCTTGTTATTAGATACCTAGTGAGAACAATTATGATTGGCACAAATGTGGGAAACCATATCTTAATCCCCCCTACAAGGGTTTTCTTGGGTAAATAAATCTGGAGTTAATTCCCCCTAGAAGGGTTTTCTTGGGTAAATAAATCTCAAGGAGTTAATTCCCCCTAGAAGGGTTTTCTTGGGTAAATAAATCTCAAGGAGTTAATTCCCCCTACAAGGGTTTTCTTGGGTAAATAAATCTCAAGGAGTTATTTACCTATTGTCATGAATGTTAATTAACATTATTTTGTAGAATGCCTTCTTTTTATTCTTCAATGACTTAGCCATGTCTTGGCATAATTATGTCAATGTGTTGTTTTGGTTGGAGTTTGAAGCTATTTTTGGAAGCTTCTTTTTGTCCATGTTATTTACCTTGTTCGTGTTATTAGATACTTAGTAAGCACAATTATGATTGGCACAAATGTGGGAAACCATATCTTAATTTCCCCTACAAAGTTTTTCTTGAGTAAAAAATATCTCAAGGAGTTATTTACCTATTGTCATGAAGCATTTAAGGTGCTACATTAGTCTAAAAAAAATGTTTCCTATATGTCATTTATCTATATATATGGAAAATAACTTTTAATATTTACTAGAAACATTATTAGAAAAAGAAAAATTATTAATCAAAATAACAAAAAATTTCAAACAACACATAAAAAAAAGCTTTTAATATATGTAAAAAAATAAATTAGAAAAAAATGATAGTAATTTATTTTTTGTTATTATAAATATATCAAATTCATAATAATAAAAAGTGTCATTATTAATTCTAATAATACAAATGCATATTTTATAATATTAATATAAATTAAATATATTAATAATATATTTAATTTATTAATAATATATTTAATTTATATAAATGTTTAATGAACATAAAAAAAAATTAATAAAATAATATTAATTTATCATTTACATTATTAAATTAAATAAATTATTTTCTTATTTTATAATTAAAAGTTAAAGTTAATTTGGAAAATTGTTTAATTCAAAATCATTAATATGTAGTTTAATTCAAATTTTTAATTAATATATAGTTCTTTCCTTCCTCAAACTTACCCAACCATAATACAAATGATATGAACTATTGTTTTTAATATTAACTAATAAAACTAAAATGAAATGTAGATGATTAATGAGGCGCGGTCCTTCAAATATGGTGAGGTGTCGGTATCACTGTCGCACAAGGACGAAAAAATTTGGGAGCATTTCGTATTTCCCAGGCAAGCAACCATGTGTATTTCCCAATGTGTTTTTTTATGAATTCCTCTCAATCATTCAATGCAGAGCCTAAGAAGTTTAGGAAAGAATGGGAAACATGGTTTTAACTCCCATACTACTTTGGAATTCTTTTATATCATTCGAGTTTAAATATAATTAATTACTTATTATATTTATTTATTTATTATATTTCTCTCAATTTAATTGCTAATGAATAAACTGTAGTTTGTTTTTATTTTTATTTTATACTATTAAAAAATAAATGACGTAATGTTTATATATATATATATATATAGTTTCATATTGCTCTAAGCTAGAATATAATTCCAACATTTACGAAATTTCTGCATCTTGTTGAATAAAAGACCGAGTTCATTTTTTATTTAGAAAGTATTTGAGAGGGCTCTAGAACTCACTTTTGTGGGACACACTAATTATAAGAACTCTCCTTCCATTTCCATTGTTGTTAGATGAGTTACTTGCATACATGTAGCGTATTATTTGTACTATTGGTAGTTCAGTGTTATTAGCATTCCCACTAAGATAGTGTGTTCAATATGATTAGTTTCATGTTGTTTCCCTTACTTTTCACTATAATAATCAACACTATTAGTTGTGTACTTTGTAATTAATCATGAGCATGTTAATTGCTACATTGTTTGATTTCACAATTTGAATATGTAAATAGTAGTTATTTATCTTATCCACTTTCCCATTTCATTAGGAGATGGTGTCAATCCCATCTGAGATCTAATAAACTATAACAAGAGAGGATAATTATAACCTAGGTTATGTAGAACAAAGTTAGAGTGGTTTCCATTGGAACCCCATAGTTGAATATTTATAACTACAAAATAACATTAGGACTTTTAGATACTATATTTTTAGTAGATTAGACTTATGTAGTTTCGCACATATAGTGCCCAACCACACCTTAGAAGTTTGCATAATTCCTTGATGATAATTAAAATGAACCATGGTGTATAAAATATTATTGTTGTAATTTTATTTCCAAACATAAAGTGTGCAATTTTTTTGTTTTGGAATTGAACTTTAAAACAACTAGTGTTACAGGAGTTGTGTTCATCCTCTACAATGAATCACTCTATCCTTTAGAAAACCTACAAACATGTTAAGTATTCTTTCTTTTTCTGATCAAAGTTATTATTTGAAAGGTTTTCCAAATAATCACAACCATTGTTAAGTCTCAACGTTTCATACCAACCACCAACCATTGTAAACCACTAATAAGAAGGGATGTGAAAGAATGAATTTGTAAAGAGAAATCATGTTTTAAGTTCATATTAATGTAAATTTATATCTCAAACTATAATTTTAAATAATAAGAAGGTCAACGATAATGAACGCATTAGAACACATAGGATCGTAGTTTTATGTACATACATAATGTGATGTGTGTGGTGTGGATGACTATGTTATGAGGTGGGGGTGTTGTGCCATGTCTACAAATGATTATCCTTGCTACCATGGTAGCCATGCGTGTTAGGTAAACTTGACTTGATGAAAGAATCATGGTAGTTTTGGGAACATGGCTTTGGTTTACCATGGTTTTGTACTTGTGGATTACACGTAATGAAGCCTTTAAAAGGATTGGGAATACTTTATTGTAATGTGACCGTGAGGTTAGTGCTTAAGGATCATTAGGTCATCTTGATTAAGTTTGGCCAAGGGACACTAGTAAAATATTTTTCTAGTTGGTTTTTCCATGGATTGCAGTTTTCTAGGGTAAACATTGTGTTTTATGTGTTTTTTTTGTCATTGGTAAATTTAACTTTCTCGATTAAATTCTCTCAATATTCTTTTAACATGGTATCAAAGCCATGGGGTGAGGTCAAAGTTGAGAGAGAATATTATTGTGTTTTGATTAGTAGGTGTTAGAATGACAAGAGGCATGGATATGTGCAAGAAGGTGTACAATAAAACCCATGTCAAGCCTTTTCCTCCAATTAAATTCATATCAAGGTTGCACTCAAAGTGTTTGATGGAGTGCTTCAAAGAGATGATTTATCATGGTTTGTTTGCTTAAGATTGTAGATTTTCAATGGTGAAACAAGTGACCTATGGAAGAGGGAGATGTTGGTTGTGTATTATAAACAACGAAAATAACAAAAACAACAATAATAATATTACTATGGAGTTAGAAAATTTTTACATGTAAATGGGCATACTATTGTAAGACTTAGTAAGACATGCATACCTTGGGAAATTACTAGTAAAGTTTGGAGTTAGAACTAAGTGAAAGCGTCATGGTGGTTTTGAGAACATGGTTTTGTTGCCCAAAGTTTGTGCTTGTGGTTTGCATGTAATGAAGCCTTCAAAAGGCTTGGGGATACTTTATTGGAATGTTCCAGGAGTGAAGGCTCACTTAGCTAGCTTGGTTAGTTTTGGTGGTTTTGTTGCCCATAGTTTGTGCTTGTGGTTTGCATGTAATGAAGCCTTCAAAGGGCTTGGGGATACTTTATTGGAATCTTCCAGGAGTGAAGGCTCACTTGAGCACATGGTTTTGTTGCCCATAGTTTGTGCTTGTGGTTTGCATGTAATGAAGCCTTCAAAAGGCTTGGGGATACTTTATTGGAATGTTCCAGGAGTGAAGGGATACTTTATTGGAATCTTCCAGGAGTGAAGGCTCACTTGAGCACATGGTTTTGTTGCCCATAGTTTGTGCTTGTGGTTTGCATGTAATGAAGCCTTCAAAAGGCTTGGGGGTACTTTATTGGACTGTTCCAGGAGTGAAGGCTCACTTAGTGAGCTTGGTTAGTTTTGGTGGTTTTGTTGCCCATAGTTTGTTCTTGTGGTTTGCATGTAATGAAGCCTTCAAAAGGCTTAGGGATACTTTATTGGAATGTTCCAGGAGTGAAGGCTCACTTAGCCAGCTTGGTTAGTTTTGGCTAAGGGAGGCTAATAGAGTATTCTATTAGTTGATTTTTTGTTGGAGTGAGCTTTTTTAGGATGACCATTGTGCTTATGGGTGTTTTTTGTTATTGGTAAATTTAACTTTCATAGTTAATTTCTCTTGATAGTTTTTTTAACAATGCACCCCAAAATTTCCCCTCTCTAGCACCCCATCTTAAGAAATATTCATTTTAAAGTTATAATCATAATTTATTTTTACATTTTCAAATGAGTTAACCATTTTAATCAAAACCTAACCTTGAGGGCATCGAGGAGAATTTACCCCGTGACCTCCCAATGGAAAGGTGCTTTAGCAACAGGATGTCGACCAATTGAGCTAACCTTCAAGGTCAAACCTTTTATAATTTATAAATTATAAATGTTGACTTTATTTATTTATTATGAAATGTGGCTATCTTTATTTATTATTTCTAATAGAGATGCATTACCATTTTATTATATAAATGTTGTTGTTGTTGTTATTATTATTATTATTATTCAACTTAATAATAATAATAATAATAATATATCTATATCTATATCTATATATATATATATATATATATATATATATATATATATATATATCATGAATTATAAAAATGATAATTTATTGGAATGTAAAAATAAATTATGATTATAACTTACCTATTGCAACCATATAAATTAAATGACTTGTAAATATTGATAGACATCAATCCATGACAAACATTAAAACCCTTATGATACATCTCATGTTGCTAAAATAAAAATAAAAATCATAAAAAATAATTAAATTGTTTCTTTATTATTATTATTATTAATTATAAGAAGATTTAATATATAAATTAAATATTTATACGGGATGGGGATGTGGAAGAACCTAGGACTTTCAGCTCGAAAATTGCAGAAAGTTAAAACCACTAGGAATAGGTGCGGACTATGCTTGTAAGAAGAATGCTCCCTACCACAGTCCTCACCATTAGCTAATATCACTTGTCCCTCTTTGTCAACCCCACATCTACTGGTTATCTCCATAGTTGGAAGGTTCGTAAAATCTTTCTGTGGTTCCCTAATAGGTATAGTGGTTGATCTATCAGTTTCTAGCTCAAGGTCTCACATTGAGGAGGAAGAATATGCTGACTATGATCTAGAAGAGGGTGGTTTCGAACAAATTTTGGCGAGTACCCCAGAATTCACCCACGTACAAGAGGGAGATAACTTAGAGGCTCAGAGTGGGTTGGTCATCACCTCAATAGCTCTATTCCAGCATGAAGTTGATAAATTTATGTCGTCTGGAGGTTTAGAGGTCCTAACCCTAGCCTCAAAATCATAAGGAATGGGATTACAAGGATTGGTGAATTTAGGACCAATAGTGTGGAGTCAGGGTTTTTGAGATCTATCATGGACTTCATTAGAAGTCACTCGATCTATGTAGTCATTCCTTCCTTCACCCATCATGAATGGTAGGCCAAACTTTCAACACTTTTAAGTGTCTTTAGGGTTCACAAAAGGAATTGAATGCAATGAAGGATTACAAAGGCCTTTTTGGTCTCTTTCTCTCCCTAGGTTCCTTTTACCTCACAATATTTGAGTAGATTCTTATGGGAAATCCTCATTTTGAAGGTAGAAGAAGAGTTGAATTAAGTATCCCATGAAGCTATGGCACCAGGGAAGAAACCCTCACCAACCTCAGAAGGAAAAGAGAACCAGGAGGTTGAACTTGAGAAAGTCAATAAGAGGAAAAAGATTCATTGTGTCAAGAAGACGCATAGAGGCCAATTATCCATTGTTTTGGTAGTAGACATCTTCATGCACAAGGTGGAGGTAATGTCTGAGAAATATCTAGTTAGATGGACGAGGGGTCAAAAAATTTGGGGTATCAACCTTAAAATCATGGATGAGCAAGGAAATCCACCCATTGTTAATAGTCCTTGGGAGGTGGTTCTATTGACCAAAGGATGGATCCACCTAATTTTCAAGGAAGTGACCAATGCCCAAAAGGTTAAACAAAAGGTATGGATGATTGGATCAACTCTTATTCTCTTTAATTTTCGCACTCTATTCTTTGATGCAAAATTGGAGAGAATGGATAAAATGTCGATTTTGGTGTGCCTACCAGGTCTTCACCCTCATTACTAGGATGCACTAATCTTCCAAGACATAGGAAACTCCTTGGGAACCTATTTGAACCATGACTCTATATTTTTTGATTCGCAATATGGCTCTAGCTTATGTCCAGGTTAATTTTGATGTTAGAGAAGGGTATCTAGAGGATATGGATATAGGGATCAGGGAGGAAATAATTTATACATTGGATTATGCAGGTATCCTATTCATGTGAAGATCACGTCGCATGCATGGTCATTTGGTTAAGGACTACAAGATGTCACTTTCAAAGAGATCACATTTGTCCAAAAGAAAGAAACATGACCATGGAAATTTAGGAAAGGTTCTCACACCTGTCTTGCATTCTTTATTTACCACAGAAGAGACCAGGGGCCAAGAGGTTGCTGGAAAAGATAATACAAGGATTAAGGAGGAGCATGCAACTCCAATCTCATAGGTTGACATTATGGCAACATCAATTGTAGGTACTCCCCCATTTTCCCCTTGCCAAATTATTTCCCTAGTATGTGATGTATGTTCTACTTTCATGTCATGTGATAATAGTCTTGGGGTTCATTTGGAGCCTGAGGTATCCCCACACTCTCCCTTGTCTTCCCTAGATCCCATCCCCTATGCATCTTCCATTGTTTCTCTAGTTCATCCTAGCCCTCATTTACATGCCAATAGATGTCTTGGCTTCCCTGCCATGGATGAAACCCCTCCCCCTTGTTTTCCCCTTCCTGGGATTCCCACTCCTGTTTAGACCCTGTGCCCTTGTCCATCTATGATGAGAGATCACTCCTCCCTTGCATCCTCTCCCTCTCTGGGCCTATCTCAAGCCTCAATAGCCCAAGTGGAGGTATACAATCTTTGTTTGAGGTCAGTTCTTCCTTGTTAGGATAGAATTACATGGGGACTTGGTAATGTGTTCCTTTCAATTGCATAGGATAGAGGAAGAGGTCGAAAATATCACTTGACAAAGATGAAAGAAAAATATTGAAAGAAAAATCTCTCTTAGACCTAGCTGCGAGGAAACAAATTTCTATTCAGGGGGGGCTTAGAGTTCTTTCATCCCTAGAGTGTTTTCCCAATGAAACTCATTTCCTTTAACTACATGGCTCCAACATGTCACCCAAAAAAGCATGCTCTAGGTATACTAGTTGAAGAAAATTTCCCAAATGTGATTTTCCTTCAAGAGACCTTGGGTTATGGTGATGTCATATTCAAATGTTTATAATATCTGTTAAAGAGTTGGGGGTTCTTGGCATTGTATGCTAATGGAAGATATCGAGGGGTTGCAGTGAGTTGGAATGTCAAGAATAGTTAAGTCTCAAATTTTTGGTGTATGGATTCTAGGTTGGGTTTCAAGGCCTTTTTAGAGGGCCTTAGATCTTCATTCACTCTATTAAATATATATGGTCCTTCTCTCAACTGCAAGGAGTTCTAGGATAACCTCTTTGAAAAATATTTTATCAATTCTATGAGCCTCATCCTTGGTGGTGACTTGAACTTCTCCCTGGGCACATCTAAGATACGGGGGTCCCAATGCTAGGCCAAAGCCTTTTATTGATTAGATTTTGAATAAAATTGAAGGTTGGAATTTGGTGGATGTGGAACAAGTGAAATTAGCTCCTATTTGGAGGAATCATCGTACATGGATTGAAAAAGTGGTCAAGAGGATTGAATGTTTCTTATTATTAGAGGCTCTAGTGGGAAGTTTCCCTTTGATTAAATAATGGATAGGGGTTGGGGGTGATTCAAACCACTCCCCCACCTTTTTGGAAATTAGAGGGGCCTCCTTGAAAGTAGCCATCCCTTTCAAGATGAACTCCTCCTTAAAAGAGGAGGAGGTTTTATCCCTTATTAATTGTCAGTGGAAAAATTTTGATCCTCATCTCGGCTCCCATGTGGCCAACTAATTTGAGGATAATATTAGGCTTATTAAATTGAAAACTAAAGAATGGGATAAAAATAATAAGTTGAATAAGGTCCAGGAATTGAGGGAGATTAAAGAACAACTAGTGAACTTCATTGATCAATATGGGGAAGGATTAATCTCTCCTAAATCTAGAGAGGCTCTTATGACCTTGAAAAAATGGGAAAATATGCTATTAGGAGAATGAGAGAAGGAGTGACGATTAAAAAACTGAGCCATTTGGTTGGCTAGTGGGGATAAGAAAACAATTTTTTTCCAAGCTTGTGCTAAGGAAAGGAAAATGCACAATACCATATGGAGTCTTTAGGGTCCTAATGGCACAAAAGTTACACATTTTTAAGGCCTAAGATTCATGGGAAAGAGTCATTTTGAAATCCTATTTCATGTCACAACTAGAGCCTCAATCGAAAAAGTAATTAGAATTGCTTAGCTTTTCACCAAGTTGGTCAATGAAGATGAGAATAGGGCCATCATGGATGAAGTTCTGAAGATGAATTAAAAAATGTTTTACAAAATTTTCAGAGAGACAAAAGCCTAGGTCTTGATGGTTGGTCTTTGTAATTCTTTCTTGATCTATTTGAAACTATCAGTAATGATCTCCTAATGGTGACTAGAGAATCTAGAACGGAAAATCATATGTTTCCAACATTCAATACAACTTTCATCTCCCTTATTCCCAAAATGGACCATCCATCTTCTCTAGAATTTTTTTGACCTATCTCTCTATGAAATGCCATATATAAGGTCATAGAAAACATAATCTCGTTAAGAATCACACCCATCCTCTCTTGATCTATTTCTAAAGAATAATTTAATTTTTTGAAGGGGATATAGATTCATGAAGCAATTTTTGCTACTCAGGATGGCTTACATAGTCTAAAAATCGTGAATTTAAAAAGGGATGTTGTCAAAATTGTTCTATCTAAATCTTATGATAGAGTAAAATGGGTCTACATAAGGCTCTTTACAACACATGTGGGCTTCAAACTAGACTTCATTGCCTAGGGGATGAGTTATATTCAGACTGTTTAATTTTCATTGTTAATTAATGGATTGACCTCCCCTTTTTTCATGCACAAAGAGGTTTGTGCCATGGATGTCCTCTCTCCCCGCTACTATTTTTGTTGGTAGTTGAAGGGATTAGTCACCTATAAGTAAAGGAAAAGAGGTGATGTGAATTCCATGGTACTCTTACTACTCAAGCTATGGCCATCACACATCTTCTATTCATTAATTACATCCTCATATTTTGTAATAGTTCTCTTAGAGAGGTGAGATTATTTTCATGCATTCTCTCTTTGTATGGGAAAGGCACCGGTATGGCAATAAAAAATAGGAAATACACTATTTCCATGCAAAAATTGGATGATGGGGGAACTCGTCATCTTATATAGATGCTCCCTTTTGCATCTATACCACTAGATGAGGACCTGAGGTACCTTGGATTCAATCTCAGGCCAAATCATTACAACAAGGAGGATTGGTTTTAGCTCATCACTAAGATTGAGAAAATACTGAAAAGATGGTCCTTTCAGCGGCTACCTCAGGCTAACCACTTAGTGATGATAAAATAAGTTTTAGAAGCTATCCCTGTCAATTGGATGTCACTTGCATGGATTCCAAAAGGTGTCCTAGAAAAATTAGAAGAATCTATTTCAATTTTCTTTGGTTGGGGAAGCAGGATCATGGTGTACTTCCTTGGGTTAAATGGGGAAAATTAGTTATCCCTAATATCTTAGGAGGATGGGGCTTAAAGAATATATTATTGTTATGTAAAGCCCTAGTTGTTAATTATTGGTGGAGATTAAATTCAACTCAGAGCTTTTGGTCAACCATTGTCACTAAAAAATACTTTGCTCCAAGTTCATTAGAAGATTGGATTGGGAGGGTGGACAAGTTGCGAGAAAATATTTTCATGATTTGGAGGTGTTACACTAAAAAATGTCACCATGACTATTTACAGTTAGTATGGCTCAATCAACAGTCATGCTACCCTCTTAGGCAAGTCTTATGCCTCTGCTATCCATCTCAAACTCAAAAAAGAGAGAAAGTCTTGTAAAAAATGTGTTTATCTCTGGGGACGCAGGTTCTCTCAAGCCTTACCTGCGGGGACGCTCACAATGTTCACAAAAACTGCATCCTTGGACGCTCTGTATGTTAAGGGACAGGTGCGTCCTTTTGTAAAAGGCAAAATGCGCAAGTTTCATCTTAAAAAAGTTACTTGTGGTTACTTCTAGAACTTTCTAGAGGTCGGTTTGATGAAATGGATGCGCCTCCAGTTGGTTCATGTATCCCTATTAAGGAGGAACTTATCCCATCAATAAGGGAGCTATCCCACCCAAAGAGGGGGATTATCCCATTGATGGTGGACCTGAATAACCTCTTTACAGCACTATAAATAAAGGCATTGAGCCAGAAGGAGAAGAGGTTGGAGCTATACATTTTCTTTGGGTAAATGCTGCAGGAATTAGGACTCCCATTTAGAATCTTGTGAGGAGAGATTGTCTTTGCTTGATTCTACTTGGAAGTGGGTGAGCTTTGTCAAAGTAGAGGAAAACCCTTGATGGACCCTGGGAGGAACTTGCACAACACCAAGGCCAGGTTGTAAGAGTTTCTTTGTTTCGTTATTAATACAAACTGGTTCATTTTTCTCAATAGCTTGTGTTAATGAGTTATTTCATGTGTTCCTTGGTCTGCATGTTGAATATATGTTTTATTATATGAGATGCAAGTGCTTGGTAATTGTTTGATTGTTTGTGGTTGCAGGAATTGATGTGAAGGAGGAGCTCATCCGGATCGGCGAGGACAGACTACAACAACAGCGTTTTGGAATAAGGTAAGCCTAAACACTTGTAGTTTTCATGTTTTAAAAGGTGTATTTAGAGAAAGATCGCTCCATTTTGTCTTGTTTGTCGCTAGAGAGTTTAGACTCCTAGGGAGGTCAGTTGTGTCCGCACAAACGACTTTTTCCGCCACGACAAATTGGCGACTCCGCTGGGGAATCCATTAATGCGAAAGTCTTTTCCTTTGTGTGAACTTTGCTCTGAGAAAATCATTTTTATTTTCTGGTTTTTGACTGTGAGAATTAGTATTTGGGTGGCTTAGCTTTAGATTTAGTTAGATTTGGTTTTTCTTAACTTTTCCAGAAGGACGCACCCTCTGAGTACTGCACAGTGCGTCTTTGGACGCGCTGTTGCCGTTTGCACAGAGCGGGCCCGCGCCTGTTCTAACGGGTTGCCTGCGTCTTCCTGTAAAAATTTAGGAAAACTCCATTTTTGCTTTAATTGCTTTTAGATTTTGTTTTTGCTTAGTGTTTTCTGCCCAGATCCTTTAGTACCCTGTCAAAAATTTTCACCTGAACTTGTTTTGTGAGCTTTGAATGTTTTAGTGGATTTCAACAAAGTTTAGGCCTAGGGTTTGATTTTTGAATAGGTCCTGTAGTGACTTTGACGGTAGAAAGTTGTCCAGCCTTAGATCTCTCTGGTTTGTCAGCCTTCTTAGAAGTCGGGCCTGTCGTAAAGTCTCCTTGTGTGAGCAACTTGCCATTTAAGTTGTCTTTTGGGTCAAATTTCGAATTACTTGTTTATAAAGTGTTGATTTCCATTTTACAAAAGAACAAAAAGATTAGAGTTTTGTTTTGACTAGTTTTTGGTTCTGCAATAAGCTAGTCCTTGATTTGATTGTGATCAAGTAAAACACCTTAGAATAATCATTGTTGGCTTTGCCTCATTAGGTTTAATTAGGGTAATTTCCTTTTGATTTGTTCTTTTTTGAGTGAATTTTCATAGATTTCATAGTTTGCAATTGATTTTTATTAAAATAGATTTATGTTTTTCGTTAAATAAGAAAAATACAAAAACATATCCTTTTAAAAAGTTTTGTTTCAAGTAGCATTTAAAGTTTTTGGAAGAAAAAGAGTTTTTTTCGTGCAAGTAAAGAGCGGTCATGTTTTTATGCTTGGAAAAGACAAATGAATTGTTTCTTTGATTGTCTTTAATTAAGAAGTTGCTTTTATAAAGATTGCATTCTCTCAACTTTTTAGTTAAGCAATTCATCGAAAAAGTAAAGTAGTGGGTAAATCATCCTAGGTGCATTTTGTAGTGGTTTCAAGTCGAGTCAACACACCACTGGTTTCACTTCCATCACCTTTTAACTTAAGAAACAACCTTAAAAGTAACGCTTAAATTAAAATCAATCTAGTAATTTTTATTTTTCTAGGGCTCTGAAACACCAACATAGCTTAGGCTAGGGTCTTGGAGTAGGTGAGTACTTAACTCTCCAAGACTACAAAACCAAACAGATAGTTTATCTTGAGTAGAATAAATCCAATTGTTTCAATTGCACTCTGGGAAAGCTCCTCTTAAAGGAGAAGCACGAGCTCGTGTCCGAACCAGTGAGGGGATCATTCCCCCCTCGTTGGGAACGACGCCAGACAGTACGTATTACAAACGGTAAACCTCGGATTAACCATTGTCGAGGAGCCAGGGGTCACTTATCGGTAAACCTTGGATTACTGTCAAGGAGCCGGTAAGGGGATTGAGCTTGTTACTCTGCCCTTGCGTGCTGTCGGAGTTTAGACTGTTCCCCCAGGTGTAATTGTTGTGATTGGTAACTTTAGTGACCATAATCTTTAGGGTTCTACCGAGGTGACGGTGGAGGGAAGGTCCCACTGTACCTGGAGCAGACGTCGGTTATACTCACTTGGATTTTCCGGGGGGTTCACTTCACTTCGAGACGGTTAAAGTGGAGGAACTTGTGCCGGTCTATTCATTAAGAAGGTTGCCGGGGTAACTGTTCCACCCGCCATTTCTGTACTGAATCCTGCGAGGTTGGGCCTAATCACCAACTAGCGCTTTTGGTCCGGAAGACTACTGTTTGTGTTTGGTTTGACGCTCTAGATTCTTTAGGCGTGTGATTCAAATTTGTTTGCTTCTTTAGAAGACTTTAGGTGGTTTGATTTGAAATTTTTACTTTGTTTTCGTGTGTTGTAGTTAAAAAATCTTTAATTGTGGCGGAATTACTGAGACAGTCCCGTCGACTTCGGGGCAAGTCTCCTGAGATTGTTACCGGAATAGATTTGTTAAGAAAACTCCGTAAATCGCGGGGTGAATCTCCTGAAGACATTCCGGGTCAGTACGAAGGGTTAAAGGTCCTTGTAACTCCTCCTAGTGACAGTAGAGTAGGTTCACCTGAAGAAGGAGAATCTTCCTTGGTAGTCCATCCAGATTACCAAAGTTTAGAGACAGGTTATAATCCCGAAGCTGTTTCAGTTTCTGAGCTTGTTGGTAGTTTTTCGTCTGCTAGTGATACAGGCGAAGAACCTGAAATATCTGAACCTGTTACTCCAACTTCTAGTGTTCCAGGTTCACCAAGAATAGAAAGAATTATCACCGAAAATCTACCTTCTGGTTTGATTGCTATAGAAGAACTTGCTCCAGAAGAGGATATAGGTGTCTCTCACCTTGAAGGTCAACTTACTATTGATCTAAGGGAGCGTGAATCCATCTTTTACAGTCCTCCTAGAAGTACTTCTTGGTACCTTGCGTTAACCAATTTTTTAGAAAACTCAGTAGGTTTTTCTACACCTCGTACTCCTTTTCCACCTGGAGGTATTTATACTCCTGTAAATATGTCTGGTCAGTCGTCCGTGTTTACTCAAAGTCCTGAATCTTTTTTACACGGCGGTCCTTCTGTTCCCACTGGGTATCAGTCACTTTCTGGTACCTTTGCGGGGGCATCTCCTCAACCCGTTGATCATGGGTTATTTGTTGGAAACAGTGGTAATACACCATTGGGTGTAGGAGACATTTACATGATGTCAGGTTCAGTTCCCGTTTCCCAACCTCAAGGTGGCCAATTACCGCCTGGGGGGCAACCGCAGTTAACGCCTGGGGGGCAACCTCAAGGTACACAAATCGTGTCTGGGGGGCAACCTCAAAGTCAGTATGTACCTATGGTGCAATACGTGCCTCAAGGTCAACCTCAGCCTCAATATGTACCCCAAGGTCAACCTCAGTATCAATATCAACCTCAAGGATGGCAACCCCAAGGATGGCAACCTCAAGGGTATCAACCCCAAGGTTATCAACCTCAAGGGTACCAACCTCAAGGTCAAGGTCAACCCCAGTATCAGTATTTACCTCAAGGTTATCAACCTCAAGGTCAATACCCAAGTCAAGGTTATCAACCGCCTCAAGGTCAGTCATATGTTCCAAGTATGGGAACTGCACCTTACAATTATCAATCCTACCCTCAATCTGGTTATGGATCTCAGTATCCTCAACCTGTTACGGGTCAATACCCTGGAATGTTAGTGTGGGATCCATCACAGGGTCAACAGGTGTTGCAGCCAAGTGTACAGATGGTTCCTCAAGCTGGACAACCCGTAGTTTCTGGTCCAACCCAGCAACCGCAACCTGTCCAGCCAAATGTTCAAACTTCTGTAACTTCGGTAGTTACTCAGCCGTCAATTGCACCTAGTACTCCATCTCAAACGGCTGCTGCAACTACCGCTACATCTACCATACTTACTTCTGGAGTATCGACGGCTCCAGTTTCTACTGTCCCTGTTACCACACCTCAGGCATCTTTACCGTTGTCTGGATCTACGATTCAAACCACGGTCCAGATGCCTGTAGGTCAGCCTGGTATAAGTACGGTTGTCACTACTCAACCTCAATTTGTTCAACCTCCGTACCAGGGACAGTACCAACATGGGCAAGCTGTCCAACAACCGGTTTACCAGTATCAACTGTATCCTGGGTACACTTATCAACAACCTCAACAACCCCAGTACGGTCTGGTTAATCCTGGTTTTCCAGGAGGATATAATATCCCAAATACGACTCCTGTTCCTAGTTATCCTGGATATCCTCCTCCTGGGGCTGGTATTGTGACCCAGAGTTTTAGAGATCCTAACCGGCAGTTACCGTTTATTGCAACTTTGGATTTACCCGACTTGACGCGCCTAACTATTGATCCAATTCAATATCTTCAGTTCTGGCCGCCAATGCCAAATAAGTTTCCCAGTGATATACCCAAGTTCGAAGGTAAGTCTGGAGAGGATCTGTCCAATCACGTGATGACTTACCACCTCTGGTGTGCTTCGAATTCCATCTCAGATGATTCCATCCGCTTACGTCTTTTTCAACGTACACTCATTGGTCTCGCGGCCAAGTGGTACATTGAGTTACCACGGGCCTCTTTTTACAATACAGAGCGTCCAAGGATGCAACGTTTGTGAACATTGTGAGCGTCCCCGCAGGTAAGGCTTGAGAGAACCTGCGTCCCCAGAGATAAACACATTTTTTACAAGACTTTCTCTCTTTTTTGAGTTTGAGATGGATAGCAGAGGCATAAGACTTGCCTAAGAGGGTAGCATGACTGTTGATTGAGCCATACTAACTGTAAATAGTCATGGTGACATTTTTTAGTGTAACAGATTGCCCCCTAAAGTGCGAAGCCTGGAATAGATTAGGGTTTTGTAATTCTAGGAAGGGTGAAGCGCTTTATCATTTCAAGGATTGTCTTGTGGATGACCTGGTTGGAACCTGCAATTTTCAACACAAAATACATGTATAAGATTATATCATCACTGAGGTAGGCATTCCCATACTCAGATTCAAAATTTTAACTAATGGACTAACTACTCTGATACAGGAATGATCTTGCAGTACATCATTTTTATAGACTTTTGTAGACACAGTATGGACGCAGCCATCTGTTTATGATTAGTCTACATAGATAATGAATACAAAACTCCTCGCAGCCTGGATGGTAGAAACTAGATCCAGGGTCTTCACTTCTACTTCCCGAATTGGTACGATTCTAGCCATGTGATTAAATGATTTGATGTCGAACATGGTAGAAACCACTTGATTACCAGTCGATGATGTAAACTGTTAACAAGCGTGAGAGAGACCACCAGTAATGTCAATGGTTCTCAAAGTACCCAGTACAATCCATGAGATGTGAATAAATGAGTTGATGTCGAACATTTCACGGAATCCTTCGATCGAAAGTCAATGATGTAAACTGACGTCAAAGGCGAGAAATCTGCCGTTGATGCATGCAAACTTCAAGGTACTGACGATTTCTAAGTCATCTCTCTAGATAATGTGCTGATGTCGATAGAAAGCGACCCGTTGCAGGCAAGCCCGCAACACGAAATCATTGTTCAAGTTGAAGAAATGTTGCTGTAAGGACTGACTCAGGGATGGTCAAATGGATGACAAGTATTTTGCAGATGAAAGTTTTGCCTGCAGACCTCTTGAACACATAACGACACGACAGATGGCTTGGTGACGAATAACTCAAAGTTAATCCCCGGAACCCGGTTAAAGACTTTCAAAGTGGTTTGATCAACTGTGAGGTAAAAGATTTCCCAACCCAGGTGAATGAAAAGTGTCGTGTTCAAGAGTGGTAATAAAGTTTCTTCTGAGACAAAAGGTGACAAATAGGTTCATTCTTCTCTCTTTTCCCCCACCATTTCTGGCAAGTACCTCTTTATTTTTAACAAGCTTGAGGAGGATAACATATGCTTGATTGTAAGCTCATCCTTCGGACAAGTCCAACCTAGTTTAAATTCGAACCCTAGGAAGGAGTGGTTCGTTCCTGTTTGTAATTGAACAGGTCCTCTACTGTAAAAGTTTAACGAGCCCAGTATAGGAGAAACTCGGCATTTTTCAATTTTAGAGAGTCTGAAAAAACTAAAGGAGACTCCACGTTGAACTTTTTTGTACATTTGTGTCCCTCAAGCCCGAAAAAGTATAAAATAATACCTGGGGGAACCGCTTGATCTTGCGACCAAGGAGTACTTTCATAATAGTGTCGTTGACCTGAAAAGTAAAAAGCGATCAAGGACACGTCGTTTTATTTCCTTATCGAGTTTGAAACGACAAAAACCCGGCAATCTTTTCCTGATTTTGCGGTCAGAAAAGAGCTAAAAGGGGATCGTCTTTTAATTCCGTTTTAACGAGTGTAAAAGAAACGCTCGACGATCTTTTCATGTTTTAGGAGTCAGAAAAGGGCTTAAAAGATGACTCTGATATTTTTGTTTGTGAAAAATGACAATTTCCCTCGAAATCCCTTTGTCCTGCACAAAAGCAACACATTACTCATACCTGTTTAAAATAGGCAAAAATACATCGAAAAACATATTTTCATGGTAAAAAAAGAACTAATTCATCCAAAAAACCTATAAAAAGACCTTTTACCATGTCATTTTTACCGTTTGACTGTTGAGGTTGAAAAAGGAGCTTTTGACAAGAAACTTCCCGTGGTCGCTGCGGAAAATCCGACCGTCAGAATCGAACGCCGTCTTATCCAGGTATTTTACACATCCTACTCTGCATTTCTATCCGTTTAGAATTAATTTTTAGGTCTTAGTTTCATTTTTTGGGGGGGTTTTGGTTTTGGAATGCGCCTCTCGGCGGACGCGGGTGCCCTTCGGGTGACCCGCGTCCCCCGACTTTTTCCTATACAGGAAAATGGTCAGAAGACGCAGTCCGCCTTCAGGCCAGCCGCGTCCGGGCGCCCTGTGCTGTAAAGGCGGGGTGCGTCTTCCGTGAAACGCGCATTTCAAAACCCCAACCCCCTCAAATAAGTATCTAAAAATTCCCAAATCAATTTCTAATGACTATTTCTGGTGTGCAGGGCATTAACCATGTTAGATTGGAGAGAAAGAGAGCATGTAGAGGATGATGAAGCTGCAATAAATCATCAACCTTCCCTGGATGCCCTAAGAGCATGCGGGTTATACAAATACTGGACCATACCGGGCATGAGGGGCCAGGTAAGATTCTTGGAATGGCTGGTTGAGCGATGGAACGTTCAAGAACAATGCTTTTACATAGGAGGGCACCAGCTCGAGATAGAGCCCTCGGATGTATACTTTCTCACTGGCTTGCCGAACAGAGGCGAGCAACTCAGTCTTGCGGGGACTAGGCCGGGTGGCCAATCCCTTGATAGTCTGCGCGACGAGTGGTGCACACCTGGGGCTCACCATTCGAAAGGCATAGAGATAAAACACATCACTCTGCGTGAACTCAAAGTCATAGCGTTCACGGTTACCAGAATTTGCGGCGCGGCCGCTTTACCCATTGCTTCCGGATCCCAAATGCGGATGGCAATTGACTGTTACCAAGGCACCATTTTCAACTGGTGTGAAGCTGTGTCGGCTCATATGAAGAGCCAACTGACCAAGGCAAAGAACGGACGACTAAAGACTTTTGGATATGGGCCTCTAGTCGTGAGCTTTGCCTTGGAGAGAGTTCCAATGCTGATCCCTCAGCAACTCACTGTTGATATCTTGGGTCCTCGGGAGCCAAAGCTGATACGATGGGTTACGGTGATGGCCCGGCATCCTGACGAGGGCACGGCGGTGGTTCGATTCTCAGATAGTTACTTTCACTGGTTAGAGGACCAGGTTTTTTCGATACAGGACTTTCCGTATGCCGGAGTAGACTTTCGACATGATTCGGACATGGTTCTTCCACCGGGAGAACAATGGGATGACAGAGGTACTTTATTTTTCACAAGTTTTCTAATTATGTATTTTTTTTTATTTTTCCATATATATCATCTCAAAACTAACAGTAAAATTTTCAAAATGCAGATGTTGGTCCACAGCGTCCAGCCAACCTCCAGCCTTTTGATAGACTACATCCAGCTGCACCGGTACCGGCCCCACAGGACGCGGCTGCAGAAGTACTAGCTGAGTTGGAGCATGATCTAGAGCATCTCATGAGAGATATACCTGAGACTACTATGGACGACATTCCTTCCAGGCTTCAGCGCTTCGTAGTCGCGGTCCCTGGACCGTTTAGGAGATTTTTGCGCAAGGTAGCCCGCGCAGTGGTGTCATACAGAGAGCACCACCAGTGATTGACTAGTCACTTTTGTAGTCACATGTGACATTTTGACTTTTTGTACTATCATTTTGCCGATCATAAGGAATTTTCAACCTATGATCGAAGACGATGTATATATTTTTTGACACACTTCTATCTATATATATCACTATTACCGGCTTATCCTGTTTAACATATGTGATGAAATGTTTTTAAATTTACTTGCATGATTATCGTAAATGTCTGTCCAACATTCGAGAAGCAATTGCATCTGCTAATGTATTCAAAGACCTTGGAATATGTTGATATTCAATGTAATCAAATTCACGTTTCAAGAGACGCACTCTCAAAAACAACCTTAATAACACAGGATTTCTAATGGCATAAATTCTATTAAGCTGTAATACAACAAGTTCAGAATCTAACCTCACTATCAAACGTCGAATTCCAAATGAAATAGATTCGGATAATAATTCAATCACTGCACTGTATTCTGCAATGTTGTTCGTTGTTTGACCGAGGCTTACCCCATGCATAGAAACTAACTCGTCAGAGGGCGAATAGATAACCCAAGCTGCGGAAGAGATATTCCGTGTACTACGACAAGCACCATCAGCAAATCCAATGTATGTTTGGAGAGGCGTCGACATCTGCAATATCAAGAGTAAAACCAAGATAAGCCAGAATAACGACGAAAAACCACACTCTCTAAGCTAAGCACACTGACTAAACTAACACACTCGCTAGCTAGAAAGAAAATCTAACCTATCTAAAAAATTTCTCCATACCCATCATTTAAGCATAATACCTCTTTAGGTAAAGTCCATTTCTGGGTTTACCCAAAGAGTCCCCATCAAAGTCAACTAGCTCATAAGCCCCTTTTGCTAGCTTTCGCTTTACAATGTAGGGCCCATGCCACATGGGAACGAATTTTCCGGCACCTAGCTTATCGTTAGCTTGATCATATAATAGTACTAGGTCTCCTTCCGAAAAACTTCGAGGGCTTACATTTTTATCATACTGAGCTTTCATTCGTTTCGCGTGAGTCTCGATAGCTAATGTAGCGTCACGTCGAGTCTCATCTAATTTAGCCAAGTACAATAAACGTTTCTCCTCTTCGGAAGTAGCTGGAAGTAATTCGACAGCCATTTGAAGTGATGGGATTTCGCATTCAATGGGTAACACAGCTTCCAAGCCATAAACTAGCTGGAAAGGAGTGAACCCTGTTGAATTTTTTACTGAGGTTCGATATGCCCATAGCGCCGAAAATAACATGTTGTGCCAATTCGTTCGATGGATACCAATGATCCGTCGAATCATGATGACTAGAACTTTGTTGATAGACTCAACCAAACCGTTGGCTTGCGGATAATAAGGAGTAGAGCTATCGTGGCGCAAACCAAGCTGGCTTGTAAGCTCAGTCATCATGATGTTTCGAAAATGGCTCCCATGGTCAGTAATGATTGCTTGTGGGACACCAAACCTAGTTATGATATGATTGAATACGAAAACTGCAGCTGTCTTTCCGCTTGCGTCGAATGTAGGCATCGCCTCGGCCCATTTAGTAAAATAATCAACCGCGAGGATGATATACGCATGCCCCCCGGCCGAGTGAGGGTTACAAGTAATAAAGTCAATACCCCATTTGGCGAATGGACCAGCGGCAATTATAGGGTGGAGAGGAGCAGGTGGAGCGCGCATCTTGCGATCAAACACTTGACAGTTGTGGCATTTCCTGACGGCAATGATACAATCCTTAAACATAGACGGCCAGAAATAGCCAGCGCGCAACACCTTCTGAGCTGTGGCATACCCAGACATATGACCGCCACATGCTCCAGAGTGACAATCATTCAAAACTCTCTCAGCCTCTTCGTGAGTTAAACAACGTCGAAAAACTAAGTCTGCCCCCCGGCGATAAAGTGTATCTCCAATAATTTTAAATTGCTGGGATTGAAACCGAATTTTTCGACGTTCTTCTTTGGAAGCTTCAGGCCGAAAGGTTTGGGTTTGGAGATAGATGATTATATGCCCATACCACAGATCTAAAGTACTGATAAGAAACAAAGATTCGTCCGCAATGGACTCCTCTGCCACAGTTTCTGTGTCAGCACTCGGGAAATCACACATCAATTCCGCAAAAACTAAGGATTTCTTAGACTTGGACTTCTCGAACTCCAAGTCGAACTCTTGCAGGATAACGATCCATTTAGAGTACTTGCCCCCTAGCAGTTGTTTTGTCAAAATATAAATCATAGGGTTGCAATCCGAAATAACTGTAGTTTTACGGAGAAGAATGTAGTGACGGAAACGCTGGACAGCTTGAACGGCTGCCAGGGCCAATTTCTCCACATGCGAATATTTTAACTCAGTGGGATTTAAGGTCCTACTAAGATAATATATCACATGTTCCGCACCGAATTCATCTTCTTGAACTAACACCATTCCTATGGTGGAATGCGAAGCTGCGAGGTATAAGAAGTAGTCCTGGTTGTAGTTGGGAGGATGCAACAACGGTGCATGGGTCAACGCGTGTTTGAGAGCATCAAAAGATTGTTGAGCAATCTCGTCCCAAAAGAATTGTGCGTTCTGTTTCAACAACCGTGTAAAACCTTTAGTGACCTCGGCGTAGTTTGGGATGAATCGGCGTAAAAAGTTTGCTTTCCCTTGCAAACTTTGGAGTTGGCGCAAACTCGAAGGAGGAGGCAATTTGATGATAGCTTCGACCTTCGAGGGATCGACGCGAATGTCGGTTTTTGAAACAACAAATCCCAGCAATCGACCTGTTTCTATACAGAAAACACACTTGTGGGGATTCAACCGAATTCGATAATGCCTACACCTCATGAAGATTGCTCGTAGATGGACAAGGTGATCAGCTCGATGTAAAGAATGAGCAGGCAAATCATCGAGATACGGTTGCACAATGTGCTTGATGTCATGAAATGCATAAGACATCGCCCGTTGAAAAGTGGCCCCGGCATTCTTAAGCCCAAAAGGTAACTTGCAATAAGCAAATGTCCCCCATGGACAAATGAATGCCGTTTTTGGTTGGTCGGCAGGTAGAATATTGATTTGATTATAGCCTGAAAAGCCATCCATAAAGGAAAACAGTTCACTTCCGGCACAATCATCAATAATTTGATCGATATAAGGCGTAGGATAGTTGTCTTTTGGACAAGCTCGATTTATATCCCTATAGTCGATACAGATTCTTATTGTTCCTTGTTTCTTGCTGACCGGAACAATATTCGATACCCAATCCGTTAACAGGATCGGATAAATGAAACCTGCTTTCAACAGCTTTTCGACTTCTGCTTTAATCGCAGCCGCTTTTCGAGGGTGAATCTGACGCAACCGTTGCTGGACGGGTTTAGCATCCGGGTAGGTCTTTATTTCATGAACAACAATGGCAGGATCAATTCCCGGCATTTCCTCGTAAGACCAGGCAAACACGTCGCGGAATTCTTGGAATAGGGCCTTGTAAGTTTGGATTTCATCTTCTGTACAAGCGGCACCTATATGAATGTTTTCCTCGATTCCGGGCTTCACTGAAATATCAATGGGAATAGTACGAGAAATATTCCCTAAATTCAACTCTGAATCAGAATGTTTCGTGGGATCCTGAGCGTCTTTGACATATTCAGCGGTAAAGATAAATGAAAAATCATTTTCAAATGCATCATCCTTAGGTAAAAACGAAGATCTGTGATGGAGATCCTCCCATGGTAGATCATCTACACTTAGGATTTCGCGAAGTTGTTCGTCAGATGACATGACTTCGGGAAACGCTATCCATTCTAAGGTTGAGGTGAAAAGTGATTCTTCACTGACCACATTCATTTGGTCGATTTCGGTTGAATGCGAGTCGGTAAAAGACATGACAGCTTCATAAGCAATTTCATATGGACTCAAAGGCATAGCATCACCGAATGAATCTATCTCAGAGTCAGATGGGACAATCCAAGGATCGTCATAAATAATGTTTTCTGATGTAATCATATGAATTGTCGCAAATGAAGGGTCTACGTTGAGTGGAGGGAGAGGAAAAGTTCCCAGTAAACCGGAATCCTTAACTAAACCTACACCAACGTCCCTATAAGGGATTGTCGTCTTACCGACATGCTGGATACTCTCTGAAGAGGCTGGGTCGGATGAAAAGTACGTCAGCTGATCAATAGTCACGATCTTACCGTTATATGGAAACTTAATTACTCTGAAGACCGATGAAACGACCGCTGTCATAGCATATGACCAACTTCGACCCAAAAGAAGGTTGTAGTCTAGAGGGGCATCAACCACTTCCACATCCAGACTAACGGTTTTACCTTCTACCCCTATAGGCAATTCTTGTAGAATACCAAACGGACGGAACCCACGGCCATCAAAGGCCTTAAGGATGGTGGGGGATTGGTTCAACGGAGGAGAACCAAGGGATCTCCAACATTAAATCGACATAATACACGTAGAAGCTCCCTCATCAATCACAGTCCGATGAATAGGCTTGTTTTTGACTATCACTGGAATTTGGAAAGCCATTTGATGGGGGAGACGTGGCGTACTATTTTCTAGATCAAATATTATCAGGTTCGGGTCCTGAACATCAACAGCTCCGATAGCCGACAAAAGAAATTTCCGTTGTGCTGGGCATGATTGCAGCACTTCGAGTGCCGACATTGCTGAAGGTGAAACAGCTAAATCCTCAACAATGTTGTAATTCTGCGCTGCTCTCGCATGTGGATTGAAAGCAGACCTTCGAAGTACACCCTTGGCGGGTGGCTTAATCACTAAGTCTGGGTTAGGTTTTTCGATCTGTAGTGGATCGGAACCAGGAGCTGAGGTTGATGGGTTAGAGTGAGAAGATTCTGCTTCCTTACCATCAACAGGAGCCTTACTACCATAATCTTGCGATCGAGTCGCAATCCTCACATGAGACATCATCAAAATGGGTTCTTCACTGGCATTCGAAGAAGAACCTATCATCTTATTCTCCTGCTCTGGAAATGGATTCTTTAACACAGCAAGAGTGGGAGAACCTTTGACTATTTTCACAACCTCGGCCCGATGAGGGCAATCTCTCGTAAAATGATCCTCTTCACAAATAAGACAAGGATATCGAGGTTTGCGTTTTTCGTCATTGGTTTCCGACTTTTCAGTTTTCTCCTTTGGAGCCTTGTCTGCTTTAGCCTTCTTCTTTCCTTTCTTCTTTCCACCGTTTTTTGATTTGGCCGTAGATGACTCTACAGCGTGAATGTCGGCGGTAAGTTCAGGAGGAGAAGACTCTCCTGTCGGAGAATCAGGCAAAGTGATAATTGGAGTATTTGAAGCCTTGGAAGACTTCTTCTTGATCTTCGTAGTCACGATACCAATCATACCATCAGCGGCATGAGATCCCGAAAGAGTAGCAGCGATTTGATTCGATTTTGGAAGATCTGGGATCTTCTCGTGTAACGTACCCGACTAAGTGTAAACTAAGTCAAGGTATTGCGCTTGAGCAATGACTTGCTCCTCAGTAACTACTCCGGCCTTAGCTACATCTTCAGTAATCTTCGGTAATAATGATTTGACAAACCATTCAGCTAAGATTTGGTCCGGGATAAAAACTTTCACTAACCTCCTACGACGTCTCCACTCATGGATGTGATCAGAAATGTACGTGGACGTCGATTGTTTTAGCGAAGTTAATAATTTCGTGCCGTTATCGTATCTGACCGGCAACTGAAAGTGAGTTAGGAACTCGTCCTCTTATATAGATGCTCCCTTTTGCATCTATACCACTAGATGAGGACCTGAGGTACCTTGGATTCAATCTCAGGCCAAATCATTACAACAAGGAGGATTGGTTTTAGCTCATCGCTAAGATTGAGAAAATACTAAAAAGATGGTCCTTTTAGCGGCTACCTCAGGCTAACCACTTAGTGATGATAAAATAAATTTTAGAAGCTATCCCTGTCAATTGGATGTCACTTGCATGGATTCCAAAAGGTGTCCTAGAAAAATTAGAAGAATATATTTCAATTTTCTTTGGTTGGGGAAGCAGGATAATGGTGTACTTCCTTGGGTTAAATGGGGAAAATTAGTTATCCCTAAGATCTTAGGAGGATGGGGCTTAAAGAATATATTATTGTTCTCTAAAGCCCTAGTTGTTAAATATGGGTGGAGATTGAATTCAACTCAGAGCTTTTGGTCAACCATTGTCACTAAAAAATACTTTGCTCCAAGTTCATTAGAAGATTGGATTAGGAGGGTGGACAAGTTGCGAGAAAATATATTCATGATTTGGAGGGTTGGCATGGAAAGTTGGTAGAGGGGATTGGGTGAGAATTTTTCTTGATCCATGTCCAGGAAGTGGTCAAGGCCACCTCCTTCCCCCCTTTAATTGACCACTTGAGAGACATAGGTATCTCTAAAATCTCCCACATTACTAATCCAACTCTTAAAATGATATGGAGCCAAGGATGGATTTCATATAAGGATTAGGGACTAGAAGGGGACTTTAAAGAGGTATGGAATGAATGCATAAATGTCATATCAACTGAGCACATTTACTTGACAAATAAATAAGATGAATTTTATTGGATCATCTCTCTGTTTGGATCTTATACCCCTAAGCTCAAATAAATCTCTTCTATGGTAGTCAAAGATGATGTTGTTACCAAGTGGCGGTGGAAGGAATTATGGAAAGCTAAGTGCCATGCAAAATCAAAACTTTTCATGTGGTTCTTGTTGGAAAATAAAGTCCCCACTAGGGATATTATTCCGAAAATATTTTTTTATCGGACTTAGCTAGTGTTCCTTGTGTGAAAATGACAAATAAAATACAAAGCACTTCTTCATGACTTGTCCATTTGATCAGTAGGTATGGCATGTTTTCTAACAAGTCATAGGTCACTCTGGGGTATGGGTTGAACAATATTTGGAGGGGGCATGGAGGGTTTGGATCTCCAACCTATCTTGTTGTGATTTCAAAGCTCTTTCATTAATCATATGCTCGGGGGTATGGTTGGCCTGGAACAAAGGCATATTGCATGATAAACCTTTTATCCCTAAGGATTTTGTTGTTGAAGCGTTAGCTATCTTAGAACACTTCCCTCAAGATAAAGGTATTTCCTCGCTAAGGGTAATTATTGCAGAAAATCATGATCACTCTATACCATGGGATTTTTTGATTTTGCATCTTATAAGTCTAGGCATAATAGTGGAGGGGGATTCATTCTTTTCCTCTCTGATTCACAATTTCTCATGTAAAAATGGGTTTTGGTTTAGGATCTAATAATATGTTAGAAATATTAGCCTATAAAAGTTTTCTCCTATTCACTTTAGCTAAGGGATGTACTCAGATCCAAGTATATGGGGACTCCATGTTGATAATAAAATGGCTCAATAACATTCAAGAATACAAAAATATTTTACTCATGCTTATTTTGGAAGAAACAATTTGGCTTAAAATTTCTTTTAATTTCTTCCCATGTTCATACATCTATAAGGAAAGGAATAAGCATACCACCTCTCCAGAGAAGGCCTGTTAATGGAAGAAGGGCATTGGGGGATAATGGAATAGTGAGAGGTATTACTACTACAACTTTCTACCATAGGCCCTACAAGGATTTAACTTTAGGGGCTTAAAAGACTTGATTTTATGCAATGGGTTTTCAAACAGTTTTGATCAGTTTTATTATGTTCATAGTTCTTAGTCAACACATAATTATAGGAAGCATTGTTGTTTACCCTCCACATAATATATAATCACTGAAATACACCTTTTTGTATTTTGTTTTAATATGGATATAGGTATCAAACCAACTCTTTTTATATGAATGTGCCCATAGCGTGCATATACAAAATGTAATTTTATCATTTCTATTAATGAATGAAATTATGGTCTTTTTCCTTTGGAAAAATAAAAATAAAGCGTTTATATATTTAAAAAAACATGTAACAAGATTGTTAACCATGAATATTCACCCTCACTTTACGATGAAGATTCTTAATCTTAAATAATATTTGTTACAATACCATGGGTGAATACCATGGCTTATCAATACCACATGCTGAAAAAAACATAACTCATTCCATATGATACTTGTTCATAAGACATTTTTTAAATTAATCAATTTAATTAAAAAGGAAAAAATGACATAACTACTTTGGAGATAAATCTCAACTTTTGTTTTGTGTACACTACTAAGAATATCCTAGAATATTCTGTGGGGGTTGAATCCCTACCATCCACTTTATAATCATTTATAATTAAAATTTTGGAATTCCAATTCCAAAATAGACATGCCTATCAGCAGTACAAATAAATATTATTATCTTAAAATAAATATATTCAAATGGCATTGTCTAAACAATATACGTTTTGGAGTTTTTGGACAGAATTCGACAATTTTTGTTTTGGTTAGATCTTGATATTTATTGTTTAAAATTGGTTTTTGATTGCATATATATGGATTCAACCAATGTCACATGGTTCGGGTTCGAGTTCGGGTTCAACAATGATTAGGTTCGATTTGAGTTCGAATTTTTTGATGAGGTTCGGATGAGATTCACCATTAGGTTCGTCTATATATATATATACATATATTAATTTCAAATGAATTATAGGATAAAATAGTAAGAAATAAACATCAGTAAACATCAAAAATGCTATCACGGACATGGAAACTACAAGGATAAATTACAAGCTCGAGTTGTGACATGAAGTTATGAGTTTTGATCTATGGACTTGATCGATGGCTATGAGGTTCGATGAGGTTCGCCAAACCTCAATTTTTTTTTAAGGTTCGCCAAACTTTGAACCTCAAGGTTAAAGTTCGATGAACCTTGTGACATAGGATTCAACACCCTGAAAAGTTTTTGAACATAATTCAACAATTTTTGTTTTGGTTAGATCTTGATATTTATTGTTTAAAATTGGTTTTTTATTGCATATATGGATTCAACACACTGAAAAAATCCAAGGAACTCGGATTGCGGAGAGTTTGCAACTTAAACTTGTAATTCCAACAAATATCTCCTAGATTTTATGCAAGTTAAATTAGAAAATAGGCTAGAAAACATATAGACTACAACTATTCTAAATGAACTTTAAAACTATAATAAAAAGTACAAGTTATAACTAATTTACAAAATTAGGGTTTCCGTGCTTATTTTAGATATGTTTATGATTTTAGAGATAAATTCATATTAATAAGAATTTAAAACATAACATTTTTAACAAATTCATTCATTTGTGGTGATGGATGAGATTAGTTGGTTTGACATGTTGAAATTAAAACCTAGTTGTGATTATTCTAGAAAACCTTTTAAATAAGCATGATTTCTTTAGGAAGGCATGAAAAGGTCATCCATAAACATCCATAATTTATTTCACTAAATGTGAAGCTTCAAATAAGAACATAAGTGAAATAATGAAAAATACCCAAGCATGACAACCACTACTAACTTCAACATCTATTTGGACATTCCCTTGTATTTTATAATGGGACTAACAAAAAGCAAACAACAAATTAGCCATCATGATGGTAATTGACTAACTCTCTAAACATAACCACCTTTGTGGCTCACCACACCCTTTGATGCCCTCCATAGTTTCCCAAGTCGTTAGGAATCCATTTTTTTAGCTACATGGCTTGCCTACCTTCATTGTGTGGGATTGCGTTCCCACCTTCACCAACAAATTTTTGGGAAAAGTTGTTAAACTACAAGGAACATAGTTGAACATGAACATTTCTTATCATCCCTAAAAATATGGTCTTTCAAGGTGGCGAAAAAATGATTGGAAACATACAATGTTTTGTAGTAATTAATGACACCAATGGGTTTAATTGTTACACCTTGTTTATTATATAATACCACTATCTTAGTGCCACAAAAAGGTCATCATATGAAGCCATTTATGGCCAAATACTTCCTTCATTCGATTCTTATTTACGGGGACATCTAAGATTCAAGGTGTTGATCATCTACTCAATATTACAGAAACATTCTATCCACACCTAAGTGAAATATGGTTTGGAGTAAAAATTGAATGAAACAATAGGAAAATCAACATCACTCTAAGAATTATATTGAAGAACCACACTATGTGTTCCTTCAAGCTTATCCCAATAAGTAGTTAAAGACATGCACTCCTAGAAGATTGCACCCAAATTTTATGGGCCCTATCAAATTATCCAACACATGGGACAAGTTACATATCGATTGGATCTTTTGGATCACTCCAAATTCACTTAGGTTTTCATGTGTCCTATTGGAATAAGGTTATGGGTCAAAAATTTTGAGTTTAAATTATCCTTTTATAACTTATTGAAGATGGTTCCATTTGTTTACAATGGGATCTAATACTGGCCACAAGAGAAGATTGATTACACTAATGTAGAAATTGAGAAGTCATAATATAGTGGAAGGATACATAGTTGGACGACACTACCTAGGAACCAACAATGGTTTTAAAAAAATTTCCACAACTACAACATTGAGGAAAACATTGCTTTTGAAGGTGGAGGGCATGTCAAGGTCCTGCCTTGACTTCCCTACTTTAGGGTACTTAGTAGTTAGTTAATTAATCTACAATGAATATTTCTAATTAGGTAGTTATTAGGTTTTTAATCAGTGTAAAAGTGTTGTTTTTGCTAAATATGGTTAGATAGGAAATTTGTACTCATTAATGATGGGACCACTAGTGCTCAGTGTAAAAGTGTTGTTTTTGTTAAATATGGTTAGATAGGAAATTTGTACTCATTAATGATGGGACCACTAGTGCTTAAGTTTATTCTAGTGAGAACCTATTTTTAAAGCTAGAAGTCTCTCCCTATTTTTAAAGCTAGAAGGCTCTCTCTCTCTCTCAAGTTTATTCTAGTGAGACTCTCTCAAGTTTATTCTAGTGAGAACCTATTTTTAAAGCTAGAAGTCTCTCTCTCTCTCTCTCTCTCTCTCTCTCTCTCTCTCTCTCTCTCTCTCTCAAGTTTATTCTAGTGAGAACCTATTTTTAAAGCTAGAAGGCTCTCTCTCTCTCTCTCTCTCCCTGTTTTTAAAGCTAGAAGTCTCTCTCTCTCTCTCTAAAATAAAGCTAGAAGGCTCTCTCTCTCTCTCTCTCTCTCTCTCTCTCTCTCTCTCTCTCTCTCTCTCTCTCTCTCTCTCTCTCTCTCTCTCTCTCTATTTTTAAAGCTAGAAGGCTCTCTCTCTCTCTCTCTCTATTTTTAAAGCTAGAAGGCTCTCTCTCTCTCTCTCTCTCTCTCTCTCTCTCTCTCTCTCTCTCTCTCTCTGTAATTAGGGCTAACGGTTTGTTGAATTTACCATCCATGGATCATGGGGATTTTCTCTTTGTCAATTGTAATTATTCTTATTCTATTGGAGTTTTACTGAAGGAGGTTTCCACCTATAAGAGACCCCAAAATGTTGTTCTCTCTGTTAGAAATCAGGACAATATTGTGAGTGGGGGTGAGTTAATATTGTAGGAATTTTATAAGCTTTTTTACTAATGCAAAATACTAGGACACCAATAATTACTTCAACAAAAACTCATAAATATCAAAAGAATCAATACCAGAAGCACAAATAGTACACATAGATTCTTCAAAACTTTTATTCGATATACTTCTCAAGGGAAAGCTTCTACTTGCTGCTAAGAAGCTCTTTGGCTACAACCAGAAAGAAGCTACTACTCCCTAATTTATCAATTACCACTGAAAGGAGCTACAACCCCTAACTATTTACGAACCACTACTGGAAGGAGCTACAACCCCTAATTAGCAAGCTACCACTTTCTTGACCTTAATGATTGATCTTTCATACAATTTTCAAACTCAAATCATGAATACCACTTCCTTTCATAAACAATTAAATTTCTCACTTCAAACACTCACCACAAACACCATAAAATCACCTTCAACAATCTCTGATTACTCACCAATCAACCACCATCCACCTCTAAACCATAAAATCTAAAACAACACACCAAATCAATTCTATTTATAAAGAATTTTGACTAATATTTTTAGGTGTTGATCTCATTAACTTCTTATTTTTCTAATTTTGGAATGTCCTCTTGATGTGCACTATAAGTTTTCAATCTCTAATTTGTTGTCTCTATTAGAAAAACTGAGTTTAACTGTTGTTTTCCACCATTTTGGAATTTTACAGGTTTTAACAGTGTTTCTTTTAAATTTGGCTAACTCCAAATTTTGCGAATTTGCTAAACCTACCTCCAAATATGTTCATTCCACCATCGTGGCTACCAACTCATCCATGTCTTTGTTTTTAAACTTTATGCACTTCTTGTTTGGTTCCAAACCTCTAAATATGGCATAATCACCAAATATGACCAAGCTACAGACCTGTTCACACATCATATCGGCCCGAACACTTTTAACATAGAATTGCCACATATAACCTCCATTGGGTCCCTTTATTCCCAGTCCCGAGGGCCTTAACCACCATTTATTCGGCCTTCCATGCCCTTGGTCTTCCATCTACTTAGAACTTAGTGTTGGTCCATACTTAAGTTCCACGCCTTAATCTCTTAGCGAAAACTTAGTGAAGCACCTTTGCTTTTCGTCGAAAATTATTTCTCAGCTTCCTCTTCTTGGAACTTACCACTAAAGACTCTCGATAAAACTTCTGAGATTATTTCTTCCAAGGAGGTTTCTTCCGAGGTGAGTTTCCTCATAGAGGACAAGTCCTTGAGGACCACCTTCCTGACACATGGACCAGTAACTTTTTTGCCGAGATGCCACCTCAGCACCATCGTGTCTTGTAGATAATTTTTATTTCTCCGATTTTACTTCTTGGACTTTAATTCCTATGCACTTTTTAATAACCTTCGAGATAGTTTTCTTCTGAGAACTGTTTTTGATGATGCCACCTATGCTCCAACATGTATGCCACCATTACAAGGATGCCACATGTCACTTGCTGAGTGGTGCCATGTGTCACCCATTTTTGGTCCACTTAGGTACCTGAAAATGCCAAATCTACATTCCATGTCTCACCTTCTCATTGGTGCCACATCATTGTGGATGACATCATGCCACTATGTCTCCTACATCATCTCTTTATTCAATTTTTCCATGTGTCCAAGAGTACAGAGAGAGAAGAGGTCTTGGTCCAAGTCACCTTGTTGTTTCCTTATCTCTGTTAATCACCTCTACACATCATGATGATAGCTCAAAGTGCCTATCAGAGAAATCTTTGAGGAGTTTCTTCCGAGGTATTTGTCCCGAGATAAAAACCATAACATTAGCAGGAATGTCCCGGGGACATAAAGAATGAATTATCTCATGAGCTAAGACAAATCCTTGATAACAATGATCAAGACATGAAGAGGGTATGAGACACTCGTCAATGGGAGAAGGTAAAGTGGATGATCTAGTGGAAATTTCACTACTATAAATATCAACTTGATTCAATCCAAGTGTGGTGCTTCATTAGATGATGTGGGAAATTCCCCTTGGAATTTCAGTGACAATCTCCATCATTTCCAATTGTGGGAGAGTAGAGCCATCATGAGGAATAATATCCCTTAGCTTATATTGTGAAGCCATGACCTCCAAGATTTCCTTATCTGAAAGAGCTCAATATCAAGGGAATCATGTGAAAATTATTGAATGATGGCCTATATGGCAGAGGATCCTGATCATATTCCATATTAGGATGGATTTTTTAACCAATGTCATCAAGTGGTGGTGGCACCATTGAAGATGTGATTACTTCCACAAAAGGTGGCATTGTGTCACCACGAGATTCATCTTCTGTAGGAATTTCATAAGGATCAAGAGGTCCAAGGGATTCACTAGTGACAAAAGAGATCATGTTAAATGTGGAAATAAATGGACATGGGTACGATGGGGCAAGGGGAAATGTGGCCATCAATGAGGAGTCTTTGAACATTCCTCCTCTAATACCCTCTTCAAGAGTGGAAGGGTAACCTACAAAGGGGATTGACATACTATCTTGAAATTGAAGATTGGGCTTAGAAAAGTCTAGCTGGTTGATAGTGACTATTTTACCCTCATGTGGAAACATCATGACATGGAAGAACGATGAAATGACAATGGTCATAGCGTAGAACCAACATTTCCCAAGGAGGAGGTTATAATCTAATGGTGCATCGATGACCTCAACCTCAACAGATATTATATTTCCTCCTAACTCAATAGGAAAAGCTGAAAACACCCCTTGACAATGCAGGGTGTGAACATCGGTGGCCTTCAAGTCTGATCTAGTTGTAGACAAAGTGGGAGAACTTCGATCTTTTCAACACTTCGAAGACATTATAGAATTTGATGGCCCCTCATCCAAGACTGTCCTATGAACACGTTGTCCAAAAACGTGGACTATTATTTGGAAAGCCAGGTGATTTGGAAGATGGGGTTTCCAAAGAGATAGATCGAAGGTCATAATATTTGAGTCTAAGGGATCCACCCCACCAATAGCAAATAAAATCACCTTGTGTTGTGTTGGGAAAATCCCAACACTTCTATTGTAGACATAAGAGTTGGAGTTTGGACCATATCCTCAACAATACTATAATTGTGAGCAAGTTTTCCATTAGGATTGTGTCCAGTATTTCAAAGGACACCCTTAAGAAGGCACGGCATAATGTTCAGTGGTGGCTTATCGAAATGAAGTTAACCATATTATCTAGGTAGGTTCATGGGATCAGAGGCAAACATATTGCTCTGAGAATTCTTGTAATTATGGGCTATGGTTTGTAAATGGACGCCTAACTTAAACATAAATATATCTTGCATTGAAGGTGAAGCATTAGAAGAGTTTCCCCCGCTCTCCCTTTGCTAAGGTGGTGGAGTATTTGCAACCATGTTTTGTTGTTTGGTTGGAAAAGGATTCCTTAAGACAACTTGTTGATGAGAAGGTTTTTGCGAGAAATATCGGTGAATCTTATCCATCTATGGAACTCATGAGTAAGATGATAATTTCCACAAATCTTGCAGGGAAAGTGATTCTTCTTATTCTTCTCTATCATACCAATCTCACTGTTATATTGGGTTTTCTATGCCCCTTGTTCCTTAAATGAATTATTTGACTTATTATTTTTCCTTTTACCTCTTGGTTGTTGAGGATTCATATTCAAGGTGAATTGAACAGAATTTACCTTGGAGGTGGGAACATGGACATGAAGAGTTTGTGTATTATGATGACCAACCGAAGCACTAGAAGAGATGTTTAGTTGAGCCATCTGAGAGGCTAGTTGTCTTATGTTTCGAGAAGATACAAAGCCCATGAATCCATATTCATGTGCTTCGAGATTTTAGGTTGACAGACTAGTAAATGGCTGAGGAGCATTTGGAATGCATTGATACAAGGTGCCCAACAAAGAATAGATCAAGTCAACTTGGTGTTCATGTAAGATTGCTTGCTCTTCAGTTTGGGCTCCAGCATTTTCTGCATCTTCAGTAATTTCAACAGATAGATATTTAATAAACCACTCACAAAGTACTTCATTGGGAAGTTTGGTTTGGAGAAAGGCTCATCGTCTCCTCCACTCATGAACAGGGAAAATTTTAAGGATGAAAATTGATATTAAAGTTTAGAGAAGTTGGTGAATCTCACTACTTCATAATATGAAATCAATAAAATGTTTGATGATACTTTTGTAAAAATATTCAAATTTTTAATAATTTTATATAGTCTATATATAAAATTTTGGCGATTTTTAAAGTAAAATAGTTTTATACTATAAAATTTGGGTGAATCATTTTTAGATAAAATGGAAATTACCGAATATTTTTTTTGGTAAAAGCATGGAAATTAGCCCACTTGTGAATATTAGCCCCTAAAATTTTCCATGCTCATGAATATGATCAGAAATGAGTGTGGAGTTATCTTGATGGAAGTTAGTGAGGATATCTGTACTAGCCTCATATCTAGCAAGAAATTGATAGTAATTAACAAATGTTTATGCCAAAGATAGGAAATTTTCGTAAGATACAAATTCAAGATCAATATACCACTTTGCAGCACCACCTATGAGAGTCTGTTAAAAAAGGCACAATCTAATACTATCATCCATAATATAGTTGGATGAACACCATAGATGACAAGTGGTGAAATGAGATGCAAGGTATTCTCCAGGATTACCATCGAATTTGGGAATGTTTGGTAGCAGTTTATGTGGAACATGTGGTCATGCAGAATTATGTCGTATGGGGTCATGCATCAACTTAGAAAGATTAGGAAAATCTTGAGTTTCCAAGAAAGCATATGTGAACGAAGCTTGGGGGTGGGGTTAGAGACCCCTTGTGACCCTAGTGGAGGAGGTTCTCCTCCCATAAAATTGTTTCCAGTATAAGGGATGGTCATGGGAGTGGCTTGGCTACAGTCGCTAGTTCCAATGCCCATGTAAACTTGTGATTAGTTAATTACCCTAGGGTAAGTTTTCCTATTGGAAAAATGATTGCCAAGAGGTTGTTGAGCTCCTATACTATAAGGGGAGCCAAAGGTGTTATTGAAAGGATTAAGACCCCATGTATTATAAATGAGAAAAGTTCCCCTCCCCCTAGAGGCATTCCAAGGATCAGATATATGACTCTAGAATGTAGATCCTCCAATTGATTGACTTCCAAGAGGATTAGTGAACCCACTAAAAATGAACGCACCTCCAACTCTACTAAAGGATGAGATGGATACACTGAAAGGATTCCAACCAAAGGGAAATTCATTATTTTGAATTTCCATACTTCCTACTGAGATACATGAACCCATAGTGGGGCCCGTGAACCCAGATGTGAAAGAGAAGTTAGACCGTCCAACAATGGACATAGGGATATTAGATGAAATGGAACTAGAACTTCCACTCATCGTGAATAGAGATGTAAAGATCGTTGATGCAAAGTTACCAATATTGGGTGTGTTAAATGGTGGAACTCCACTAAGATTCTACCATAATGGGGAGAAAGAGTCATTAGAAGATCTCGTTTGGAAGGAATTTGTGGCCAAAGGAATAGATGTAGATGTGACCCATGGAAGACCATTAGTCACTGTAGGTCTAGACACAATGAGTTCCAACACAAAAGCATTAATGTTATCCATGAATGACTCGAGTAAGGGACTATGTAAAGATCTAGATAAGTCGATATCTCCACCTACGGAGTTGGGTTCAAAAATAGGATGATGAGGTGGAAAATATTGGTCAACCACTCTATGAATGAAAGGTTCAGGCCTTTGAGTAACACCCAAAGTGTCCCAAGACACAAATGTACCTATGTTGGAATTAATTCTATGTCTATGCAGAGGTGGACCCACCTCATAGGGGGCAAGGGCCACAAGTCTACGAGAACAACACAAAAAAAAATATGCCACATTGGCAGTCAAAGCTTACAAAAGCATGATTGAATAAAATTCCTAAGGCCACTATATACAAGAGAGAAAACTACACGCACTAAAAAGATCCTAAAGCTACAAACCAAGTAAACCAGAGTGGGAAAGGGATCCTCACCCTCCCACCACTAGAGCCCACTTAATCAATGCACGGTTCAATAATGAGGAAATGGTTGGGATGATTATAATAGGTATCTTCCTAACGATCCAACCTAGGATCAAGTGCTCTTATAAGTCATGGAGCACCCACCCTAGGAGGACTGAGTGAGTTTTCCTAAAATCCACCCCGGGTACAGCAAGGATTGACCACTTCACCATCACCTATGATAGTATCTTAATAAAGGCCACTAAGGTCACCACCAACAACAACACATCTTAGGAGGAAAATTTTCACCTAGAACTACATGCAAGGGTAGAGTATCAGGCCCAAAGCCTCCCAAAGGATACGCCCATGAGTACAATATAGTTCTCAAATATAACCACCACCAATTCCAAAAAAAGTTGGGAGGTCACTCTGAAGATTCGAATGTAGCCTAACGCTTAACCTTTGTGTTAGAAGGTATTCCCAAACTATGCCACTAAAAGTGGATTTACACACCCTATCTCAAGATTCTATGTTTGTTTTATTGCCTTGGGTAGGTTAACTTCACTTTTGCATCCCAAGACCTAGGCTATCTAATGTTGGTGTGCTACCAAGGAAATATAATTTTTTTGAATTAATTTTATTAAGTGTGTTGATTTTAATGGTTGTTCATTAAGTCAATGGTGATGGATGAAACTATGACGATGTTATGACTCAATTGATTCAAATAAACAATGCAAAGATATGCAAATGCAAGAGTTTAATTTTGATGAATTTTACCTACAATAAGGAAGAGATGTTTTCTTTTTAGAATGAAACCATGCACATATCCCTCATGTCTCTCTCATTTAACACTTTGATCCTATCAAGAAAAACAAGAAATCAACTGCAAAAATGGCAGCAGAAGAAGAAAAAGGAAACAACGAAGATTCTACCCAAAACAAAAACCATAGTTCTACCTAGAAGAATGCAATAATATTTGAAAAATTAGTTCAATCAAGAAATCAAACTACATGCACACAGTCAGTGCAAGGATATAAATACAATGATTCTAGAGAGGCATCTAAACACCAATGTTCATGGAAAAAAAATTAAAATCCAAGAAGAAGGATCAAACCCTAATCAGGTAACTATGTCCAAAAAGTTTAATGTAAACTAAAAAAAAACAATAATCAAATCCAAAAACTTCAAATTTGAAACACCACCCAACAGGGTTTGCAAAGATGCAAAAATCCCGTGATAAATTTGAGCTTAACCCCTCAATTTCTAATGAAAATTTCCTTTAATTCTCAATCATAGAAGGACTAGCCAAAACAAAGAGTTTATCAATGCTCCCCAATAGTTATGTAGATTTCAATAGAGGGCTATCAATGCCTTGGTCTAAATTGGAGGGAGAAAACTTGGATCTAGGAGGTTTTTGGGCCTAGGCTTCAAAGCCAAACTTTGTAGATGACTAATGACCACCATAAAACACCAAGGAATCCAAAAATCTCCAAGAAAAGTGAAGTACAACAGGAAAAATAAAATCGACTTATTGGATGATCCCCAATATGGTCACCATTTCAGTTTAAGAGAGAATTTCACCTACAATAATAGTTTACTTTAATCCCACTAAGCTTTGCCTAAATTTTTCCTAAACAGTGTGTGTGAATGAAGAAGTGGAGCAAATTAAATCAGGCAATCCCAAACACTTCATATTACAGGGAGGAAGTTAGAGAACATACCTCTAAACGCTAGATCCTTAGCTATATTTGATGATGCAAGCTATAGGAAGATCTCCCCAAGATATTCGCTCATAGATTTCCTAGATCACCTGCACACTGAGAAAGAAACCAATCCAATATTATTACAAAACATTATTAGTGTAACATAATACATCAATCATATAACATATCAAAGAAAAAAAAATATGTATATGGGGAAAATCTTCATTACTATTTCTCTTTGATTGAACTAGAGTACATCAATGAGTTCTACAAGCCTCTTCCCTTGATCTATTTCCTAACCTCTATGCTCATTGGCGTGAATGCACAAGTTTATCATGGTTAGTGTGGGTACATCTCTAGAAACATTCCCACATAAGTTTCTCTCTTCTCCCTGTGAATAATGAAGAACATTGTTTATATATATTTCCTTATGAGTAGCCTTGATTTCAACTAGACACTTTTTTTATTGTAACGGGGCGATGATTAAGGTAGACCAAATCAATCATTATTTTAATCAACAATGACTATTTTAAACAAATTTTTAAAATTGGACTAAATATAAGCTTATCCAGTTAGATTCCTTGTGCAGAGAGGGCTTTGATGGCCTTCTATTTCTGTCCCCGCCACTAAGTAGGATCATTGTTGTGCCTTCTAGTTCAGTTCCCACAACTAGGAAGGAGCTTTGATCCCTCAAAACACTTGTTTTTTGATGTGTCACTAATCACAAATTGATCCTCTATCTTTGCAAAGGATGTGCTTATCTTCTTGATCCTAGGGGTGGATTTTTGAGCTATAATATAGATATGAGACATTGCCAACCAAGATGGAAATTTCACCAACAAGGCTCCTATGTTCACATGAATGAATTATGAATTTTTGAAGTTAAGAATGAGAACTTATGTAATGTATCTTAGTGCATATGTCTAGGATATAGTACAAAATGGTTGTAAAAAGCTATATGTATTGATTGACATAAATTATAAGCTTGAATTCACTTACAATTCTAAAGAAACGAATGCAAGTCTAGGTGGTTTCCTGAATCTGAGTTAGTTAGTCATGCACTAAAAAACATCCAAAGAAATATCAGATAAGTTGATGATTTTTTATGAAGGAGATAATAAGGTAAAGAAATCCAAAATCCAAGTCTATTGAATGCAATTTGAATCATTAAAGATGAATGAGGATGAGGACATTGCCAAATGTTTCCTTCAATTGGATGTAATAGTCAACACCATTAGAGAATTTAATGAACTTGTGGGTGATTCCTTTTTAGTTCAAAAGCTGGTAATATATCTTCCTATGAGATTCAATGCCAATGTATTAGCCATTAAGGAGAAGCAAGATCTCAACACATTAATATTGGATCAATTGCATGGAACAATGACAATCTACGAAATGAGAACATCAAAAGGAAGATCCACATAAAAGGAGGCAAGCTTCAAATATGATAAGAAGAGGAAAGAAGATAAATAAGACTTGAGCTATGGATTCGACGGAGAAGAGGAAAATTTTGTCAAAAGATTGAAGAGAGGATATGGAAAATACAAAGGTCCACATAAGAAAGAAAATAATGAATATGATCATAAAGAGAAAGATAAATATAGGAAAGTAAATAGGGAAAGAACTTTAATAAGAAGATTTTCTATACCCATGAAGACAACAATTCATAAAAAGGTAAAGATGAACAATCCTCTGATGAAGAAAGAATGAATGAATTCATGCTCATGGCCTTTGAAACTCTAGATGAAGGACAAGTCAAGTTTGATGAAGAAGAAGAAGATAAAGTAGATCTAGAAGGTGAATTTATTAGTGCATTGGAAAAAATTCAAAGGCCCAGGAAGAAGAATAAGAAGCAAAAAGAGATGCTAGCAAAATTTGAAAGAGAAAATGTTAACTTTGAAGATTCATCACTTCTTCATTTTTAAAGTGGAGCTGGAGGAAGAAAAGAAGATTTAAGACAGTATATTGTAACAATTGAAAGAGAAGGGAAATGTGTGTGAAAAAAATTAGAAAAGACTTAGAAAAGAAGTAGTCTCCCTTAGAAAAGAATTAGAAAAGACTTAGGTACGACTCAACCGAAATATAAAGTTTATTAAAGGATCTAACAAATTATATGAGATTCTGAGTGTACAGAAGTATCACCTCATCATGGTTGGTTTAGGTTATGAAGGAGATACAAGCACAAACAAATTTGAAAAAAATAACCAATGAGTTATGTTAAAGTAGTCAAAGGACCAAATAGTATTACAACCAAAGTAAATGATAAGAATCAATATCAACAAAGAAAATAAAAAGACAACTATACAACTTAGTAGCAATGAAGGAGAGCAAGCTACAACTATTTGAACAACCACAAAGATCAAGTGAGAAATCAACAAAGATCTTGCTTCCTTCAAAGAGGAAGCCATCAAAGAATTAGTAAATAATATCCTCAAAGGAAAATGGCTCCCAAGTACCAAAACTTTTCGATGGTTACTATTATTCATGTAAAAAATTTAGACATAAAGTTGTAAATTGTAGAGCACATATTGGAAACGATCAGACAAACCAAGATAGCATATTTGTAAATTCACATAGAAATAATCCTAGGGACAACAATCCTTCTGGTCCCTTATTTGATTATAATGAATGATATATTTTTCATAACTATGGATATAAAGCAGTTGAGTGTAGAACCAGTAAATTTAAATCAACTCATCAAATCAAGAAAACTAAAGAGGAATCGAAGACTTGGAAGAAGAAAAAGGGATAAAGGATTGAAGAATGTGGCATTGTCTTATATTCCTAAAGCCAAGGTAGCCAATGGTGTCTAGATAGTGGGTGTTATAAACATATGACTAGTGATAGGAGCTCTTGGGGCCAGTTTTAGGTGGAACACTTAGAATTTTGATGTCATTTTGATAGTTGTGGAGAAATTGCACATGGAAGTGAAGAGAAGGAAACAACACACATAATTGTCACGGAAGGATCAACATGCATAATTTTTGCAAAAGTACCAATATGCAGAAGTGTAGCAGAAGGAAAAGAGTGTGTAGAGAGGAGAAGCACATGAGGTAATCAAGGTGAAGTAGTTAAGTTTGAATACATCTTTTGGACCAATTCTGATTAGCTCAAAAATATAAATTGTAATCTTCCTGCCCATGGTAAATATTTTCAATGGTAAGGTCAACATGGGTCCACATGATGATCTATAAATAGGTGGAATATGAAAGGATTTGGGTTGGATAGCTCGAGGGGTAAATTCTTGTTGGTTAATTTATGTTACAGTGGGGGGAACTCAAGGCATTTCTATTGTAATTTGTTTCCAAATAGGATAGTAAGCCAATCTAGGGTAAAAGAGGTGATTTTGTAATGATGCGCTTAGCACCCTTTATGGATATTAATAGTAAATGGTTGATGGATGGATTGTCCCACTTTACATATTTCATGTGATGGTTGTATGATTCCTTTAAATTATGTTTATTTTTAGCATGTTATAGTAATGTTATAAGTAGTCTCTAGTGCGTCAAATGTATTAATGTATGATATTGCACTATGCATAGAAGTGAAGCACCCCTTTTAAATTTTGCTAATGTTTTGATACATGTAATGGCTATTATGGATGAATACAATTGGATTTAATGTATGAATGTGTATTGAATGTCGAATAGGGTATCTTTCTTGTATATTTCAATTACATTCATCACTGTAGAATCCTAGTTCCTACAATCCCCATAGGTGCCTCGGGTGAGACTTCACCTGTTTTGCAGGTAATGCTAAAAGGGCTAGTGTCTAGTGGGGCTTTGTTGGCTAGAATTTACGTATTAACTTGGGTTAGACCTGCCCTAGTGCCAACAAATGGTTCTGTTGCTGGGATAGGGATCTATTATTGAAGGGAATGTGGAATCCCACTAAGGAGGAGATAACTTAGTGGATCAAAGAAAAAGAGTGAGAATATGTTAGATTGGAGATTGGTGGATCAATAAAGAAGAATGATTACAAAGGTATGTATTCACTGAGTTCTGTGAGGTTTTCTTTGTTAAATTCCCAAATCTATTAATACAATGGCTACAAAGGTTGAATGATGAGCATAGGAATTGGTGACCTATTCAGCCAAAAATATGGACACCTAAATTAGTTTAGTTATTAAATATCTCTCACATGGTAGGCTATTGGTTCAAAGTTATACTGGAAAGATACATTGTAGAGTTTGTTGATAAATTTATAGTATCATATAGCACAATAGAGTGGAAGTTCTTGAAAGGACTACGTGGAAGGTATACTAGATTGTTTCCAACTACTTTTAAAATTCCATTGTTCAATAAGGTAGCCCTAAAGATGGAATTAGATACTATGAGCAAATCAACCCCTTATACACAAAGGGAAATATAGGGGATGACTAGGGAAGGACCTGAGGGGATAGGGCCTCGAGTGCAAAGAAAGAAGGAAGAGAGTGGATGAGCTATTGAGAACTCCAATTTAATTATCAAAAGGTATGCCAAGATGCCAAAAAATTGACAACATGAAAAGAGAAACCCAAGAAAGGAAGTATGTGGTAGAAAATGATGGTATATTTTGAGGGTGGAGTATTACAAAATAGAATATAGTTTCAACATGGTAATGATATAGGATAGATATATGCATCATTACTTGCAACTAATAGACTTCTAATGAAGGTCGTGAGAAGAGTTCATGGGAGAAGAAAGAGCATTGCAGATCAAATAAGTCCTGAAAAAGTGCAACTTGGCATACCATGCAAAGGAGGAGAGCATGGAGGACCCTCATAGTATAGTATGAAAATATTAGAACTTTTGAATCCTATTAACCTTTCTTAGACCACACCCTATGTCAAACCCATTACCCTATATGCATCAGTTGATCAAGAGGTAAGTTCATGTTGTAAATTTTTTCATACTTTATTTAATAAAGAAAGTGGGAGTAGTCATAATATAAGTAGTAGTGAGATTGGTAATTTGAATAGAAGTGTGTCGAATAATTCTATATTAAAGAATGTTATGCAAAGTATTCCTCAAAAAATAGTGAGTATACATAACAATCCTTTATCACAGACTAGTGTGCAGAATACAATGGCAGATTCTACTTTGAGGATGCCTGCATTTCATGGTTCTGGGACTAAGGATCCTAATCAACATTTTTTTGTATGTGAGGTAGTATGGACTATGAACCAATTCCAAGATGAACCCACTAATATTGTGTGATTGTAAAATACCATTAGAGACCACACAATAACATGGTACATCATGAAGTATAAGAGTACTACCCTAGCTAGATAGTAGATAACTTTCATAGATATAAAGTAAGCATTGATGAAAGAATTTCAAAAACCCAAATCTGTGTCACAATGCATTATAGATTTGAAGGGGATTAAGTATGGTCAAAGTGAGTTTATCTGGGACTATTGTCAAAGGTTAAGATCTTGTTGGGTAGATAGACATTTGAGATTCTAGGTGCATAGCACAAGGAGTGGTTCATTGCTAGACTAATCCCCCATATACGAGTACCATTGACCTAACAAAAAATTACATTACAATCAGAAGCCTTAGAGATTACACTAAAATTGGAAGCATCTCTAGCAAGAAGTGGAGGTAATAGTGGCATGGCTCATGTTCAGTGATAGCTAGCTGCACTAACAATCCAATTATAGGACTTGCTATGTGCAAAGAAAATAATGAGAAATAATGGTGCACATTATGTAGGAAGGAAGGAAACCATATGAATGTGTTGTAGTGGTGACAACCACCTCCAAAATTTTGGCCTGCAACAATTTCGGAGCCTCCCTTGAAGAGTTTCACTTGATGACTGCACACATTTGGGTTCACTTCGTGAGCTTGTGTGAGTCTTTACATTCGCCTTGCTCATTTATTGCACTCAAGTCTCTGCATGTTGATGTCTAAGTCATGCTTGCTACCTTGTTCTGGTTATGCTGAAAGTCTTTGCTTGATATGTGTTTGTTGTGTTCACCATTAGAGCATCTGGGGCACTCACACACGGAGTCACATTCATTGTCATGCAAGTGTCATCTCGATCATGAATGATCAATCATGAGTGTCGCGCTTGTCGCTTGCACCATCGGTCAGTCATGTTGAACATGTGTGTCTAGATGGTTCAGTCGTTTCATCGTCAAGTCATGCGAGTGTGTGTTCATATGATCACCTATGCATCTTTCTATTGTTCACACACTTAGTCATTTTTGCTGAAGTTTTGACGACCAGACTCCTCACTGACAGCCGAACCATCACCCTGCTTTCGACTTGATTGACTGTCAACCAGAACAGTGCAAAAGCACCAAGCTAGTTCCTTCAAGCAGCGTTTCCCGCAAGTAACTCAAGCAGCACTCATGTTGGCCACCCGGATAGTCGACCGAATGTTCATCTCAGAAATTGCGCAGTGCTCATGAGCAGGCCTCCCACTGCCCATCAGTCAACTCAGCTCAGAAATTGCTCAAATATGATTAGCAAGATGTCTTTCTGGCTTTAATGTAGTTTTCCCAACTAGCATCTCCCAGCAACAGACTGCCTGTCCCCTCCAGGAATTGCGTAGTTTCTGCTGCCAGTGACCCCATCAACCAACTGACAGTTCCCATTGGGAATTGCACAAATCTGGATGCCAGTGACCCCAGCAACCAACTGGTAGTTCCATCTGGGAAATGCATAAGTCTGGCTACCAGTGACCCCAACAACCAATCGGCAGTTCCCTCTGGGAATTGCACAATTCTCGCTGCTAGTGACCCCAGCAGCCAACTAGCAATTCCATCTGGGAATTGCATAGTTCTGGCTACCAGTGACCCCAATAGCCAACCGGTAGTTCCCTCTGGGAATTGCACAGTTTTGGCTGCCGGTCTCCCAGGCAGTTCCCTAGAAAAAATGCACAATCCCTTCCTGTTGACCCTTCATGCAGCTCGGCCCATTCCTCTGGAAAATTGTGCAAATCTGGTTGTCCAGTCCCTGCTGATTGTTCATTCCGGAAAATGTGTAGAGCATGCATGCCTTGCCCTCCTACAGCCCGAACTGTCCCTCCCAAAATTTGTGCAATTTTGCCTCCCAGCCAATCCAGACCTTGCAGACAGTGATTGTCAACTCAGATTGTTTGTCTCCATCCCTCAGTGACTCTTGCATAGTTTTCATCAGCAGTTGCTTGGAGCCATCATCCCACATCATAGCCATGCTGGCTCTCCTGGTCACCTGCATTCGAATGATCATGTGTCATGGTAGACTAGGAGGTTTTGGATTTGATGTCGTCTCGTCATGAGTGACCGCAGGTATAGGTACACCAACAAAAATATCAAGACGACGAATGGGATGAACGAAGGGAGCACATGCAGATGGACAGGTTCACCGATGGATGAACAAACGAAGCATGTGAAGCAGACGAACACGACAAACATGCACCTTCATGAACAAGTGAGCCTGTCAAGCCTTCCAACATGAAAGCAAGGAACAACATGTTAGAGCTTCATCAAGTGAACCAAGGACCATTGAAGGCTCCACGCACTTCGCCATGCAGAGGTGAAGCTATGATACACCATGAAGACATCCATGACTCAGCAGCACTGTAGCTCGACATGCACTCCAGTAGCAGCATGAATGTACCAACATTGTCATGTCGAGTCAAGTCATGAGTCATGTTGCCCACATCTCCACTATGGGTTTGTTGTCAATTTGTTAGGCCCCTATACTACTAGTGTAACCCCTTATTGTTATTAGTACAACCCCCTTTTTATATTGATGTACCCATGTAGTGCCCATATTGTTACTATTGTGCCCCATAGAAGCCCACTATTGTTATTATTGTGCCCTTACATTATTATTGTTATGTCGACTTTGATTATATTATGACCCCTTAGACTCCTATATATAGAAAGGAGGTCTTTTCATTTGTATCATCCAAGAATTGTTCATTTGTGTGATGTAAAGGAGGTTGCCCCCTCGAAGAGGCTGAATTCTAAGGTGTTCAACTATCTTTTTTATCTTTTTGTGAGCTGGTTTCATAACATTTGGTATCATAGCTTTGGATTCTATGGTTTCGCTGCTCCAAATAGGTCATCGTGGCATTTTCACTATAACTTTTTTTCTGCGACGTTTTAGAAGTGAACAAAAAAACCCGTTTGAGATGAAATTGTTCTAAACCTCGGTTCTGAATTTCAGAGATTTTCGCACTAAATTTGCGGAGATATGATCTGAGGTAGTTGGTATTTTTGCAAACTCCGGAATTACATTACAAACAGGTGACCTTGGTAAAATCATCATAACTTTTGTTTTGAGAATCAGATTGCAATTTCGTAAGAAGTTGCAGAAAGAGGACGGACTGTAGTTTCCTGTGCATATTTTTTAGACCTGAAGGTCAAAACAGTGACACGTGGCACTTCAGACAAGTTCGCTCTTCTGAAAAGGTATATAATCAATTCATATTGGGAGATTGTGCATAACTCTTTCTTGGAGAATCTAAATTTGATCAGACTGGTGGCATTGGAAAGAGGACACAGATGGCTACTGCAAGTCGCAATTTCAGAACTTAAAGATCCGAAAGTACAGAGTTACAGTCGTTTCAAGATCGAGCTCTTGAAATCAAGAAAAGGCAATATGAGGAAGTTTGATGGCAAGGATCCAGTAAATTGGATACTTCAGATGGAGCAATATTTTGATCTACATGGTGTACCACTGTTACAAAAGGTATGTATTGCATCTTCATATTTAGAACCGGATCAATTTTTATGGTATAAAGGGCTTTGTTCTCGTAAACAACTTTTTACGTGGTCAATTTTCACAGAGGAAATGATAGCACATTATGAGGATAGAAAGAGAAACACCTTCTTTAGAGCAACACCACAACAATTGGAAAGAGTAAAAGGGCTTTGTTACATAGTGGAAAGTAAAATTATGGCAACAAGGAAGACTACCCCTCATAACTATAAAGATGGAAGTGTTGTTTCTCCTAGCCTTCCGCAACCTACAAGGGTTACACCACAACAATTGGAAGAAAAAAGAGAAAAAGGGCTTTGTGACAATTGTGATAGCAAATGCAGTTAAGGTCACAAGTGTGCTGAGAAGAAATTATTTTACATAGAGTATGAAGAGGAGGAAGAAAATGATCAACAAACATCAAAAGAAGAGGATATACGCCAGGACCCAACTCCAGAGAAAGAAGAAATGAATCCGGCCATATCTTGTAAAGCATTGGCAAGAATTACCACTCCTTAAACTCTCAAGATAGAAGGAAATATCAAGGATAAAAGGGTTCAAAAAGTGAAAGATCACATCAAGAAAGAAGAAATGAATCCAACCATATCTTGTAATGCATTGGCCAGAATTACCACTCCTCAAACTATTAAGATAGAAGGACATACCAAGAAGAAAAATGTTCAAGAAGTGAAAGATCACATCGAGAATCAAGAAATGAATCTGACCCTCTCTTGTAAAGCATTAGAAGAAATTAACACTCCTCAAACTCTCAAGATAGAAGGACATACCAAGAAGAAAAAGGTTCAAGCAGTGAAAGATCACATTGAGCGTCAACAACAAGTTCTCCAACTTTTAAAAGATAATGCCACTTTGGTGCAGAATCGAATGAAACAATAGGTAGATGAACATTGCAGTGAAAAATGTTTTGATGTAGGTGATTGGGTATTTTTACAGCTACATCTCAAGAAAGATATTTATGAGAAGGAAATGTTGGCAATACCACATGCACTTAAGAAATGGCGACCTTACCCAATGGGAGGACATTTCAAGGTAAAAATGGATCATGATAGTCTTAAATACTTTTTAACACAAATATTATCTTTAGAAGAACAGAAAAAATGGGTCACAAATATGTTGGGTTATGACTTTGACATCATATATAGAAAAGGGAAGCAAAATTTTGTTGCAGATGCACTCTTAAGAAAGGATGAGGATGTGGAAGCATTGTTTTGTGCTATTTCTATTATCCAACCAAATTGGATAAATGAAGCAAGGGATGACTGGAAGAAGGACGAAGAAGTATGGCCACTTATTCAAAAGTTGCAAAAGATCCCAATTCAAACAATATTGCCAGAAATTGAAGAGGAAGGAAAAACCATATTGGAACCTGGAGCAGTCACAAAAACAAGAACCTGACAGCTACGAAATCGATCAGTTTCAGAGTATCTCATCAAGTGGAAGAACTTACCTGCTGAAGATTCCACATGGGAGGACAAGAATTTTATACAGAAGCATCAAGAACTACTCAAGCGTTGAGGACAACACTTTTTGAAGGAGAGGGGCATGTTAGGCCCCTATACAACTAGTGTAACCCCTTATTGTTATTAGTACAACCCCCTTTTTATATTGATGTACCCATGTAGTGCCCATATTGTTACTATTGTGCCCCATAGAAGCCCACTATTGTTATTATTGTGCCCTTACATTATTTTTGTTATGTCAACTCTGATTATATTATGACCCCTTAGACTCCTATATATAGAAAGGAGGTCTTTTCATTTGTATCATCCAAGAATTGTTCATTTGTGTAATGTAAAGGAGGTTTCCCCCTCGAAGAGGTTGAATTCTAAGGCGTTCAACTATCTTTTCTATCTTTTTGTGAGCTGGTTTCATAACATAATCAATGTGATGTAACGTGGAAGTCCAAGAGACCCACTTGTTGAACATAGAGTCATGGAAGTCTGAAATTCATGGAAGTCGAATGGTCATGAGGGCAATCGAATAACCACAAGCGTCAGTTTCACCCTTGGCTATAAATACCCCCCCTCATTTGTACATGAAAGGACTTTTCAACTCAACTCCTCCCACATAGCCAAGAGACCATGTAATCTTTTCTTTGAGGATAAGTAGTGGCTCCAATGCCCCACTGATGGGGTTAGTGATGTATGGTGTAACGATGTGTCTTGAAACTTTCGCTTAATTTAGAAGCTTGTTAACAAGCCAACACATTTTCACACATGTATTGTATTTTTTGTAAGACTAATCTTTAACACTTGTAATTCATGTTGCTTTAACTTGTGTTCTACATCTGAACTGATTCATTTGTTGTAATGCATAATCTATCAATGGAAATGTGTTGTATATGCTGTTAATGATTTCTTGTTTATGTCAACCTCTCTGCGAGACATCCGATGGACCTTTCACATGAAACTTCTTGTAAAAACCTTTGCACTCGTTCGGACTAATTCGTGAGTGTTGTACGTGTTACCTTACCTTGTATGCTGTGACTGCCGCATCCGAGTGGACTGCTCCACTGGAAGATTTGTATGTCCTTTTGTGCTGTGTTTTCCTAGCCAAGTTGGGACTGATCCCTTTCAACCTGGAACTCACCTTCACTCTCTTCCCCTCACAGTGAAAGAACCATTGACACAAGTACACTTACACTCACCAGGCATGCGAACCTCACTTCTCGAAGACAAAGAGAACCAATCTCCTGTGCTGACAAGCAAGAGTTGAGGAAAATCCTTAAGACAATGGCAACTAGGCCATCATACCAAATGGGACTCCCACACCAAACGGTGTGAGGTCTAGTTGGGACTTCATACCGGGGTGATCCCCTGAATGTTGGCAGGTCCAACACCGTCAACATTTCTGGTGCTAAAAGGAGGGCAGCCAGTTGTACATGGATGAAATTCCCCTCACACTCACTCATCAACCATCTGGTCAAGGTAGTAACTCACACTCCCTCTCTCACGACTCAGTAGTTGGTTACTCCTCACCTCCAAAAATTGAACATGAGATTTCATATCAACACCTTCGCTCCATCCATCCCATCACTCGCCAGTTCACGAAAGTTGTTATGAAACCATCTCACCAAAAGATAGAAAAGATAGATAAACGCCTTAGAAACAAGCCTCTTTGAGGGGGAAACCTCCTTTACAATACACAAATGAGAAATTCTTGGATGATACAAATGACAAGACCTCCTTTCTATATATAAGAGTCTATGCGGTCATAATATAATAAGAGCAGACATAACAATAATAATGTAAAGGCACAACAATAACAATAGTGGGCTTCTATGGGGCACAATAATAACAATATGGGGACTACACGGGTACAACAATATAATAAGGGGGTTGCACTAATAACAATAACGGGTTACACTAGTAGTATAGGGACCTAACATGCCCCTCTCCTTCAAAAAGTGTTGTCCTCAATGCTTGAGTAGTTCTGGATGCTTCTGTATAAAATTATCATCCTTCCATGTGGAATCTTCAGCGAGTAATTTCTTCCACTTGATGAGATACTCTGAAATTGGTCGATTTCGTAGCTGTTGATTTCTCAGTTCTATGACTACTTCAGGTTCCAATATTTTTTTTCCTTCCTTATCAAGTTCTGGTAGTATTGTTTGAACTGGGGTCTTCTCACCCTTTTGAATGAGTTCACACCCTGCTTCATCATTCTTCCATTCATCCCTTGCTTCGTTTATCGAATTTGGTTGGATAATTATACCAACCTGTAGCATTTCTGCAAGCATACATTCAATTTCACTCCTTTGGGCTTATGGATATCTATAAGGCCTGATGTTTGGAGAATACTTTCTAGAATCAAATGAATAGCATGATCATGATCATGATAGATGGGAGGCCTTTGGGAGTCTCAAATACCTTGGAATGATTGCCCAAGACTTTTTGGAGATATGGAGAAATATATGATTTCAATGTGCGAATCTCTAGCGAACATAATTGTGCAATTATCCCTCTTTATTCTTTCTTTAGAAGCTTTGGCATTTTGTTAGAGATGATTATGTTTCCCGGTTTCCCTGTGATACCCCTTAATTCAACTTCCTCTCCTTCCGAAGAAAATTTCATGAAAAGTTCTTGAAAATTAAAAGCTATTGTACCCAGGGATTGTAGCCATGGGACTCCTAGTACAACATCAGCACCACCCATTGGAATGGAAAACATTGGGCTATTCAATACATATTCTCCCATGCATAGCTTGATATTATGGCACTTTCCACAGCAATTTATGGTTCCTCCATTTGCAACCATCACTTGACACTTTGGTGTTGGATATAGGAAGCAATTTAATTCCTTGGCCATCTTACAATCAATAAAATTATGGGTACTACTCAAATAAATCAACACTATTACCTTTTTCTTCTTGATATGCCCTTCTATATTGAGAGTTTGAGGAGTGGTAATTCCGGCCAATGCAATACAAGATATGGTCAGATTCATTTCTTCTTTCTTTGGGGTTGGTTCCTAGTGTGTATCCTTTTATTTTGACATTTCTTGATCCTTTTCTTCTTGATATTTCACTGCTTCAACCTTCTTCTTCTTGATATGTCCTTGTATCTTGAGAGTTTGAGGAGTGGTAACTCCTACCAATGCAGTGCAAGATATGGTCGGATTAATTTGTTCTTTCTCTAGGGTTGGTTCCCTTTGTATATCTTCTTCTTTTGAAGTTTCTTGATCCTTTTCTTCCTCCTCTTCATAATCTATGTAAAATAATTTCTTCTCATCACACTTATGACCTTTAATGTATTTGCTATCACAATTGTAACAAAGCCCTTTTTCTCTTTTTTATTCCAATTGTTGTGGTGTCAACCTTGTAGGTTGTGGAAGGCTAGGAGAAACAACACTTCCATATTTATAGTTGTGAGGGTTAGACGTCCTTGTTTCCATAATTTTGTTTTCCACTTTTCTTGCCAACCTATATGCCTTCTCTAATGAATCAGGTTCCCAAAGATGAACCTCATGTTGAATGTTATCCTTTAAAGTCCCTATGGAGACATCAATCCTTTGCTTCTTTGGAATATCATTTTCCCTTATATTCAATTTATGAAAGTCCTCAATGTGCTCTACCATTGAACACATTTGTTTGAGATTTATCAATCGACTAAAGAAGGTGTTGCTCTTTGTATCCTCATAATGTGCTATCATTTCCTCTGTGAAAATTGACCACGTAACAAGTGGTTTAAGAGAACAAAGCCCTTTATACCATAAAAATTGATCCAGTTCTAAATATGAAGATGCAATATGTACCTTTTGTAATAGTTGCACCTCATGTAGATCAAAATATTTCTCCATCTATAGTATCCAATTTACCAGATCCTTGCCATCAAACTTCCTCATATCGTCTTTTCTTGATTTTAGGATCTTGATCTTGAAACAACTGTAACTCTGTAATTGCAAATCTCCAAGTTCTAAAATTTTGTCCAGTAGTAGCCCTCTGAGTCTTCTTTCTAACCCCACAAGTTTGATCAAGATTGGATTCTGTAAGGAAGAGTTATGTCAAATCTCCCACAATGACCTAATTATAGACTGGTTTAGTAGAGCAAACTTGTATGAAGTTCCACGTGTTACTGTTTGAAGCTTACGACCTGAAACCAATATACAGAAAACTAAAGTCCGTCCTCTTTCTGTAACTTCATACGACATTGCAATCTGATGCTTAGACAGAAAGTTATGACGATTTTCCCAAGGTCACCTCCTTGGGATGTAATTTGGGAGCCTGCAGAAACCCTAAATGTCTTGGACTGTATCTCCGAAAATATAGCGAAAAAATATCTGCAAATTTGGGCCCGAGATTCATCAAGTGTTTGGCTCAAATGGGTTTCAATTTTAGAGTCTGAAACTTCGTAGAAAAATAATTATAGCGAAAATTCCACGATGACCTGTTTGAGATGGAATTCTAAAGCTTGCAAAAACCCTAACTTCCTCAGATCATATCTCTGGAAATATAGTGAGACAAGTTCTGAAATTTGAATCTAAGGTGCAGCGCAACTTTTTCTCAAATGGGTTTTTGTTTTAGCTTATGAAATGTCGTAGAAAAAACGTTATAGTGAAAATTCCATGATGACCTATTTGGAGCAGCGAAACCCTAGAATCCAAAGCTTTGATCCCAAATGTTATGAAACAAGCTCACCAAAAGATAGAAAAGATAGATAAATGCCTTAGAAACAAGCCTCTTCGAGGGGGGAACCTCCTTTACATTACACAAATGAAAAATTCTTGGATGATACAAATGGCAAGACCTCCTTTCTGTATATAGGAGTCTATGGGGTCATAATATAATCAGAGCTGACATAACAATAATAATGTAAAGGCACAACAATAACAATAGCGGGCTTATATGGGGCACAATAATAACAATATGGGGACTACATGGGTACAACAATATAATAAGGGGGTTGCACTAATAACAACAAGGGGTTACACTAGTAGTATAGGGACCTAACAAAAATAGTCAAACTGATCCTAGGCATACAATATCTTCAACACGCATCGAAGAAGCCAAAAGCCACTCCCACAAGGGTTGTTGTATCATCGGTGGAATAAGTAGTCCTTGCTACTCTTGAAGGTTTGGAAGAAGCTATTGAAGACGGGGAGGAACCTCCAATCTTCTTTGAATATGAACAAGGCACTCTTGTGGTCTTGGGATCAAACTCCAATATAGGAGGCGGAGGGGAAGGTAGGGGAGGAAGTGGAGGCGGAGACGAACCGACAGACTCAGATCTAGAACCATCAGATTCCAAAGGAGAGGAATAAGACAAAGGGGATGAAGAGGATGAAGAGATGGCTGAACCAAATCTTGAATGGATAACTCAGGGAACATTGGCTCTCTCGGATGTTCTGCACAAGATGCCGAAGCGCGTAGAGAGAATGAACATCAAGTTTAACCCTGACAACGCGGTGAAGGCAGAAGACCACTTAGAGAACTTCTACCTACAGCTGCAGACCCTTGAGGTATGTTATGATGACATAGCATGTACATTGTTTCCATGTACCTTGGAAGTCCGAGCAACTTCTTGGTATCACATCCTTCCACCCAACTCTATACAGAACTGGGGTTCTTTCAAACATATGTTCCTTGAAAAGTTTGCTGATGACAAGACTCCAGCCATGCTACTCAAAGAATTGGGAAGCCTCAAGATGGAAGGAAAAGAGAAAGTGAAAGATTTCAATCAGAGGTTTACATGTATCTTGAACAAGTTTGCAGTAGACACCAAACCTCATGACTCCATCATTGTCGATTATTACACATCTGCACTGTCAACCACCAGTGCGCAATTCGTCAAGCGAGCTACGAAGCCAACACTGTTAGAAAGTTGTGAAGAGGCTATTGCTGTTGAGAAAGACTTGCGCACTATTGGAGTCATCAAGGATGAAGAATCAATGAAAGACTCCAAGGATGTGAGAAAAAAGCCCCAAGAAACGACGAGCAAAGGCAGAGATGAAGAAGCAACTGACGTTGATACCCTCACTCGTCTTGTCAAGAACTTGACCACCAAAATGTCTGAACTCAAGCAATGGAAGATGGACACATTCACAAACAGTCATCCACCCAGACAGAGACATGAAAGAAGTTCATCAATCGGCTCATCAAGAAATAGCCGGTTCGGTTCCAAATTTGCACAGAAGCCTATGTTCCAACTCGATCAATGCGCTGATCCTAAGTATTGTTCCTTCCATGGAGAATTTCACCCCGAGAACCCTTGTTCAGATTGGAAGCGATTTGTTACCGCTGTCTGTACTCACACACTTGATGCAGATGGTGACATACAGGAGAAACTCAAAGACACTGATGATAACAAAGAGGTTTCACCTAATGAAGCACCAAGTTCTGGGCATGTGGTGAACGCATATCAGTGCTCGCAAGTAGTCTCGAAGACGAACACTGAGAAGCAGCCCCAAAAGCAAAATGATCGTTACAATCTTAGGAGTAAAGGGGATCCCCCGACACTTAAGGAGATGCAAGAGAAAGTGAGAAGGTTGATAAAGAAGGTCGATCCACCAGCTACCTCAAAGCAACAAACACAAAGAAAGTTTGGGAAGAAAGTAGTGGATAAGAACACATCCGTGAGAAGCAAGTTGCAGAACAATCCGCCAGACAACACAAGCATCCATTCCACCCTGGACACCTCGGTGAGTCTATGACCTTTGGATTACAACATAGTCAATGCCATGAAGAAAACTCGAGTGAACATCAATTTGTTCGAGTCAGCCGAAGTCCAAAGCCAGCAAGATATCCTGCTATGCGCATTACGACAAATAGAAACAGACAGCGCGACCTCCACAAGCAAGGGAGCATGCACACCTCCCGGATCACTATCCACTGTGCTCAATAAACTCTGAATGGAAGAAGCAAACTAAGGTTGCCCCCCATTCCTGCTTTCATTCAAATTTTTCAACTACAATGTCCACAACTGTTTGGTTGATTCTGGCGTGGCAGCTAATGTCATGTCGCTCTCCATTGCTAAGAAGATCAATGCACGATGGAGTGAAACATCTATGAGAATCATCCAACTTGATAGAACATCAATACTAGCCATTGGTAAACTACGAGATGTAATCATCCGACTATCTCATGACAGTTGAGTCCACCAGTGCATCAACATAGTTGTTGTGGACATACCGGAAGCATATGGTCTGCTACTTAGCAGAGACTAGTCCAACAATCTAGATGGATACTTTGCTACAGACTGGTCTCACATATGGCTTCCATACAAGGGCAGATGCAACCAAAGCTGGGTGTTATCCAAGAGGTATATGAAACACAATGTCACTCCCCTTGACGGCGAGAATGAACCATTGGCCTTCGCAGAACTCATGTTTGGAAATTGCCTCCTAGAAAAGACATTGGAGTGTTATCCTGCATGACCTACTTCAACATCATCAGACAAGTAGTTGGGATTCCTTCCTCGCCCAACTGATGATAATGAAACTTGTACAGTTCATTTTTCTATTAGTAGCAGTAGTAGCAACAACTGTAGTAGCAGTAATACCAGCATGCCAAACGGTCCATGTACAGAACTGTTGTGGGCCATGAGTCTTGGCAAATCAGGAACACATAATGGCTCAAGGACCGAGTGTATCTCAGCCATCCAAAATAATGAACCATGCATGATTTCAAGTTTTTTGAAGACCGAAGTCACAAACTATGATGCTGAAGCACTCGTGTTGAACACATGAAGGACCAACACCATGAACGAACAAAGCAACCTAGGAATCCACTATGATCCAAAGATGGCCAATCTCGGTACAAGTTACACACTGAAAAAGCAACCAACTGTTGACCACTTGATCGAACAGTACCGAGATGGGTTTGTACGGGTAGATGATGACCTGAGTACCTATTGCACCCAAGCAATCCAATGTAAGATTCCAGGTAAAGGAGGAGAAAATCCATTGCAGCAAAGAACATGTAACGCATACATGTTGTTTGTCCTCATTTTTCCGAAACGATTGACTAACATTTTAAGTGTTTGGATTACTTGCAAAGTTTGTCATCATAATTGGTTTTTTAATTAAAATCTTGCACATAAGAAATCTGGGAAGATCCGCTTACGCATTGACTTCAGAAACTTGAACCCTTCCCAGGGTAAAAACAATTACCCCGTTCCATCATTCAAGCCCATGTTGCACACAATACCTGAGACAGTAGTGTTGTCTTCACTTGAAGATTTTCTGGAATGCCACCAGGTTCTGGTAGCGGAGCCTGGTGGACCGGCACTGGTCCACATGAAACTTGGCTCACACATGTATCATTTGTAATCACTTGACGGGAGGATTGATAATCTTCCTTTCAAACAACCAAGTCCTCAAACATTAGTTTAGTAGGTCGGGCCACTCCTATGCCTTGTACATAGTCTGCTTTCTGCTTGTTGTTTCATTTGGTTTGTTTTGCTTATTATCTTTGCTTTTGCTTTGTTTTATTATGCTTACTATTTTTGTTCATGTGAATTTTGCTTGTTTTATATATTACTATTTTTGTTTCCGGAAATAAGTGTTGCCAACTACTACGTTTTGGCTTTTGAATAGAGTATGTGGCTGAAATTTGAAGAAACTTGTGACACTACAGCACTTGGCCAGTATTGTGTCCATTTTCTTTGTGCTTGGTTACAATGTTCGGTCGATGAAGTCCTGACAGAAAATACGAACCATCTGTAAGAGAAGCTTTGGTCCAACTATGAACCTGTGTCCACACTAGGAAACCCCATGCCTGTACTCAACCTTCTGCTCTATGTGTTGAAGCTACTCCAATTAGTAGAAACAAAGAAGGGGAAAAATGTAAACGAGCAAACCTATGTCAGAGGTCTTACATGCTTCTCTGAAGGAACAACCTCTTGTACTCTCAATAAGTCGGGATCCCTCTTCCACCCCAAAAATAAATAAGTGCCTATGCACAGTTCTCTTTAAAAATACAAAGGCGAAAGAAGAGAAAGGCTTCCTGCGCAGAGAGGTGAAGCATGCAACTCCACTAGGGTATTGACCAGGCTCGCTAGTAGTGGAGCAATGTGTGTGTTCCTGAGTGACTCCGCCGGGGTACTGTCCTAGCCTGCTGGTAGCAGAGCAACACCAGAGATGAAAACTTATACTCTGAAAATATTCAACTCGCAAACTAAACTACCCTTCCCGAATTTGAAGCACTGAGATCTAAGCTGAACTTTTGATTGTGTTTTATTGAGTTGGCAAAGGGTGAGCCATGTATGTCCATGGGGTAAGTGGGGAAACTGAAGTAACCTACACAATGATTCAATACTCCCCAAAAGACCAAGGCCCTGTGCTAGCAACGAACCAAAACAAAGAAGCTGGAGTTCTACCAGTGTGTCACCAAGTGTTGTAGCACTACAACCACCCTCCAAAATTTTGGCCTGCAACAATTTCAAAGCCTCCCTTGAAGAGTTTCACTTGATGACTGCACACACTCAGGTTCACTCTGTGAGCTCGTGTGAGTCTTTACATTCACCTTTCTTGTTTATTGTACTCAAGTCTCTAGATGTTGATGTCTAAGTCATGCTTGCGACCGTTTTCTGGTTATGCTCAAAGTCTTTGCTTCGTATGTGTTTGTTGTGTTCACCATGAAAGCATATGTCACACTCACACACAGATTCACATTCACTATCGCGCAAGCATCATCTCGATCATGAACGATCAATCATGAGTGTCGTGCTTGTTGCTTGCACCAATGGTGAGTCATGTTGAACATGTGTCTGGATGGCTCTGTCCTTTCATCGTCAAGTCATGCGAGTGTGTGTTCATATGATCACCTATGCATCTTTCTACTGTTCACACACTTAGTCATTTTGGGTGAAGTTCTGACAACGAGACTCCTCATTGACAGCCGGACCATCACCCTGCTTTCGACTTGATCGACTGTCAACTGGAACAACATAGAAGCACCAAGCTAGTTCCTTCAAGCAGTGTTGCCCGCAAGCAACTCAAGTAGCATTCATGCTGGCCACATCAACAGTCGACTGGTTATTCATCTCAGAAATTATGCAGTGCTCATGAACAGGCCTCTCACTGCCCATCAGTTAGCTCAACTCAGAAGTTGCGCAAAGATGATCAGCAGACCGACCTTCCATCCTTAGTGTAGTTTTCCCAGCCAGTAGATCCCAGTAGCAGACTGCCTGTTCCCTCCATGAATTGCACAGTTTTTGCTGTGAGTGACCCCAACAACCAACTGGCAGTTCCCTCTGGGAATTGCAAAAGTCTAGCTGCCAGTGACCCCAGCAGCCAACTGGCAGTTCCCTCTGGGAATTGCACAAGTCTCGCTGCCAGTGACCCCAGCAGCCAACTGGCAGTTCCCTCTGGGAATTGCACAGTTTTGCCTACGAGTGACCCCAGCAGCCAATTGGTAGTTCCCTCTGGGAATTGCGCAGTTTTGGCTACCAGTCTCCCGGGTAGTTCCCCAGAAAAACTACACAATCCCTGCCTGCTAACCCTTCATGCAACCTGGCTCGTTCCTTTGGAAAATTTCACAAATCTGGCTATCCAACCCCTACTGACTGTTCATTCTAAAAAATGCACAGAGCATGCCTGCCTTGCCCTCCTGGAGCCTGAACTGTCCCTCCCAAAATTTGCACAATTTTTCCTCCCAGCCGAGCCAGACCTTACATACAGTCACTGTTGACTCAGATTATTAGTCTCCATCCCTCAATGACTCTTGCATAGTTTTCATCGGCAATTTCCCGGAGCTATCATCCCGCATCAAAGACCTGCTACCTCTCCCAGTCACCTGCATTCAAATGATCATGTGTCATGGTAGACTAGGAGGTTTTGGATTTGATGTCATCTCGTCATGAGTGACTGCAGGTATAGGTACACAAACAAACATGTCAAGATGATGAACAGGATGAATGAAGGGAGCACATGCAGATGGACAGGTTCACCAATAGACAAATAAATGAATCATGTGAAGCAGACGAATGCGATGAACATGCACCTTCGTGAATAAGTGAGCCTGTCAAGCCTTCCAACATGAAAGCAAGCAACAACATGCTAGAGCTTCATCAGCGAACCAAGGACCATCCATGCACTTCGCCATGCGGAGGTGAAGCTATGATACACCATGAAGACATCCATCACTCAGCAACACTATAGCTCGACATGCACTCCAACAGCAGCATGAATGTACCAGCATTATCATGTCAAGTCATGTCGAGTCAAGTCATAATTCATGTTGCCCATATCTCCACTATGGGCTTGTTGTCAATCAATGTGATTAACGTGGAAGTCCCAGGGACCCACTTGTTGAACATAGAGTCATGGAAGTTAGAAAGTCATGGAAGACGAACGGTCATGAGGGTAATCGAACAGCCACAAGGGTCGGTTTCACCCTTGCTATAAATATCCCCCTCATTTGTACATGAAAGGAAATTTCACCTCAGCTCCTCCTGCATAGCCAAGAGAGTCTATAATATTTTATTTGAGGAGTGAGTAGTGGCTCCAACTTCCCACTGACGGGGTTAGTGATATATGGTGTAACGATGTGTCTTGGAACTTTCGCTTAATTCAGAAGCCTGTTAACATGCCAACACGTTTTCACACATGTATTGTATTTGTTGTAAGATTGATCTTTAACACTTGTAATGCATGTTGCTTTAACCTGTGTTCTACATCTGAACTGATTCATTTGTTGTAATGCATAATCTATTAATGGAAATGTATTGTATATGCTGTTAATGTTGTCTCGTCCATGTCAACTGCTCTCCGGACATCAGACAAACCTTTCACATGAACCTTGTTGTAATAACTGTTGCACTCGTTCAAACTGATCCATGAGTGTTGTAAATGTTATCTTACCTTGTACGTTGTGATTGCTGCATCCAAGTGGACTACTACGTCGGAAGCTATGTATGTCCTTTTGTGTCGTGTGTTCCTAGTCGAGTTGGGACTAATCCCTTTCAACCTAGAACTCACCTTCACTCTCTTCCGCTCACAGTGAAAGAACCATTGACACAAGTACACTTACACTCATAGGCATGTGAACCTCACTTCTCGAAGACAAAGTGAACCACTCTCCTATGCTGACAAGCAAGAGTTGAGGCAAATCCTTAAGACAATGGAAACTGAGCCATCATACCAGATGGGACTCCCACACCAAACGGTGTGAGGTCTAGTTGGGACTTCATATCGGGTTGATCCCCTTGAATGTTGGCAGGTCCAGCACCATCAACAGAATGAATGTCATATGTTGACAGAATACATGGCCACTAACACAACCAACCCATTTGCAAAAGGAAGATGGATGTGGTGCGAGGTTTGTAGAGTTTAGGGGCATTCACCCCCGAACTTCGCCATGATGTATAGATATCAGAATTTTGTAAGGACCTTGTTTTGTAATTTCTACAGGTTAGTGGGACATGATATTCTCAATTGCTAGACATTAGAGCTGATGAAGGAGCACACTATGGATTCTTACTGTGTGTAAGGAGGAGATGGTCAACTAGGAAGAGGTCAAGGAATGATGGGAAGAGGACCTACAGGACCAGGCCAAGGAAGAGGAGGATTTGGAAGGGATAGAGAGCCAATTATTTGATTTAATTATGGACAACTAGGAAATATTGCAATGGATTTCCCTAATCCTTGCTCAACTTGTACTTATTATAGAGCAGTTTACCATGCAATAGAAGATTATCCTTACTTATTATGAAATGACAAGAGAATAAAAAATATAATCTCTAGGTGATCATTGCTACAGTATGCAAATACCAATTGCGTGTGGGTGTAGTTATGGGGGGGCACAAAGGCTAGGATGAATACAACAAAGAAAACCAATATAAATCAATAGTAGCTAAGGAAGGTTGTAGATCCTCCACTAAAATTTGATCCACCTATTGAAAAGAAAACATATAAGGGCATATGCAAAGAGCTTGTTGCATCAAAATGGAATATTTTGAAAGAGGTTCTAGTGTACGATATGCCTCCAATTTATGACTTAACAACTACTAGAGAACCTAAAGTTGGAGAAAGTCCTATAAAAACCTTCTTGAAAATTTGTTTAGACCTAATGAAGGATAAAAATGCACTAGAGATGTTTTGCAAATTGATAGATCAATGTGCCAAAGAACCAGAAGTACATACAATGCATACCCTATGCTGTGCATTTAATCAGTTCACACGTAAAAGGCAGACAAGTTGGGAGTTCATATTTAACGTGCAGGTAGGTGATTTTGATATGGACAACATTATTCTAGTTTTGGGATCAAATATAAACATTCTTCCAAAGAAGACATGGGAGATGATGGGAAAGCATAAACTTACTTGGTCTTCTATTCAATTGAGGTTGGAAAAAAATACTGAATACTCCCCATTCACCAGTTGTCTAATGTGGAAGTGGATATTGATGGACTTAAGAGTTTTGTAGAATTTGAAGTCATAGAAATAGTGGATGACATATATCCATATCCCGTGCTATTATGCATTGATTGGGAATTTGATAATCAATTCATCATCAATTTCAAAAAGAGGTAGATGGTATTTGAGTTTGGGGATATTAGAGTAATTGCGCCATTGGATCTCAGGGAAGGGGATAGATACATGGATCTTGTATGTGATGAGATATATGCAAAATATTTAGATAACATTTACAATATAACTACATGATAAAAGGACTATGTCAATCCTACCATAGATGGTGTGTTGAGATGGAAAAATATTGGTTCTCTCTTGTAATATTATGAAGTTTCTTTTGAGAACTAGAATTTCATGAGGTATCAACTAGGAGGTGCACACACATTACTTGTGTAGTACACTGGATTGGAATTGATATGCAAGATCCTCTAAGGTATGATGCTTTATCTAATGTTTTATCTTTTGTACAAGAATTTAAAATATATATACTTGATCATTTATGCTTATTAGCTTTAAATGTTGCTTTGAGAGCAACTTTGGAACACTATTGGGTTGGCCACAAGAATAATATTAAGACTTGGCAACAATGTAAGAATTTACTATGTATTCACTTTGGCTCTGTATTAGATATTAAGGGAGTGAAATATGCCAGGTTGGATTATCCAACAACCCATCTAAAGAGTTATGTTGCTTCCTGGAATAGAAGAAAGATACTTTATGAGGAGTGGTTCCATAGGTTTATTCATACTTTAGATGTTATTCCTAAGAATTGGTATGGTGACCTCAAAGTGAGTAGAGGACTAGTAGAATTAGAAGATATGGAACAAAGTTTCAAATCCACATTTAGTTTTGTAGTTGAGGATGTTGCACTTAATAAATACTTGAAGGTATTTAAATAAAATATCTTTGTGCCAAAATGTTGGATTGTGCACAAGTTAGTACCTTTGTGTCAAGCGCATAAACATTCACAAAAACTGGAAGAACTTATGGAGTGCTACAATATTTCAAAGGACCCTTCATTAACTTCTATCATAAATGATTACTAATGAGACATTTGTACACTACTAAAATCCGCACTAAAATCCAATGGTTGTCCATTTATTTTTCGATGAACTTACATAGGTACTCTGATGTAACGTGGATTCTAGTTTCTTCGGTGTAATTTTGTTATATAATTTGATGAACATGTTGTCCTTGGATACACTGGTATTCCAATGTACGTGGCTCCTATTTTCATTGGTGTTTTTTTATTAAATGATATGACGAACATGTTCTCGATGGTTATCCAACACTCCTTTGTCAGATATCCTTCTCAAAATTAGTCATTATTTTTTACACATTATCGTCGAATATCCAACCAATGTTTTTAAGAGGGTTTTGGATATATGACAAACAATTCCATTGAGTTTTTGATTAAAAAATGTCAGATAATCAAACAGAAGTTTGTCAGGTATCTTGTTAGAATTCTCATCAGATATCTAACAGATATGTGTTCGTCAAATATTTGATGAACTTGTAGCTATTAAAAAAAATAATAGTCTCAATTTTCTCTATTTAAAGTGAAGTTTTATTAAGCCAATTTAGTTGCCTATAAAGTTCTCTCAAGCCAATTCAAATTGTATAAAGGCTCCACAAAGTCAAATGGGAATTATGATACACTCCCAAATACCTAATGCTTTTACATCACTTATATAAAATCCTAATTAGTAGCACTCTGAATCAAATGGGTCTTCAAAACAATAGAAGTAGATGAAAGTTATAATGAAATTACAAAACAATGATTTTGTATGGCACCTAACATGAAAAAATAGGCTAGAAAGGTTTAAAGCTCCTTGAAGGGATATATTCAAAGGTTTCTTGAAATGAAAAGGATATTCATTCTAACAAGTATATCCTTTAACAAGATATCCTTTTGGTGGAATCCAATTTTACAAAAAGAACATAGACAAAAATAAGGATACTATCCAAAGCAATCTAAGTTATCATGATCTCAATCCACCACAATCCATGTTGGCAAGATAATTTCCAACTATAGATATGAGTAGATATATTATCGAATAAACCTTAAAAATGGAAATGGTTGTAATAATACACAATATAATCAGAACTTGACAATGTATCTGAAACATATCAGTGAAATAAAATGCAGAAGTGGATATCACTATAGCCTATAAAAACATATACAGGAAAGAAAAATCCATTGTGCTTAACATGAGAGCCAAAAGGCTCTACAAAGTGGTAGAATAGTTCATTGTTCATTGTTTGCACCATCCAACTTTACAATTTTGCTTGTGAAACGTTGAGCAACAAATAGCTTCATTGATAATCACTCCACCTCTTAACATTTTAAACAAATTGGCCCTTTGTATTTATTATCATCTAATTGTATTTATATTTTACCATCTTTTTAGTTACAAAATAATAATGAACTTGTTATACATTTTGTGAATAAATCAAAATCATATGCCAAATGTATAAGCAACTCTTTGTTATTTTGATGTGGAGAGAAATTAAATTTAAAGGTTGTTCTCATTTAACAATATTGCTAGGATTTCATTAGCATGTATGTATAGGTCTGGTCTATCATAAATATCTTATACTTGCTATACTATCAAAGGTTGAAGTAACTTTTTTAAAACTAAGACTCAAATTTGGCCTCATATTTAGATAAGGATTTTCTCAAACTCAACTTAGAATTGGCTTTGAATCGGGAGTAGATTGAATTTTTTCACTCAATTTAATAAAAATTTATAAAATTATTAGGATTCTACTGAAAAAAATAAAACTAAGACTTGGATTTGGCCTCAATTGAGGATCCGCTCAAACTCGACTTGAAATTGGCTTTGAAATGGAAAAGTTTGAGTTTTATGATTCAATTTACTAAAGAATACATAAATTATTAGAATTCAAATGAAAATATTATATTTTCAATATCCCAAACCATTATAGACAATATTCAATCTCTATTTTTTATATAACATGTAAGTATGAAAATATGAATATCACACCAAGTGAAATACTCATCTAAAACAAAATAATTAATGAATGAGGTTTTAAATGGCCACTAAATTCCAAAACACAATATAATACAAGCTATTGGCCTACTACATATCCTTAATCAACATCACAAATCATCAAACTCACCACCATAACTAGAAATCCACCACAAACACCCCACGAGGATTGCCAAACAATCTCCAAGCTCACTCTAAATCACAAATCTTCAATTCCTCTCCAAAAACTCTAAATGTTCAGAAATACCCATTGAGAGATATGCAAGACAAATAGAGGGGGGAGGTATTTTCATGAATTTATACTATACATGCATCACTAATGTGCTCTAATAGAATATCGTGAAGGCAAGAAAACAAGAAAAAATGGGCCTGTAACAAAATTGGAATAAATGCTGAAATAGGGGAACAAAAATGTAAACAATCACAACAAAATGACAATTACTAATTTATATGTATTAATTCACAAAGTTACTGGGTCATTTTAAGTGCAAAGCGACAAAATACATATTCACGTCAGACCTCGGTATCATATTGTTAAGATCCTCTTGAAATCCCTTTCTTATAGTGGACCTTAAAAGGTTGGTTAATGTATTGAATTAATTGTCTACATAAACACAAATTCACAACATACAACCAAGTTGCAAATGATTTTATCAAAAGCTACAAACAATTTTTAAAATTTCATCTTAGAACAAATCCACAAGACCATAGTGTAAGTATTAGATTCAGTCTAGGAAAATACTTAATTGAAGAAATCATTCAAATGAGGGCTTTTATTTTCCTTACTGACATTTCTACTTGATGTTGGAATTTTTTTCCATCAATTACTAGAGAGTTTGAGTCACCTCCTAAGAGATAGACTTGGGCCTAGGTTAACTTGGCAATAGATGTAAGCTGTGTTTGAACTAAAATACCTAGAAGACCTTGCATTTTTTACGTTATGGATTTGAAGAGAAAAGTTAAAAAACTAATGTAACCAAAAACAATAACTGAAGGACTAAATTACAAATTTTAATATATAATCCTAATGGAAATGAAACAATATTCCAAGGTTTATTACATTCCTAATACTTTTCTCACATTTAATCCCCTAAAGTTTCTTAGCCATTGAATATTCAATTTCTTAGTCAAGGTCTAGGTTAAGAAGAGATGTTGATTTCAACTTTGTTAATGTCAGAGAATTGGGAATTGAGGTGCTAGAGCCCTATTATCAAACCACTAAAAAGTAGACTGATAAAAAATAACAAATATTTCAATGTAAATAAAAAATACGATTAAATTTTTGATGAAAATAACTTTCAAAATATAAATAGACCTAAGAGATTTCTCCAAAACTAAATCTTCTACTATGAAAACAAAACTCAATTCTTTCAATTTGTCCCATTCATTACATCTCATTCATAACATTGCTAGCTTGTTTCAAGCACAACTACCTCCTTGAAAAATCATAGAAATTGGATCATTATATTTTTTGTCATCCATCCTAATGCATTTGGAGTGGAAAAAGTGGAGGAATCAGCTCACGTACCGTTTTTACTGGTAGGATCCAGTTTGGCGAAATAGGGTCTAAAACCTTCTGGGAGCATTTTGAGGCATAAAACGACATTTTTTGGGGGTAAAAATTTATCTCTTTTGTGCACCACCTTTTCATGCTATTCTACACAAATAAATCTTTCCAACGGCGCAAGAATCACGACAATCAAGGTCCATATGCAAAAGTTATGCCACTCAGAAGTTGACCTTCTTGTTTTCACACCTATAGTTCTGGAGGATGTCGCGTCAGCCCACATTATTCATGGAAAAGGGGCTAGCCACGTGTTTTTTATGTAAATAACTCTACAAGAGTCTATCTTGTAATTCTATTTAAGAGTTGATGTAGTCAAATTTAACCACTATTAGGCTATCGGGCTGTGTTATAACCGGGCTACTAGGAGGAAGAGGCATTCCATTCTTTTGAGAGCATTTTGTTCCATAGTTAAGCAAAGATAGCCAGAAGAGATAGGAGGTAGAGCACACAGAGAGGATTTGTGCACTATAGTAGCCCACGGGCCATAGACATTACTTCTTTGTATTTGCAACCATATTTGCAGACAGAGAAAGAGAGCGAAGCGGCCTCACCTTCCAATTGGGTTTTCTCCCTAAAGGGTTTCCTAGAGAGCATATTTTGTGTATTATGTGTGTGTGGGATTATTTTTTCGTTATCTAATTTTCTGCTTGATTTACTTTTACATGCATGCACTAATTACAGTTAATTTTACAGATCTAGAAATTAAATAAAACTGTAATAGTTTAGAATCTCAGTTTTTTAATATAATATTATCAAATCTGTTGTGACGAACTGTCCAGTGGAATATCCACAGGGTTTATGGATCATTTGATATCAAAGCAGGTTTCTTTGGGTATTTTGTGGAGATTGCAGGGATCTAGATCGACGACGCCAAAAATCGTAAAACCCTAATCATGGGCAACAAATCGGTAAATGAACCCCGTGATCCTGTATAGGTGAGGTTTATGTGGCTCGAGGAACAAGTTGTGGATATAAACCGCAATGTAAAACTCCTCATGGTGGACCTAAAAAATAATATGGGGATATTTTGAGAAGAAGGGGGTTTGAATGTAGAGGAAAAATCAAAAGGGGGGTCGGGAAGATATAGATAACCATACAAAGAAATAACCCAGAAAAGATCAACCCAGTTCGAGTGCCTCTTAAAGCCTCAAAAAGCGTTGCTACAACATGGGGGAAAACCACCTGGTCTGGACCTTGGTTAGCAGCTCCTTTTCCGTTTGGTGTAGTGGCTCCAACTGGGGATAATGGAACCAGTTTCCCAAAAGAGATTTTGATAGTGTTGATGGGGTGATATATGGGGTAATGGGGGAATGATCAAGCTAAGTATAATCTAAGCTAAACTACTAAACACATGCATATATCCTAGTTTAAACACTATTTGGATATAAATATACCTGGGAATTAAATAAAGTATGTGATCTACAATAATTTCCTATAGCAATTGGTAATAAAGATCATTCAACTGCAATAAGAAGTAAAATCATTTAATAGTAATCATTTTGGATAAATAGTTAGCCAAAAAGATTTTGAAAGATATATCACATATAAATCGTTCATGTATTCAGAATAAAGTCAAAGCCAACATCATACAAAAGCACAATAATGCTAACTGTAATTCAGACTTTCACACATAAAACAATTGAAAGAAGAATTATTGCCTGATACATAAATAAAACAAAATCATAAGATAAAAGTACCATATATGACGAGTCCTGCTCATGTGCTTCAACAATATTGACCTAATTCCAATCAATCCAACAAATTCTAAGAGTACAAAAGTGCATTTTAGTAGAGCATGTAAGACATTTAAGAGAAAATACATCTTGTTCCATTCATTCCATCAGAACCCCTCAAAGGTACAGAAGTGCATGTTTTGAAGAATGTTTATGATAAAAATTTTGGACCCCTCTCTAAATGTATGAGAGGGGTTTAAATACTAAACTATAGGTCCTAGAATAGATTATTAAAAAAATAGTTGGGAAGGTTTAAATGACCTGCCTCAAATTATGCAAAAATAAAACCAAAATAAAAATAAACTAAGTGAGTAACTCCTTTGCATTCAATCGTTGAGATCGAAAATATATGTCATAGGCTTGAGTTGTGTCGATTGGCTAATTGCAGATTTCAACTGCCTAGAAAATATAGCGTCTGTCAACGTTGTCACCATTTTTTGCTTGGAGGTAGTTAAGCATCGCAAGGTCATCCATTGGTTGTATGGTTTCACTAAGAACTGCCAGTATGCTTCCTAGTTTAGCTTGCCCATTTGTCTGATCACCTCCTCCTTTTCTTTTTCCGCCTGACTCCACTGCTACTCTAACTGTTTGGCATTTGGAAGAAATCTGGGTATAGACTTTGCAACTAGGTTGGTGCCATGCAAAGTTTCTTTGATGGCTTCTATGATGTTTTTTTTTGCTTGTCCCATGACCGTCATTTCCCTTTCTGCTTGCTTGAGCCGTGAATCCCAATCTGTGAACAAGATGTCTTTATGTGATTCCTCTAGCTTTGGCAAATCAACCTTTCTCCCTTCTTCTGATTCTTGCCAGGTGATAAAGTCAGAAACCCTTTTATGGATTTCGTCATACTCAAGTCTCATGTTGACAACTTAGCTTGTTAGCTTATCACTGATCTCACAATAAGGACTTATTTGCGAGATTTTCTGGCATAGAACTTCCTTTTGTTGCATTAGTTGGGAGTTAAGACTGAGTGCTTCCTTTATGAACTCATTTATTTGCGAATTGTCTTTATACTTATCTATCATGGCTTGTATCTATGCATCTCTTTCCACTAGACTGGCCTGATGTTGTATTTGCATCTGTTCAAATTCCTGCTGGAGTTGGGCTACCTGTAATTCTGCTTATTGATTGGATTTCTCCTAAGCTAATTGTTGTTCCAACAACATAATCTTTTGTTCCTTTTCTCTAAGCAACATTTGGACCTCTATCGCTTTGTCAATAGTTTTTGTAGCATAAGCTCCTGCAAATTGCGACAGTCTTGTGAGGTTTTCAGATGGGTCCATGGGCAAGTCTTTCCATATAATGTCCATTGGTTCATTGTCGGGGGTCGTATTAGTTGCATTATATAGCTTCCTCTTCTTCCTCTGTCTCTTAACAACATCTTTGTGAGGAGGGCTATAAAACACATCTAATGGGGGAATTTCCTCAATTCTCAAAATAATTTCTAAAGTGGGGGTAGCAGGAATGAGCTCAACATCCTGAGTGCCTACAGTTTTCTCCACTATTATTTCTTGAATTGACTTGTGCTTTGGAGTCTACATCTCAAATGTGTGTTCGTCTGTATGAAGCTTCTTGTTGAAATGCTCCCATTCGTTCTCCAAATCAAGAACTGGAAGTTTTTCTGACTGAGTGGAAGTAGAGTAAATTTATGCCTGTTTCTTTGCCGAGGTTTGTTCGGGTGTTTCTTCTATAGTTCCGGCTATGTCCCTTTTAGACTCTTTATTTTTATTGCCTCCCCCATTGTGAGACTGCTGCTCTAAGTGCTCTAACTCACAAGTAGATCTCTCCTGGGTCTCTACGTTGGAATTTTCTTCCGAATTTTCTTTGCAGCTATCCTCCAAGCTTACACTGGGAGTTGGCTCCCTTATTGGTTCAATCTGTAGTAGGTACAATGGGACCTTCTTTAATCTCCTATTTCTGTACACATGAAAATCTTGAACATCATATGGGGAAAAAATTAGTGATGCCATATGCGTCACATCTGAAAAATATTTATTTTTGTAGGAAGAGGTCATCAAAGGCGTCTTCCTCATGGGTGAATGGTTTCACTTTCAGCATAGTAGTGAAGTCCTTTACAATGCCATTTGGGTCATACTGCCTTCCTGGGAATGTAGCTAATTTCATAGATTTCATAATCTCTTCCTCTTTGGATGCATGTCCAAAATCATGTAGTGCAAACACACCACATTACAACGAAAATGTAGGCCAAATGGCCTTCTTCCGTTCTTTCAACCCTTTGCTCATCCCACCTTCCCCTGTCATTTGGTAGGCTATCTCCCTGACCATTAAATTATCGGGGACATGGTATGGGAGGACATGCGGTGAAGAAATGCTCCCAAACCGTCTGGCTACAGGAAAAATATCCACTTCAGCTTCTTTGGAAAACCTAGGGGCGATTGCATTGTAGACTTGTTTATGGATGGGCAACATAACTCCTTGACAAATATTGTAAAAATGGGGGTGAAATTGAGACTCCCACAAACTCTTATGGTACACATGGATAGGAAGCGGGTCTTGCATAGTCCACTTCCATCCCATAATAGGAAATTTAGAGCTAAAACATATTGCGTCCATTACAAAGGCACTCATGAAAAATGGGGGATAAACCCTTAAAGAGGGACTCCTCTTTCTCCTATACTCCATAATGGCTTTCGCCAAATTATCAGACAAAATTTGAGCCCAATTCATTATTGTTGCATTCACAACTGCTTCTATTAATGGCAGCCACTCCGGGGAAAATTTGGTACTATCGGGCTTACTGAACAATCTACATAGCATGGCTGCTGCAAAACTATAAGGGGGCGAAATAGATGCCATAGAATACATACCCATCTTATCCCATTTGATATTTCTTTTATTTTTTGTCCAGACCTGCGTAACGTCTATTGGGTCTTCATTCTCCTTAGCAAATTTCTCGAGGAACTATTTATTGTAGAGCTTTTATGGCTTTGGTAGATTGTACATAAGCCATAGGCTGTATGCTGAAAAAGATCCCATAACCTCATGCCTTCTATTCTTGAACTCTATGTCTGAAACGTCCACCAATTATCCACTTAACCATATTTGTGTATGGGATTATCTTCGGCCTTGCGGCTATGCGGTGTAGAAACGAGCATGTTGTCTTGAAGTAAGAGGCATCGGAGAAAACATGAGCATCGAATTTGTCCTTTGCTACCAAAGGCCTTGGTTTCTCTTCTTCTAACAAATAATACATGGCTTCCCATGTTGAAGTTCCTCCATCTCTACTACATGTAGTATTAGAGAATAGAGGGATCATTTTTTACTTTTCAGATGCGACTTCCTTTCCCTTCTTCACCATTACTCTTAATGATTTTTGCTGTGGATTTTTCCTGAAATGAAGCAAAGAAGAAGCTATCAGATAGACACAAACGAGAATGAAAATAAGAATGAATGATACAGATAACCTTGAAAAGGTGACAATAAAGGAGTTTTAATTAAACATAGGTGAAAAGATATCGTATTACGTCGAGCCGCTTTTCAAACATAAATGCCATTAACCTATAGAAAACGCCCACTAATGGTTTGTTATCGCTACCTTTATTGCTCATTAATGTTCCGCATCGTAAAATGGGAAGAAAACTTTTTAAGGTTATGAGCTTTGATTTGTGAAAATGTTGATTTTGCGATTGCGATGCAATATCGCAAATTGCATTATCACATTTTTATTGTGCGCTTTCTTTAAAGTTCCTTTCATTTCTGCAGGATGTGAGATGTGGTACATTCTTTATTGTTTATTAAAGCATAGCTTGTTTAATGGGATTTAACTTATAAAGCATTTTTCATTTGCGTAACAGACTTAAGTGTTACTTTATAACATAGGTTCCAATCAGGTCTAGGCTTTTATCGCATTTCGCAACATCACATGGTTTGTAAGATTTCAAACCTTTCTTAAGTATTTCCGACACGATGTGATAAGGTTAACCATTGTTGAATTGAGGCTTCTGTGATCCATATCAAGTTCATGAGAAAACGTTTTTCGATGTAAATCACATGATAAATCATTTGTCGACACATTTCGAACCAACCAGTGTTGTTCATCGTCAGGACAAGTTGAAGAATCAGATCTAGGCTGCATGTTAAATAGTCAGAGCAGAACCTCCAATGGCTATATTTGACCAAGCAACGACTATATTTAACTAGTAGGCTAGACCTGCTAACAGCTATATTTGACTGGGAAACGGCTAGTCGGACTGGATAAGGGACAGGGATAGGAACACATAACCATATTTAAATAATATATTTAAGTAAAATAAATAAATATTTAGTTAGTTAACTAGGTAAAATATTAAATAAATAAATAATTATTAAATTAATAGTAAGTTAGTTATACCTTTATTAAATTAAAAAGGCTTAAATTTATATAAATAAATAGTTAATGGGAAGATAGTTTAAGATAATGTAAATAAGGTAACATAAGAGTTATATAATTAAATATTTCATATTTATTTAAATATTTGGTTAATTAATAGTGAGTTCTATATTTAATTACCTAATTGTTGTTAGATCTATTTCTTAATAGAGTATAATAAGAATAATATTTTTATGTTCTAATTTTTGAATAAATTATTAGGAATTTACTATCCAATATCATTATTATTAATATTATTTAATTTATTTATTTCTATTTTATTATTATTATTATTATTATTATTATTATTCATATAAAAATTAATAAGTCATAGAACATATTATCATTTTAAATTTAAGCCTAAATGTACATTGAATCTCAATATCAAAATAAATATTATTTTTCTTTTCCATAATCAAGTTAAATTTCGTAAATACATAATTGTTTAAAATAAATTTAAATAATAAAGCCTTCTACTGTATAAACTAACCCACTAGAAGAGGATTATCAAGGAAGAAAACCAAAGAGGATTAAAGAATTATGGCAATATCACATTTTGCATGATTCAACATACTTCGTGAGGGTGCGCCCTTTTTGAATTGTGATATGCGATACGGCCTTTATTTCGAGAGGAAATACCTCAGTACCTAGTTTTTAATGAAAAACTTAATGATAACTAGGTTAAGCGCGATATTTCCTTTAGATCGCATTTAGCAAGTTTTTCTTGTTAATAAGGCTTTTGACACACTTGGTTCAACGATATGCGAAAAGGCGAGTATTGCGAGCTTTGAAAGGGTTTTGACTTGATATCTTGTTTTATTCCACAAAATTTAAAAGAAATTGTCTAAATGCTAAATTTGTTCTTTGGAAGGATTTTTAAGGGTCCCCATTTATTGATAAAATATTAGCTATTATATTAATAAATGGGGGGGGTTGTTGAATAGCACAACAGTGCCATGAACCAATCCATGTTTAAATTGGAAGAAAAATTCGATATCAAGCCATACCACAACGAGATCGACACTCTAAGGTTACACCACTAGCTGCAACAACTGAAAGTTTATTTCAGTGTCAATCAGATCGAGGAAGGGCAGAAGATCTCATTCGCACAACTGAAATTGGAGGGCCATGCATTGACTTAGTGGGAGAGACACATGGAAACCCCAAGGTTGGAGGGAGAACCTCTAGTGACTAAGTGGGAGGATTTCAAAACCCTCATTAAGTCACAATTTTATCCGATTTGGTACGTGGAAGACTAGTGGATCCAGTGGCATTACTTCAAGCAAAAGCTGGGCCAAAGCATGCAGGAGTACACCACATAATTTAGAAATATGGCTATAATGTTGGGTATCTCTCCAAAGAACCCAAATGTAATCCTCAAGTATTTGGGAGGTCTGCATCGCCATCTCGTGAAAAGGTGATGTTGGTCAAGCCAAAATGGTGGACGAGGCTTGTGTACAGGCACAATACCTGGAGAACATAGGTCTGAAAAGAGCACAATCAAGTGGATCGAAGAAAAAGGAGCAACAAGACACCTCTAAGGAGGGGAAGAAGAAGAAAAAAGGGGGAAAAGATAAAAAGACGGTAGCCACATCACACCAGTGCAAAGATCCTAACAACCACTGCAACCACTGCAACATTGATGGCCATATAGAGGAGAAGTGTTGGAAGTTGCATTGAGAGCTAAACCTGAAGAACAAGAAGAAAGATAATAAGAAGAGGAATATAATGGCCATTGATTCAAGCAACCAAGTTGAAAGCAGCTCAGATGTGGATGAGAAGATGGTTTGTAAATCTATGCAAAAGGAGGTGAATTTGAGTAGCCTTCAACAACAGGAAGAGAAAGAAATGACCAAACTCTTTCATGTAAAGATACAAGTCAAGAATACAAATATTGATGCTCTGTTTGACTCAAGATCATATGCAAATCTCATTGCAGCAGACCTGGTCAAGAAGTTGGGGTTGGAATTTTGTGATCATCCAAACCCATATCCATTGGGATGGGTACATAAGGAAGCAGGGTTGAAGGTAACAAAATAGTGAAAAATTAGATTTGCTATCAATGTTGATTTTATTGATGAAGTAGATATTGATGTGGTTCATCTTGATGTATGTGGAGTCGTGATTGGGAGTCCATACATGTACATGTGTGATGTAATATTCATGAGGAGAGCTAACTAGTACCATCTCATTAAGGATGGAAAATCATTCATCATCAACATGCACAAAGTTACGTCAAAAATTTCACTAGCAAGTGCCAACCAAGCCAAGAAATTGATCAGTTCCAGCAAGAAGTATGTTTTATTGTTTTTACAAAAACAAAACAAAAAAACAAAAAATGGAGGAGGTGTTACATGCACAAAAGGACATGTTCCGAGAGCCTAAAGGGTTACCTCCTAAGAGAGAAGTGGAACACAAGATCCAGCTATTGCCAAACTCCCCATTGCCAAATATTAGGTTGTATAGGCAGTCTGTTATAGAATCAAGTGAGGTGAAGAAAGAGTTGTAGTAGCTGTTGGAACAAGGTTTCATTTGACTGAGTACGTCACCATATGGGTCACCCATCATAATTTTGCCAAAGAAGGATGGGACTTGGAGGATGTGTATAGATTACAGGTCGTCGAATAAAATCATGCTCAAGAACAGATAACCCCTACTCAGTATAGACAATCTGCTAGATCAGTTGTAGCAATCAAAGTATTTCACCAAGTTGGACTTGAAGTCTAGATATCACCAGGTTCGAGTCAAAGAAGAAGATACATGGAAGACCACCTTCAAAACCAGGCAAGGTTTGTATGAGTGGTTAGTTATGCCTTTTGGCCTATTTAATGTACCAGCTACACTTATGAGATTAATGAATAATGTATTGCTCCCTTTTATAGATTCATTTGTTATTGTATATTTGGATGATATACTAGTATATAGTGCTACCTGGGAGGAGCAATTTTAACATTTGACGCAGGTGCTGGAAACATTGAAGAAGCACCAACTGCTAGAAAATCTCAAGAATTGCGAGTTTGCACAGAAGCCCTTGGTGTATTTGGGATATGTGATTGGTGGAGGAGAATTGAAGATAGGTCCTTCCAAGATGGAGGCCATCATGAAAAGGCTAGTGCCTACCAATGTTACTGAGGCTAGGAGTTTCGTTGGGGCAGCACAGTACCTGAGGAATTTCATATCCTTCTATTCAATGGTAGCAACACTACTCCATGCCATAACAACAGGTGGCAAGATTTTTTAGTGGGGAAAAGGGCATCAAAAGGATTTTGATGAGTTAAAGAAGAAGATCAGTGAAGCACTAGTTCTAGCATTACCAAACTTGCAACGACCCTTTGAAGTGGAGACAGATGTGAGTGGGTATGCTATGGGAGTTGTCTTGATGCAAGGAGGAAGACCCGTTTGATACCATTTTGAAGTATTTCATTAGAAAATTCTTAACTTCCCTACATACGATAAGGAGATCTATGCCATGGTGTAAGTTTTGAAGAAGTGGAAGCATTATATAATGGGAAAGGAGACAATAATCCACACATATCACTAGTCATTACAGTACTTGCAAGCCAAGAGTAAGCTACAACAGACCAAGCATTACAAGTGGATGGGGTTTTTACAACAGTTTCATTTGGTGATCAAGTATAACAAGGGCAGCAAAAACAAGTTGGCCGATATGCTTTCAAGGCCACCTACATCAAATATTATAGCTTTGGGGACCCTTATGCACATGGAACCATTCACCCATGATGCATACAAAGAGGCATATTAAGAAGATGAGGACTTGAAGGAGGTGTATCAACAGCTACAGATTCAAATTCATGTGCATGATGGTGACAACATCATTGACTACCATCTCCAGGATCGGTTACTCTATAGGCTAGATAAGCTATGTGTTCATAAAGGTGAGCATTTGCAACTGATTAGAGAGTCTCATACCTCCAAAGTTGTAGGGCACTTTGGTCTAGGAAAGACCATGGCTAACTTGTAGAGGTATATGTATTGGCCCAAGATGCAAGAGCAAGTAGCTAGGTTCATAAGAGGATGCATGTTTTGTTGTACCACCAAGCCTACCAACAGGAAACAGGGTCTGTATCATCCCTTACCTGTTCCTACTCGTCCTTGGGAAATAATTTCCATGGGCTTTGTGGGAGGTTTACTGACAACTAGGAAGGGACATGACTACATGTTCATGGTAGTTGACAGGTTCAGTAAGATGTGTGTTCTGATGCCTTGTAAAAAGACCATGAATGGACAAGAACCAACAAAGTTTTTCTTTGGAAAGGTCTAGGTACACTTTAAGATAACAAGGAGAATCATTTCAGATAGGGATACAAGATTTCCCAGTTAATTCTTGACTTGTGGGAGAATATGGAGACGGATTTGAACAAATCTACAACATTCCATCCATAGACAGATGGGCATACATAAGTAATCAACGGGACTTCAGTGCAGCTTTTGAGGGGTTACAACCAGAAGCATCCGAAGACATGGGATGAAAATCTGGTATATATACAACATTCTTATGACATAACAGTCCACACTTTTACAGGAAAGTCCCCATTTGAAACTTGTTTTGGATATTTTCCACCTTCAACTTTGGATATTGCATATGGGCAGAAGGGAGTGTTGAAAATAACAATAAGAAATGATAAAAATAGAATCCAAAAATTCCAGTTTAATTTGTCCTTGAATTAAACTGAGAATTAAAATCGAACTCTATTCTCATAGCAACTTGTAATAGCTAACTAGAGTGAGTTGACTTAGTTAACATAGGAAATTCGAGTTGGAAATCTTTCTGAAGTCATGTATATGTTCTCCCTATATTATAGGGGTCCATGATGAGTTAAGTATGAGTTGTAATTAGATAACTCAGTTTATTGAGTTAAGTCCAGTTAAATTAGTTCCAAAATGTTTGAGGAACTAATAGTGAGTTAATAGTCAGTTGGTGCACTAATGAATTAACTAGTGCTACTCCAGTTAACTAAAGATTTTGTCATTAGAAACTCATGCATGTCGATTCTGAGAAAGACCCAATTAAGAATACAGTGCAGGGACAATGTACTATTTGTTGTATAATTTTATGAGTTGTACAGATGGTGCATGCAATCAGGAACTGGACCTTGAAGGGATTGCACAGTTATGGATGAGGAATTTCCCTTTAAATATATGCTAATTCTCTCTGGAATTTTGCAAAGAATTAGAAGCTTGGAGGCTTGGAAATTTGGCTAAGTATTGGCCAAAGGAAGTCATCAAGTGGAGGATAGAAAATACTTGTGCAGGTTAAGCTCAAGGTTGAGCAAAGCATATTGTATTCACCTAAATTCTTTGACCAAGGCTGCAAGGAAATATGAGGCTTGGAGAGTAGAGAACAGGCCTGGATTTGGATTGATCTTTCTTGTGAGTTGGAGATTGATTTTACTAAGTGCTGAGATTGTTCTTGTGAGAACAAGCCTTGTATTATCATCTTGTATTTTTTAATAATGCAATACAGATAGTGGGGTTTTGAGCTATGGCTTTTCCCAGATACTTATCGTGTTATGTGTCATTGATGTTCTTCCTCTTGTCGATTATTGTTTGCTCGATCTTTATGGGCTTCCGCTGTAAAGAGTAGAAGTATATTCTTGTCTCTTGTCTTAGTAGATTACATGGGCTTGTGAATCTACAGGATTTTCTACATGGTATCAGAGCTAGATTTCTAGAAATTTTCTACATGGTATCAAAGCTTGATTTGTAGAAAATTTCTACATGGTATCAGAGCTGGATTATTTTTTTTGGGCTGCGAGTTTGCAGAGAAGATCTGAATTTTTTTGTGAAAAAGTTTCAGAAACAAATAGAAGATATGGATTCCTTGCAAAAAATGCCCAAATTCAAACAAAAAATTGGTTGAATCAGAGTTCAGATGAGGGAGATATTGCTGATTTAAAATCATCTCTTTTTCTAGAAAAATCCGTGATGGTGGGACAAAGGAAGATATGGTGAGCCTTGCTCTTCTTAGACTCCTAAAGAGTTGGGATAGTTATCAGGACTCTATCAATGGTCGGGAGAAGCTACCAGATTGGGAATGACTATGGTCGTATTTGATGCAGGATGAGATCAAAAGGAACACCAGAGATGGAACCTCTTCCAAGGAAGTGGAAGAGGATTTTGCCTTAGTGAGTAAGGAAAAGTGGGCCAAGGGAAATAAGTCCCAAGGTGAGGAGGGCGGAAAGAAGATGGACTTGATGAAATTCAAGTGTTTTCACTCTCACAAGCATAGGACTATGCCAAGAACTTCCCACAGAGGAAATCAAGCAAGAAGGAGCCGACAGTAGCAGCAATAGGTGAAGCTCTAACTTCACAATTCAAACATGATTTCTCTCTCATTGCATGCATGGACGACACTGCCATGGGAGGCATGTGGTATCTTGATAGTGGTGCCTCATTCCATATGACAGGGAATAGAGATATCTTTAGTGATTTGAAGGATAAATACCTCAAGCAGAGCATAGAGTTTGGATATGACGAGAGTTATAGAACTACTAAGATCAGTACGGTTCCCTTTCAGAGGGAGTGTGGCTCCCCTCTTAGGATCACATATGTGATATATGTTCCAAGACTAAAGAAGAATCTTGTTTCAGTCACGGTATTGGAAGACCGTGGCTATGATGTGGTTTTTAGTAAGGGAAAGGTTTTCCTTAGACACATCACCACGGGACATGTGAAACAGATCGGTGCACGGGTCAAGAACCTGTATGCTCTTGAGGTTCAATACGCATGCAAAGCCTTGAGGAGCAAGGAAATGGTTAGAGACTTGGCGTTGAGAGGGAGAGTAAATTACCTCTCAACATGCAGCCCCAGAAGAAGCCTCAAAAGTAGCTTCAAGAAGTTGTGGAGCAGCCACAACTAGAGAAGCTGAGAGGAGACTGAGTTGAGAGATCCATTCAAGCAGAGAAGAAGCAGTCTCAGACAATTGTGGAGCAGCCACAATTGGAGAAGCCAAGAGGAGACCAAGTGGAGGCATCCACTCATGTAGAGACATCCAATAGGGGGGAATTTTGAGCCAAGTGGGTAGAGGGATCACATGTAGCCATACCTCCAGGTGTGAGGTGGGGCGATTTGAAGTGGTCCTCCCAAGAGGGCTGAAATTGGGCAGGGTCCATTGAGTGGTTTTATCTCATGGATATTACCTTGCTACGGGAGCCCAAAGTACAAAGTAGCGGGAGGAATCAGTGTGATTGATGCAGTTAGAGATCAAAGTGACAAAGGCTAGAGCAGTCAGATACTGAAGAATGTAGAGAATGTTGACAAGAGTGCAGAAAGGTAGAGTCAATAGAATCGCAAAGTTTTCAATCAATAGAGGCAAAAATAGTTAGAGACTTTGATGACAGAGGCATCATTCTGATTCAGGTTGGATGTTTTTTTTGTTTCTATAGTTGTGGAAAAACAACAATAGAGAGAAGTGTTGCATGCAAAACATTCCAAAGTTTCAGGATCGGGATCGAGTTGAATTCCTTTCTTGTTGAGAGGCAGTGTTGAAAATAGCAACAAGAAATGATAAAAAAGAATCTATAAATTCCAGTTTAATTTGTCCTTGAATTAAACTGATAATTAAAGTCAAATTCTATTCTCATAGCAACTTGTAAAAGTTAACTAGAGTGATTTGACTTAGTTAACATAGGAATTTCGAGTTGGAAGTCTTTCTGAAGTCATGTATATGTTCTCCCTATATTATAGGGGTCCATGATGAGTTAAGTATGAGTTGTAATTATTTAACTTAGTTTACTAAGTTAAGTCCAGTTAAATTAGTTCCAAAATGTTTGAGGAACTAATAGTGAGTTAACATTTGGTTGGTGCACTAATGCATTAACTAGTGATACTCCAGTTAATTGAATATTCCCTCATCAGAAACTCATGCATGTCGGTTCTGAGAAAAACCCAAGTTGACACTAGAGTGCAGGGATAGTGTACTATTTGTTGTATAATTTTTTGAGTTGTACAGATGGTGCATGCAATCAGGAACTAAACCTTGAAGGGATTTCACAATTATGGATGAGGAATTTCCCTTTAAATACAGGCTAATTCTCTCTGGAATTGTGCAAAGAATTAGAAGCTTGGAGGCTTGGAAATTTGGCTAAGTATTAGCCAAAGGAAGTGATCAAGTAGAGGATAGGAAATACCTGTGCAGGTTAAGCTCAAGGTTGAGCAGAGCATATTGTATTCATTTGAATTATTTGACCAAGGGTGCAAGGAAATAGGAGGCTTGGAGAGCAGAGAAGAGGTTTGGATTTGGCTTGAGCTTGCTTGTGAGTTGGAGATTGATTTTAATGAGTGTTGGGATTGTTCATGTGAGAACAAGCATTGTATTATCATCTTGGATTTATGATTAATGCAATACAAATAGTGGGGTTTTGAGTTGTAGCTTTCCCCAGATACTTATTGTGTTATGTGCCATTGATGTTCATCCTCTTTTCGATTATTATTTGCTCGATCTTTATGGTCTTCCGCTGTAAAGAGTAGAAGTAGATTCTTGTCTCTTGTTTTAATAGATTACATGAGCTTGTGAATCTATAGGATTTTCTACAGGGAGGAGTGAAGGAAGACCTTACAGGAGATGCTTTGAGGGCTAAAATTTTTATAGAGAAGATCAGGCAGATCCATCTACAAGTACAGGAAACACTACAAAAGTTGCAGGTGAAGTATAAGACCAAGCATGATCAACACAAAACAGAGAAATCATTCAAGGTGTGAGACAATGTATGGCTACAGTTGAACAAGGAGAGGCTGCAGGGGCATGGTAAGAAAATCATGGCTCTAAGGTATGCTCCCTTTGAGATACTAGAAAAGGTGGGTGATAATTCCTATCGACCTAGTTTACCACCATATATGCGCATTTACTTAGTTGTAAATGTAGAGAATTTGAAACTCTATGAGCCTTCCATGCTAGACCAGGAAGAGGAATAGGTCTTACCTTCTATGGAGGATTTGGCACCAAACACTCAGGCAGAGTTGGCAGAAGATACAATTTTGTAGAAGAGGTCTAGAACTAAAAGAAAAGGGAAACAAGACGTTTGGCAGATTAGGTTGAAGGGACAACTTCCAGGCAAAGCTAAATGGTACACCAGAGAGAAGATGGAGGAAAAATTTCCTCACCTAATTCAGTAAAAGCTTTTAGGGACCAAAAGCCTCCAAAAATGGGGAGGTTTGATCCGAATTGGATCATTATATTTTTTGACATCCAACTTGATGCATTTAGAGTGGAAAAAGTGGAGGAATTAGCTCACCGGACTATTTTTATTAGTGGGACCTAGTTTGGCTTAATAGGGTATGAAATCTTTGAAGAGCGTTTTGAGGCATAAAACGACATTTTTTGGGGGTAAAAATTTGTCTCTAAAGCGCACCACCTTTTGATGCTATTATACATAGAAATCTTTCCAACAACACAAGAATTTGTCAATCAGAGTCTGTATCCAAATTTTATGCCACTCAGAAGTTGACCTTCCTGTTTTCACACCTATAGTTCAGGAGGATGCCATGTCAGCCCACATTATGCATGGAAAAGAGGCTAGCAACGTGTTTATGATGTAAATGACTCTAGAAGAGTCTACTTTTTAAATCTAGTTAAGGGTTTATGTAGTCAAAATTAACCACTAGTAGGCTATCGGGTTGTGTTATGACCGGGCCATTAGGAGGAAGAGGCATTCCATTCTTTCGAGAGAATTTTGTTCCATAGTTGAGAAAATATAGCTAGGATAGATATGAGGTAGAGCACACCGAGAGGATCTGTGCACTGTAGCATCCTACGGGCCACAAACATTACTTCTTTGTATCTGCAACCATATTTGCAGACAAAGAAAGAGAGCGAAGTGGCCTCACCTTCGAGCTGGGTTTTTTCCTGAAAGGGTTGCCCAAAGAGCATATATTGTGTATTATGTGTGTGTGGGCTTATTTTTTCATTATCTACTTTTCTGATTCATTTAATTTTACATGCATGCACTAATTATAGTTAATTTTACAGATCTAGAAATTAAATAAAATTGTAATAGTGTAGAATCTTAGATTTTTAATATAATATTATCAAATATGTTGTGATGAATCATCTAGTGGAATATCCATGGAGGTTTATAGATCATTTGGTATCAGATAAAGTTTCTTTGGGTATTTTGTGGATATTGTAGGGATCTAGATCGGCGAGGCCAAAAATCATAAAACCTTAATCATGAGCGACAAATCTTTAAATGAACTTCGTGATCCTGCAGAGGTGAGATTTTCGCAGCCCGAAGAACAAGTCGCAGATATAAACCGCAATGTAAACCTCCTCACGGTGGCCCTAAGAAATAATATGGGGATATTTAGAGAAGAAGGGGGTTTGAATGTATAGGATAAATCAGAAGGGAGATCACGAGATCAGGAAGACGCAGATAACCAACCGAAGAAATAACCTAGAAAAGATCAACCCAGTTCAAGTGCCATGGACCAATACCTATTTAAAGTGGAAGCAAAAGTGGATATCAGTACATACCACAATGAGATCGACGCTCTGAAGCTAAACCACTGGTTTCAACAACCACAAGTTTATTTCAGTGTCCATCAGATCGAGGAAGGGCAGAAGATCTCATCTACGTGACTGAAATTTAAGGGCCATGCACTGAATTGGTGGGAGAGCCACACGGAAACGTTAAGGTTGGAGGGAGAACCTCAAGTGAGTAAGTGGGAGGATTTCAAAACCCTCATTAAGTCACAATTTTATCCCATTAGGTACGTGGAAGACAAGTGAATCCGATGGCATTAATTCAGGAAAATGTTGGGCCAAAGGATGCAGGAGTACACCACAGAATTCAGAAAGATGGCTATAATGTTGGGTATCTCTCCAAAGAACCCATATGTACTCCTCAAGTATTTGGGGGGTTTGCACCGCCATCTGCATGAGCAAGTGATGTTTTTCACACCCAAAATGGTGGACGAGGCTTGTGCACAGGCACAGTACCTGGAGAACATAGGCCTGAAAAGAGCACAATCAAGTGGATCAAAGAAAAAGGAGCAACACAGTGCATCTAAGGAGGGGAAGAAGAAGCAAAAAGGGGGAAAAGATAAAAAGACAACAGCCACAACTCCCTAGTGCAAAGATCCTAGCAATCACTGTAATATTGATGGGAATACATAGGAGAAGTGTTGGAAGATGCATCCAGAGCTAAACCCCAAGAACAAGAAGAAATATAATAAGAAGAAGAATATCATGGCCACTGATTCGAGCAACCAATTTGAAAGTAGCTGAGACGTGGATGAGAAGATCGTCTATACATCAATGCAGAAGGAGGTTAATCTGAGTAGCCTTCAGCAACAGGAAGAGAAAGAAATGACCAAACTCTTCCATGTAAAGATACAAGTCAAGAAGATGAAGATTGATGCTATGTTTGACTCAATATCTCAAGAAAATCTCATTACAACAGATCTGGGCAAGAAGTTGGGGCTCGAATTTTTTGATCATCCAAACCCATATCCACTGGAATGGGTACGTAAGGATGTAGAGCTGAAGGTAAAAAAACAAAGCAAAATTAAATTTGCTATCAGTGTTGATTTTATTGATGAAGTAGATCTAGATGTGGTTGTAGGTTTTAACCCTATACAGAAATTACCTGCATATGAATTCTAAAAAACAGAAAATAAACAATGGCAAGAGCATAAAACATAAAACATAAAACAGATATACACAAAGATTTTCCTCTGGATCCCAAAACTGGGACTATAAGATTTATTTTTCATTATATTCCTTTCAATGTTACAATACATATACATACATGCCGAAGCATCCATAAACCCCAATCCATTAACACTAGATTGGAACATAGCCATAGTTCCCTTGACCGAATCTACAAAATACCATGGATAGAAAATCATAGGTAGGTTCGTCGACCTAATATAGGGTCCAAAAAAAAATTCCCAGAGTGTTGCCCCAGACCTCGTGCAAGAGGGCTACCGCCCCCCTGCAATCCCCTGATAAGGGGGGCAGCCACCGCCCCTATGACCCCCCCACGCGTGGGGTAGTTGTGGAAAGAATATAACACAACCCAACATTCTCCCACTTGTTGTTTTCTTTCCACGAGAGAGCTTAGTCATTGATCCAGCGCTGCAATGCCCATAGTTTCTCCCCACCAAGAGAACTTCTCAGTGCTCACAAACTTTGGCAATGCATCTGCAGTATTCTTGAAAGTGTCCACCTTTACCATCAACACCTTTTTTACCCTCAACCATATCCCTCACAAAGTGATACTAAACATCAATGTGCTTTGTCTTTAAATGATAAGCAGGGTTCTTTGCCAGGAAAATTGCACTTTTGTTGTCATAGTATATCCTTATAGCTCATTGTACTAACTCCATATTTGAACACAATCTCTGCAACCAAACTGATTCCTTTCTTGCATGAGTGGCTACCATGTATTTTGTCTCTGTAGTTGAAAGTGCCACTACAGACTGTCTCTTACTCATCCAACTGATTGCACCTCCAATTAGGTTAAACACATACCCACTTGTAGATCTTCTATGATCCAGATCTCCAACCCAGTCTGCATCAACAAAGCAATGAATGTACAAAACTCTATCCAATCCTGGTCTTCCTTGGTAGCACAAACCATAATCATTAATGCCACACAAATACATGAAAACCTGCTTCATTGTGTTGAAATATGGAAACAAGAATATTCCAATTTAATTTGTCCTTGAATTAAATTGTGAATTAAAATCGAATTTAGTCTTAACAGCTACTTGGAAATAAGTAATTAATTTATTTTAAATTAATTCATTGGAGAAATTCAAGTTAGAAGTCTTTCTGAAGTCATGCAAGAGTTATCCCTTAAATTAAGGAGATAAGATTGAGTTATTTTTGAGTTGTAATTAGTTAACTCAATTTACTGAGTTAAGTCCAGTTAAATTAGTTCCAAACTGTTTGAGGAACTAATAGAGAGTTAACAATCATTTGATGCATGCATGCACTCAACTAGTGCTACTCCAGTTAACTGAAGATTCCCTCATCAAAAACTCATGAATGTTTATTCCAAGAAAGACCCAGTTGAGATTAATGTTCATGGATAGTGTACTATTAGTTGCATGTTTTTTCTTATAAAGAAAAACTCATGCATGAAGTCAAGGAATCATCCTTGAGGATTCGCAGTTTTGGAGGTTGATCATCCACTTGGTAATAGGAAAATCATCCACAAGGAACAACGCAAGGAAATAAGAGCTTGGAGGGCAGAGAGGAAGGCTGGAGAGAAGCCAAGATTGCATGTGAGCATCTGTGAGGATTGTATTGAGAGTTGGCTAGCTGTGAGAGCTAAGGCTTTGTATAATTCCTATGTATTTCCACCATGTATGATAATGAATTAAACGAGAGTTGATGGCACCTCATAACCCACAACAGAATGGGGTGGCCGAGAGGAAGAACAGAACTATTGTAGGGGCAGCACGGGCAATGTTGCATGACCAAGGCCTACCACTTCACTTGTGGGCTAAGGCATGAAACACAATGGTCTATTTGCAAAATAGAAGCCCGCATCGCATACTTGGGATGAAGACACCAAAGGAAGCTTTCTCCTATAAGAGACCAGATGTGGGTCACTTCAGGATCACTGGCTCATCGACATATTGCCATGTGACAAAGGATGCATGGAAGAAGCTTGAGCCGACAGCAGAGTTAGGGATATTTGTGGGGTACACTGATACACCTCACAAATATCGGGTGTACTTGCCTACTAGTCAGAGGACAGTGGTTCGTAGAGATCTCAAGTTTGATGAGCAAAAGGCCATGTGAGTTTCCCTTGAGAGGGAGCTCCAACTACAAGCTGTGGAGGAACTGTTGGTTCCTAAGGAGGAGGAGCCTCATACTAATATGGAGCATCCGCATGCAAAGGTTCTAGGAGTGGAGACATCCACTTAAGCAGAGTCTTCCAGAGATGGACGGAAGCACACAAAGAAGCTGACAAATTGTTGGAGGATGCAAGAGAGAATCTGGGAGCACCATCTTCTCAGCGTAGACAGAGGAGGTCACCTGAGAGGTACATTAGATACATGGCCCTTGCTGGGGAATGTGTTGAGACCGAGCCATCTTCCTTTGAGGAAGCAGTGCAGCAGCCGATTTGGTTTGATGCTATGGTGGAGGAGTATGACTCCATAGTTCGTAACAATGTTTGGGACGTGGTTCTGAGACCGAAGAACAAGTCAGTTGTGAGTTCCCGTTGGCTTTACAAGGTAAAGAAAGCTGTTGATGGTAGTGTGGAGAAGCATAAGGCAAGATTTGTTTCCCGTGGCTTTTCACAGGTCGAGAGGATCATGTTGCTACAATATATTTCGACAGAGGAGCAAGATGCTGACATTTTGATAAAGGCATTGTCAAAGTGTAAATTCGAGTTCCATAGAGACAGGATCGGGATGGCAGATAATCCCTTTCTTGTTCAGAGGAAGTGTTGAAATATGGCAACAAGAATATTCCAATTTAATTTGTCCTTGAATTAAATTGTGAATTAAAATTGAATTTAGTCTTAACAGCTACTTGGAAATAATTAATTAATTTATTTTAAATTAATTAGTTGGAGAAATCCAAGTTAGAAGTCTTTTTGAAGTCATGCAAGAGTTATCCCTTAAATAAAGGACATAAGATTGAGTTATATTTGAGTTGTAATTAGTTAACTAAGTTTACTGAGTTAAGTCCAGTTAAATTAGTTCCAAACTGTTTGAGGAACTAATAGAGAGTTAACAGTCAGTTGATGCATGCATGCACTCAACTAGTGCTACTCCAGTTAACTGAAGATTCCCTCATCAGAAACTCATGCATGTCTATTCTGAGAAAGATCCAGTTGAGATTAATGTTCAAGGACAGTGTACTATCAGTTGCATGTGTTTTCTTATAAAGAAAAACTCATGCATGAAATCAAGGAATCATCCTTGAGGATTGCACAGTTTTGGAGGTTGATCATCCACTTGGTAATAAGAAAATCATCCACAAGGAACAACGCAAGGAAATAGGATCTTGGAGGGCAGAGAGGAAGGCTAGAGAGAAGCAAATATTGCATGTGAGCATCTGTGAGGATTGTATTGAGAGCTGGCTAGCTGTGAGAGTTAAGGCTTTGTATAATTTCTATGTATTTCCACCATGTATGATAATACAATAGTGTGGGGTTTTTAGTTGAGGCTTTCCCCAAAGTATTTTCATGTGTATTGTGGCATTGATTCTTCTTATTCTGGTTATATTGTTTAGCTCGATCTTTAAGCTTCCGCAAATTAATAGTAGAAGTAGGTTATAGTATTCTGCTTTGATTTATATTACATTATCGGGTTAACCTACATCAGATTTTCTACATGGTAACAGAGCTAGATTTGTAGAAAACTCTACATATTGTTGTCCAATGCTCCTTCCCTGGTTTTGACATAAACCTGCTCAATACTCCCACCGCATGTGCAATGTTTGGTCTAATACATACCATTGCATACATCAGGCTACCAATCTCACTTGCATATGGAACACGGGACATGTCCTCTTCCTCTTCTTGTGTCTTGGGACATTATTCAGCAAATAACTTTACACCTACAGGAATAGGAACCTTCAATGGTTTACTATCTTGCATATTAAACCTCTACAGTATTGTCTCAACATACTTCCTTTGGTTTAACCAGAGCTTCCTCTTTTCCTGATCTCGTTTAATTTCCATTTCAAAAATATAGTTTGCAGCTCCAAGATCTTTCATGTCGAATTTGGAGGACAATTGGGTCTTCAAATTCTGGATAATTTCTTTGTCATTTCCAACAAGCAACATATCATCCACATACAAGCCCAGATAAATAACATGGTCACCAATTAATTTAAAATACACACATTGATCTACTTTGCTTCTGCTAAAGCCAAGTACCCATATGAATGTATCAAATTTCTGATACCACATCCTTGATGACTGTTTTAACCCATACATAAACTTTTTTAATTTTCATACCAGTTCTTTCTTACCCTTCACTGCAAATCCTTCAGGTTTCTTCATGTAGATCTCTTCTTCCAGATCCCTGTGAAGAAACGTTGTCTTCACATCCATCTGTTCTACCTCAAAATCAAAAGTAGAAGAAACAAATAAAAGTAATCTAATAGAATCTACCTTGGCAACACAAGAAAAAATATCACCAAAGTCAATTCCTGGCACCTAGGAATAACCTTTTGCTACCAATCGAGATTTGTATTTCTCCACCTTTCCTTCTGCATTCATATTCTTCTTAAACATTCATTTGCTACCAATAGGTTTCCTTCCATCCGGCAACTCCACCAGATCCCAAGCCTCATTTTTGTGCAATGATACCATTTCATCAGTAATTGCCTCTTTCTAGAGTTTTCCATCTTCTAAATCTACTGCTTCCCTCACAGTTTTTGGATCATCATTGGCAATAGATAAATAAAAATTTGAACAGAAAGCAGATGGACTATACCTTTTTGGCTGCCTTCTTTCTCGAACGGATCTTATCACAATTGGAGTTTGTGGCTCTTCATCTTCAGATTCCTCTTCTGTTGTAGAGTCTGATTCTTCCTCCTTTGGCTCAAACTCTATCTTCTCAGGTTCCTTTGGTAACACTTCATGTTTAATAACATCTTTCACCTCTCTAAACACCAGATCTCAGCTATACAAAACCTTCCCTGTTTCTAGGTTGCAAATCCTATAACCTTTTAAACCATCCTTATACCTAATAAAGATGCACTTTTCAGATTTATTATCCAACTTTGTTCTTTTCTCCTTTGGAACATGTACATATGCATCACATCCAAATACCCTCATATTTGAAAGAGAAAGTTTCTTACCAGTTCATACCTCCTGTGGAGTCTTATCCTCCAACGTTGATGAAGGTGATCTATTGACCAGGTAACATGCAGTGTCCACTGCCTCTGCCCAGAATTCCTTTCCTAACCCTACATCACTAAGCATGATTCTTTCCTTTTCCATCAATGTCTTGTTCATTCTTTCTACAAATCCATTTTTCTGAGGTGTGTATGGAGTAGTCTTCTGCTGTACTATACCACACTTCTTATATAACTCTTCAAATTCCTTATTGAAAAACTCTCCATCATTATCTGTCCTCAACACCTTTGTATTCTTCTCTGTTTGGTTTTCCACTAAAGCCTTAAATTATTTAAACCTATCAAAGACTTCAGATTTCTTCCTGAGGAAATATATCCATGTATTCCTTGAGAAGTCATCTATAAATGATACATAGAACACATACTTACCCAGTGATGGAACCGACATAGGTCCAAACGCATCACTGTGCACAAGCTTTAATATTTGTTTCACTCTCTTAGCACTAGAGGGGAAACTCACCCGATTCAGCTTCACATATACACAATTTTCACAGAAATCAAAATCCATAGAGAAATTAGACATTCCTTCTATCATACCATTACCATGAAGTATTCAAAGGCCCTTCTCTCCAATATGTCCAAGCCTTTGATGCCATAGCATGGTCTTTTCTCCAGAGACCACTAGATTTTCTACTCCACTTTCAGGAACCACAAAATTGTTGCACCCATCAATAATAGTGCTACCTTTAAGCTTTTACAGAGTTCCAATATGAACTCCCTGCGTCAATACCAGTGCTCCCCAAACCATCTTGCATGTATCTTTCTCAAACACTATTTTTACACCTGCATCATCCAGTTTGCTTACAGAAATCAAATTTCTGGCCAATGCAGGAATATGTAGAACACCCAGAAGCCGTCTTCCACCTTGAAAATTCATCTTGAATTTTCCACGACCAAAGATTATAGACTTCCTATCATCCCCTAATAAGGCATCATCACCATCATATTTCTCATACTTTGATCCAGGTCCGGGTGTGACAAAGGACCCTTCCAAGACCTTTTACCTCCGTGATGTGTTAGATTGAATTTTTAAAATAACATAAATGAATACATATGCATGCTGTAAAGAAGAGGAACATGACATTCATCAATACATGAAAACATAAGCCGTTGATAACGGAGTTCGTCCAGGAGGGACTACGTCTCCGAGCCCTGGTGTCAAGATGGTGTAGGCCGCTACATTAAGTGTTGTCAATAGTGATGATGTACATAACAGGTGATGTCACTATCATACAAAGAAAATTCCCTCATGCGGGAGTGGCTCCAAGAGATGTTCCGCTACAGGAACTCTCAGTCAAAAAAGGACTCCTATCAGTATGACACAAACTCATGCATGAAGATAATGAGCATCCCGCCAACATGGCATAAATGGGATCTCAACGCAAACATACATGGCGACAAATGAGTATCCCATCAACATAACGAACAAAGGATCTCAAAAAAAACATGACGAATCATGACAACGAGTACTTTTTTGTTTCTATAGTTGTGGAAAAACAACAATAGAGAGAAGTGTTGCATGCAAAACATTCCAAAGTTTTAGGATCGGGATCGAGTTGAATTCCTTTCTTGTTGAGAGGCAGTGTTGAAAATAGCAACAAGAAATGATAAAAAAGAATCTATAAATTCCAGTTTAATTTGTCCTTGAATTAAACTGATAATTAAAATCAAATTCTATTCTCATAGCAACTTGTAATAGTTAACTAGAGTGAGTTGACTTAGTTAACATATGAATTTCGAGTTGGAAGTCTTTCTGAAGTCATGTATATGTTCTCCCTATATTATAGGGGTCCATGATGAGTTAAGTATGAGTTGTAATTATTTAACTCAGTTTATTAAGTTAAGTCCAGTTAAATTAGTTCCAAAATGTTTGAGGAACTAATAGTGAGTTAACAGTTGGTTGGTGCACTAATGCATTAACTAGTGATACTCCAGTTAACTGAATATTCCCTCATCAGAAAATCATGCATGTCATTTCTGAGAAAAACCCAATTGACACTAGAGTGTAGGGACAGTGTACTATTTGTTGTATAATTTTTTGAGTTGTACAGATGGTGCATGCAATCAGGAACTAAACCTTGAAGGGATTTCACAATTATGGATGAGGAATTTCCCTTTAAATACGGGCTAATTCTCTCTAGAATTGTGCAAAGAATTAGAAGCTTGGAGGCTTGGAAATTTGGCTAAGTATTAGCCAAAGGAAGTGATCAAGAAGAGCATAGGAAATACCTGCACAGGTTAAGCTCAAGGTTGAGCAGAGCATATTGTATTCATTTGAATTATTTGACCAAGGGCGCAAGGAAATAGGAGGCTTAGAGAGCAGAGAAGAGGTTTGGATTTGGCTTGAGCTTGGTTGTGAGTTGGAGTTTGATTTTAATGAGTGTTGGGATTGTTCATGTGAGAAGAAGCATTGTATTGCCATCTTGGATTTATGATTAATTCAATACAGATGGTGGGGTTTTGAGTTGTAGCTTTCCCCAGATACTTATTGTGTTATGTGCCATTGATGTTCATCCTCTTTTTTATTATTATTTGCTCGATTGTTATTGGCTTCCACTGTAAAGAGTAGAAGTAGATTCTTGTCTCTTGTTTTATTAGATTACATGAGCTTGTGAATCTACAAGATTTTCTACAGGGAGGATTCAAGGAAGACCTTACAAGGGATGCTTTGAGGGCTGAAAATTTTATAGAGAAGATCAGGCAAATCCATCTACAAGTACAGGAAACACTACAAAAGTTGCAGGTGAAGTATAAGACCAAGCATGATCAACACAGAACAGAATAATCATTCAAGATGTGAGACAATGTATGGCTACAGTTGAACAAGGAGAGGCTGCAGGGGCATGGTAAGAAAATCATGGCTCTAAGGTATGCTCCCTTTGAGATACTAGAAAAGGTGGGTGATAATGCCTATCGACCCATTTTACCACCATATATGCACATTTACTTAGTTGTAAATGTAGAGAATTTGAAACTCTATGAGCCTTCCATGCTAGACCAGGAAGAGGAATAGGTCTTACCTTCTATGGAGGATTTGGCACCAAACGCTTAGGCAGAGTTGGCAGAAGATACAATTTTGTAGAAGAGGTCCAGAACTGAAAGAAAAGGTAAACAAGACGTTTAGCAGATTGGGTTGAAGGGACAACTTCCAGGCAAAGCTAAATGGTACACCAGAGAGAAGATGGAGGAAAAATTTACTCACCTAATTCAGTAAACGCTTTTAGGGACCAAAAGCCTCCAAAAATGGGGAGGTTTGATCCGAATTGGATCATTATATTTTTTGACATCCACCTTGATGCATTTAGAGTGGAAAAAGTGGAGGAATCAGCTCACAGGACTATTTTTATTAGTGGGACCCAGTTTGGCTTAACAGGGTATGAAATCTTTCAAGAGCATTTTGAGTCATAAAACGACATTTTTTCGGGGTAAAAATTTGTCTCTAAAGCGCACCACCTTTTGATTCTATTATACACAGAAATATTTCCAACAACGCAGGAATGCGTCAATCAGAGTCTGTATCCAAAATTTATGCCAATCAGAAGTTGACCTTCCTGTTTTCACACCTATAGTTCAGGAGGATGCCACATCAGCCCACATTATGCATGGAAAAGAGGCTAGCAACGTGTTTATGATGTAAATGACTCTAGAAGAGTCTACTTTTTAAATCTAGTTAAGGGTTTATGTAGTCAAAATTAACCGCTAGTAGGCTATCGGGTTGTGTTATAATCGGGCCATTAGGAGGAAGAGGCATTCCATTCTTTCGAGAGCATTTTGTTCCATAGTTGAGAAAATATAGCTAGGACAGATATGAGGTAGAGCACACCGAGAGGATCTGTGCACTGTAGCATCCTACGGGCCACAAACATTACTTCTTTGTATCTGCAACCATATTTGCAGACAAAGAAAGAGAGCGAAGTGGCCTCACCTTCGAGCTGGGTTTTTTCCTGAAAGGGTTGCCCAGAGAGCATATATTATGTATTATGTGTGTGTGGGCTTATTTTTTCATTATCTACTTTTCTGATTCATTTAATTTTACATGCATGCACTAATTACAGTTAATTTTACAGATCTAGAAATTAAATAAAATTGTAATAGTGTAGAATCTTAGATTTTTAATATAATATTATCAAATATGTTGTGATGAATCATCTAATGGAATATCCATGGAGGTTTATAGATCATTTGGTATCAGAGAAAGTTTCTTTGGGTATTTTGTGGATATTGTAGGGATCTAGATCGGCGAGGCAAAAAATCATAAAACCCTAATCATGAGCGACAAATCTTTAAACGAACTTTGTGATCCTGCAGAGGTGAGATTTTCGCAACCTGAAGAACAAGTCACAGATATAAACCACAATGTAAACCTCCTCATGGTGGCCCTAAGAAATAATATGGGGATATTTGGAGAAGAAGGGGGTTTGAATGTAGAGGATAAATCAGAAGGGAGATCACGAGATCAGGAAGACACATATAACCAACCGAAGAAATAACCTAGAAAAGATCAACCCAGTTCGAGTGCCATGGACCAATACCTATTTAAAGTGGAAGCAAAAGTCGATATCAGTCCATACCATAGTGAGATCGACGCTCTGAAGCTAAACCATTGGTTGCAACAACCACAAGTTTATTTCAATGTCCATCAGATCAAGGAAGGGCAGAAGATCTCATTTGTGTGACTGAAATTAAAGGGCCATGCACTGACTTGGTGGGAGAGCCACACGGAAACGTTAAGGTTGGAGGGAGAACCTCAAGTGAGTAAGTGGGAGGATTTCAAAACCCTCATTAAGTCACAATTTTATCCCATTGGGTACGTGGAAGACAAGTGAATCAGATGGCATTAATTCAGGAAAATGTTGGGCCAAAGCATGTAGGAGTACACCACAAAATTCAGAAAGATGGCTATAATGTTGGGTATCTCTCCAAAGAACCCATATGTACTCCTCAAGTATTTGGGGGGTTTGCACCTCCATCTGCATGAGCAAGTGATATTTTTCACGCCCAAAATGGTGGACGAGGCTTGTGTACAGGCACAGTACCTGGAGAACATAGGCCTAAAAAGAGCACAATCAAGTGGATCAAAGAAAAAGGAGCAACAAGACGCTTCTAAGGAGGGGAAGAAGAAGCAAAAAGGGGGAAAAGATAAAAAGACAACAGCCACAACACACTAGTGCAAAGATCTTAGGAATCACTGCAACATTGATGGGCATACAAAGGAGAAGTGTTGGAAGATGCATCCAGAGCTAAACCCCAAGAACAAGAAGAAAGATAATAAGAAGAAGAATATTATGGCCACTGATTCGAGCAACCAATTTGAAAGTAGCTGAGACGTGGATGAGAAGATCGTCTATACATCAATGCAGAAGGAGGTGAATCTGAGTAGCCTTCAGCAACAGGAAGAGAAAGAAATGACCAAACTCTTCCATGTTAAGATACAAGTCAAGAAGACGAAGATTGATGCTATGTTTGACTCAAGATCGCAAGAAAATCTCATTACAGCAGATCTGGGCAAGAAGTTGGGGCTTGAAGTTTTTGATCATCTAAAACCATATCCACTGGAATGGGTACGTAAGGATGTAGAGATAAAGGTAAAAAAACAATGCAAAATTAAATTTTCTATCAGTGTTGATTTAATTGATGAAGTAGATCTAGATGTGGTTGTAGGTTTTAACCCTATACAGAAATTACCTGCATACAAATTCTAAAAAACAGAAAATAAAAAATGGCAAGAGCATAAAACATAAAACATATATACACAAAGATTTTCCCCTGGATCCCAAAACCGGAACTACAAGATTGATTTTTCATTATATTCCTTTCAATGTTACAATACATATATATACATGCCGAAGCATTCGTAAACCCCAATCCATTAACCCTGGATTAGAACATAACCGTAGTTCCCTTGACCGAATCTACAAAATACCATGGACAGAAAATCATCATGCCCAAAACCATATGCGAAATCCATGCATAGAACCATAGGTAGGTTCGCTGACCTAATATAGGGTCCAAAAAAAATTCCCAGAGTGCTGCCCAGGACCTCGTTCAGGGGGGCTACCACCCCCTTGCAATCCCCTGATAAGGGGGGAAGCCACCCCCCCTGTGACCCCCCCACGCGTGGGGTAGTTGTGGAAAGAATATAACACAACCCAACATTCTCCCACTTGTTGTTTTCTTTCCATGGGAGAGCTTAGTCATTAATCTAGCACTGCAATGCCCATTGTTTCTCCACACCAAGAGAACTTCTCAGTGCTCACAAACTTTGGCAATGCATCTGCAGTAGTCTTGAAAGTGTCCACCTTTACTAGCAACACCTTTTTTTCCCTCAACCATATCCCTCACAAAGTGATACTAAACATCAATGTGCTTTGTCTTTAAATGATAAGCGGGGTTCTTTGCTAGGAAAATTGCACTTTGGTTGTCACAGTATATCCTTATAGCTCACTGTACTAACTCCATATTTGAACACAATCTCTGCAACCAAACTAATTCCTTTCTTGCATAAGTGGCTACCATGTATTTTGTCTCCGTAGTTGAAAGTGCCACTATAGACTGTCTCTTACTCATCGAACTGACTGCACCTCCAAATAGGTTAAACACATACCCACTTGTAGATCTTCTCTGATCCAGATCTCCAACCCAGTCTGCATCAACAAAGCCACGGATGTACAAAACTCTATCCAATCCTGGTCTTCCTTGGTAGCACAAACCATAATCACTAGTGCCACACAAATACATGAAAACCTACTTCATTGTGTTGAAATATGGCAACAAGAATATTCCAATTTAATTTGTTCTTGAATTAAATTGTGAATTAAAATCGAATTTAGTCTTAACAGCTACTTGGAAATAAGTAATTAATTTATTTTAAATTAATTAGTTGGAGAAATTCAAGTTAGAAGTCTTTCTGAAGTCATGAAAAAGTTATCCCTTAAATTAAGGAGATAAGATTGAGTTATATTTGAGTTGTAATTAGTTAACTCAGTTTACTGAGTTAAGTCCAGTTAAATTAGTTCCAAACTGTTTGAGGAACTAATAGAGAGTTAACAATCAGTTGATGCATGCATGCACTCAACTAGTGCTACTCTAGTTAACTGAAGATTCCCTCATCAAAAACTCATGAATGTTTATTCCGAGAAAGACCCAGTTGAGATTAATGTTCAAGGATAGTGTACTATCAGTTGCATGTTTTTTCTTATAAAGAAAAACTCATGCATGAAATCAAGGAATCATCCTTGGGGATTCGCAGTTTGGAGGTTGATCATCCACTTGGTAACAGGAAAATCATCCACAAGGAACAACGCAAGGAAATAAGAGCTTGGAGGGTAGAGAGGAAGGCCGGAGAGAAGCCAAGATTGCATGTCATCATCTGTGAGGATTGTATTGAGAGTTGGCTAGCTGTGAGAGTTAAGGCTTTGTATAATTCCTATGTATTTCCACCATGTATGATAATGAACTAAACGAGAGTTGATGGCACCTCATAACCCACAACAGAATGGGGTGGCCGAGAAGAAGAACAAAACTATTGTAGGGGCAGCATGGGCAATGTTGCATGACCAAGGCCTACCACTTCACTTGTGGGCTGAGGCATGAAACACAACGGTCTATTTGCAGAATAGAAGCCCTCATCACATACTTGGGATGAAGACACCAAAGGAAGCTTTCTCCCGTAAGAGACCAGATGTGGGTCACTTCAGGATCTCTGGCTCATCGACATATTGCCATGTGACAAAGGATGCACGGAAGAAGCTTGAGCTGACAACAGAGTTGGGGATATTTGTGGGGTACACTGATACACCTCACAACTATCGGGTGTGCTTGCCTACTAGTTGGAGGACAGTGGTTCGTAGAGATCTCAAGTTTGATGAGCAAAAGGCCATGCGAGTTTCCCTTGAGAGGGAGCTCCAACTACAGGTTGTGGAGTAACTGTTCGTTCCTAAGGAGGAGGAGCCTCAGACTGATGCGGAGCATCTGCATGTAGAGTTTTCGGGAGTGGAGACATCCACTTAAGCAAAGTCTTCCAAAGATGGATGGAAGCGTACAAAGAAGCTGACAAATTGTTGGAAGATGCGAGAGAGAATCTGGGAGCACCATCTTCTCAGCACAGATAGAGGATGTCACCTGAGAGGTACATTGGATACATGGCCCTTGCTGGGGAATGTGTTGAGACCGAGCCATCTTCCTTTGAGGAAGCAGTGTAGCAGCCGATTTAGTTTGATGCTATGGTGGAGGAGTATGACTCCATATTTCGTAGCAGTGTTTGGGACGTGGTTCTAAGACCGAAGAACACGTCAATTGTGAGTTCCCGTTGGCTTTACAAGGTAAAGAAAGCTGCTGATGGTAGTGTGGAGAAGCATAAGGCAAGATTTGTTTCCCGTGGCTTTTCACAGGTCGAGAGGATCATGTTGCTACAATATATTTCGACAGAGGAGCAAGATGCTGACATTTTGATAAAGGCATTGTCAAAGTGTAAATTCGAGTTCCATAGAGACAGGATCGGGGTGGCAGATAATCCCTTTCTTGTTGAGAGGGAGTGTTGAAATATGGCAACAAGAATATTCCAATTTAATTTGTCCTTGAATTAAATTGTGAATTAAAATTGAATTTAGTCTTAACAGCTACTTGGAAATAATTAATTAATTTATTTTAAATTAATTAGTTGGAGAAATCCAAGTTAGAAGTCTTTTTGAAGTCATGCAAGAGTTATCCCTTAAATAAAGGACATAAGATTGAGTTATATTTGAGTTGTAATTAGTTAACTCAGTTTACTGAGTTAAGTCCAGTTAAATTAGTTCCAAACTGTTTGAGGAACTAATAGAGAGTTAACAGTCAGTTGATGCATGCATGCACTCAACTAGTGCTACTCCAGTTAACTGAAGATTCCCTCATCAGAAAATCATGCATGTCTATTCTGAGAAAGATCCAGTTGAGATTAATGTTCAAGGACAGTGTACTATTAGTTGCATGTGTTTTCTTATAAAGAAAAACTCATGCATGCAGTCAAGGAATCATCCTTGAGGATTACACATTTTTTGAGGTTGATCATCCACTTGGTAACAGGGAAATCATCCACAAGGAATAGTGCAAGGAAATAGGATCTTGGAGGGCAGAGAGAAGCAAAGATTGCATGTGAGCATCTGTGAGGATTGTACTAAGAGCTAGCTAGCTGTGAGAGCTAAGGCTTTGTATAATTCCTATGTATTTCCACCATGCATGATAATACAATAGTGTGGGGTTTTTAGTTGAGGCTTTCCCCAAAGTATTTACATGTGTATTGTGGCATTGATTCTTCTTCTTCTGGTTATATTGTTCAGCTCGATCTTTAAGCTTCGGCAAATTGATAGTAGAAGTAGGTTATAGTATTCTGCTTTGATTTATATTGCATTATCGAGTTAACCTACATCAGATTTTCTACATGGTATCAGAGCTAGATTTGTAGAAAACTCTACACATTGTTGTCCAATGCTCCTTCCCTGGTTTTGACATAAACCTGCTCAATACTCCCACTGCATGTGCAATGTTTGGTCTAATACATACTATTGCATACATCAGGCTACCAATCGCACTTGCATATGGAACACGGGACATGTCCTCTTCCTCTTCTTGTGTCTTTGGACATTGTTCAGCAAATAACTTTACACCTACAGGAATAGGAACCTTCAATGGTTTACTATCTTGCATATTAAACCTCTGCAGTATTGTCTCGACATAATTACTTTGGTTTAACTAGAGCTTCCTCTTTTCCTGATCTCATTTAATTTCCATTTCAAAAATATAGTTTGCAGCTCCAAGATCTTTCATGTCGAATTTGGAGGACAATTGGGTCTTCAAATTCTGGATAATTTCTTTTTCATTTCTAACAAGCAACATATCATCCACATACAAGCCCAGATAAATAACATGGTCACCAATTAATTTAAAATACACACATTGATCTACTTTGCTTCTGGTGAAGCCAAGTCCCCATATGAATGTATCAAATTTCTGATACCACATCCTTGATGACTGTTTTAACCCATATAGAAACTTTTTTAATTTTCATACCAGTTATTTCTTACCCTTCACCGCAAATCCTTTAGGTTTCTTCATGTATATCTCTTCTTCTAGATCCCTGTGAAGAAACGTTGTCTTCACATCCATCTGTTCTACCTCAAAATCAAAAGTAGAAGAAACAAATAAAAGTAATCTAATAGAATCTACCTTGGCAACACAAGAAAAAATATCACAAAAGTCAATTCCTGGCACCTAGGAATAACCTTTTGCTACCAATCGAGATTTTTATTTCTCCACCTTTCCTTCTGAATTCATATTCTTCTTCAACATTCATTTGCTACCAATAGGTTTCCTTCCAGCCGACAACTCCACCAGATCCTAAGCCTCATTTTTGTGCAACGATACCATTTCATCAACCATGGCATCTTTCTTGAGTTTTCCATCCTCTGAATCTACTGCTTCCCTCACAGTTTTGGGATCATCATTGGCAATAGATAAAGAAAAATTTGAACAGAAAGCAGATGGACTATACCTTCTTGGCTACCTTCTTTCTCGAACGGATCTTATCACAATTGGAGTTTGTGGCTCTTCATCTTCTGATTCCTCTTCTGTTGTAGAGTTTGATTCTTCCTCCTTTGGCTCAAACTCTATATTCTCAGGTTCCTTTGGTAGCACTTCATGTTTAATAACATCTTTCACCTCTCTAAACACCAGATCTCTGCCGTACAAAACCTTCCCTGTTTCTGGGTTGCAAATCTTATAACCTTTTAAACCATCCTTATACCCAATAAAGATGCACTTTTCATATTTATTATCCAACTTTGTTCTTTTCTCCTTTGGAACATGTACATATGCATCACATCCAAATACCCTCATATTTGAAAGAGAAAGTTTCTTACCAGTTCATACCTCCTGTGGAGTCTTATCCTCCAACATTGATGAAGGTGATCTATTGACCAGGTAACATGCAGTGTCCACTGCCTCTGCCCATAATTCCTTTCCTAACCCCACACCACTAAGCATGCTTCTTTCCTTTTCCATCAATGTCTTGTTCATTCTTTCTGCAAATCCATTTTGCTGAGGTGTGTATGGAGTAGTCTTCTACCGTACTATACCACACTTCTTACAGAACTCTTCAAATTCCTTATTGAAAAACTCTCCATCGTTATCTGTCCTCAACACCTTTGTCTTCTTCTCTGTTTGGTTTTCCACTAGAGCCTTAAATTCTTTAAACCTGTCAAAGACTTCAGATTTCTTCCTGAGGAAATATATCCATGTATTCCTTGAGAAGTCATCTATAAATGATACATAGAACACATACTTACCCAGTGATGGAACCGACATAGGTCCAAACGCATCACTGTGCACAAGCTTTAATATCTGTTTCACTCTCTTAGCACTAGAGGGGAAACTCACCCGATTCAGCTTCCCATATACACAATTTTCATAGAAATCAAAATCCATAGAGAAATTAGACATTCCTTCTATCATACCATTATCATGAAGTATTCAAAGGCCCTTCTCTCCAATATGTCCAAGCCTTTGATGCCATAGCATGGTCTTTTCTCCAAAGACCACTAGATTTTCTACTCCACTTTCAGGAACCACAAAATTGTTGCACCCATCAATAATAGTTCTACCTTGAAGCTTTTACAGAGTTCCAATATGAACTCCCCGCATCAATACCAGTGCTCCCCAAACCATCTTGCATGTATCTTTCTCGAACACTATTTTTACACCTGCATCATCCAGTTTGCTTACAGAAATTAGATTTCTAGCCAATGCAGGAATATGTAGAACACCCAGAAGCATTCTTCAACCTTGAAAATTCATCTTGAATTTTCTGAGACCAACGATTATAGACTTCCTATCATCCCCTAATAAGACATCATCACCATCATATTTCTCATACTTTGATCCAGGTCTGGGTGTGAAAAAGGACCCTTCCAAGACCTTTTACTTCGGTGATGTGTTAGATTGCATTTTTAAAAGAACATAAATGAATACATATGCATGTTGTAAAGAAGAGGAACATGACATTCATCAACACATGAAAACATAAGCTGTTGATAACGAAGTTTGTCTAGGAGGGACTACGTCTCTGAGCCCTGGTGTCAAGATGGTGTAGGCCACTGCATTAAGTGTTGTCAATAGTGATGATGTACATAAGAGGTGATGTCACTATCATACAAGGAAAATTCCCTCATGCGGGAGTGGCTCCAAGAGATGTTCCGCTACAGGAACTCTCAGTCAAAAAAGGACTCCTATTAGTATGACACAAACTCATGCATGAAGATAATGAGCATCCCACCAACATGGCATAGGTTGGATCTCAACGCAAACATACATGGTGACACATGAGTATCCCATCAACATAACGAGAAAAGGATCTCAAACGAAACATGACGAAACATGACGAATCATGACAACAAGTACATCCCACAGATGATTCCACGTCACAAAAAGCAGGAATCATGAAACAAGCAAGAAACAAGATCCCACATCAAACATCAAACAGGGATCTATGTAGCACAATGCATAGCAAAAAGAAGTACACGAACACACTACATATACCTCACATCTAGGGCCATCTGAAGAAAAAGATGTCAAATTGCTGAAGCTGGCCATACCATCAATCTCATGGCGTCGAATCTCATGGAATGACTGCTCGCACATGACTACTAACATCTGCACTCCACTTTGAACAGTGGCCAAAAAATGAAATGAGCAAATGGAAAATCTAAATGCACCATCATGTTTGTGGCTTCGAATAGTGCAAAATCAACAGTCAAATTTCTGAATTATGAGAAAGTGGAAATCTGGGGCTTAAGGAATATTTTAGATTCCCCCTAGATTCCTAAAAGATTCCCTCCTCTGGGTCCTCTGCAAATCTGCTGCTCAGATCGAAATTCTTACTGCACCATCAGGTTCATGTCACCGAGAGGTGTAGGATTGACATAAAGTTTGTCCAATTTGGACACTGTAAAAATTTCACCCTCCTAAGAATTTCACCCAATCATGGTTCTGCCTGTTTTTTTCTCAGGTTCATGGTTCCACCCTGCATTAAAAATTAATTAAAAATTCCTCGATCCATGTGCGCGCTCTTGGCTCCTCCATGCTTTCCTGACACACTGACAAAAATGAGTTTATTTATAAATTTTCGAGCGAAGTTTACAAAAAGGCCCCACTGGCCCATTGGTAAAAGAGGTAATTAGTTAAGGGGAGGTCGGGGGATCAAATCATGCCTCCCAAAAATCTGCATGTATTTATTTTTGTGGGGGCGGGTTAGGTCTGCATTTGGCGGCCCGCACCTTAACTTCCGCAGCATATGTATTATCCATAAAGGTTGGCCTGTTTATGTTTTGTTGCATTAAAGTTTGTTGGTTGGGTGTATTAATAATAGTGCAGAGGTTTAAGTTTTGTGGCGCATTTGAATTAAATGGCATGGGGTTTGTGAGGGTGCCTAGGAGGCAGGCCAGCCACACTGGCCCGGCGGGTTCAAGCCCCACCACCCTCGTTTCATTACATGGCAACGATGGTTGAGGCGTGCGCCGAGTCCACCGAAGGTGGCCCGCCCCGCCATATATAATATGTTATGGTTTCGGTGGTTGGAGGGTCTGGCGGGGTCATGGCTGCTAACCCATTAATATTGACTTTTTTTATGTTGTTTGGGGCTGGCGGGGGTCATGGCCCATTGGCCCAATTTTTAAATAATTTTTGTTATGAGTTGGTTTGATGGGGGTGGTGGGGGTCATGGCTCACCACTCAAATTAATATTTTATTTTTATTTTTATAATATCAAATATTTTTTCGAATTTGTCTAATATAAGGGATATTAGACAAATTAACGATCCAACAAATTCTCCCACTTTCGGGACCTAGGTTTCATGCCCCGGGGTCAGTAAAATTGTAGGACACTTAAACCTGGCCCACAATCCAACTTTGACCAAAACTTTGACTACCTCGTTCTCCCTCATACGAGCTCAGATTGACAAACCATTTGCACCGATGTTATCAGGACGACAAGACCTATGCACTGGTGCTGGTTCAAAAGCATTCTAATCACTTTGATTTTCGAGCTTTTATAAGCCCTCTTTGTCCTATGTGTGTCTGTGGAGCCACCTGGATCAATCCTCCCCATTGAGGAGCTTTTGGTCCTCTAAAAGTATGAAAAATAATCTGCAACTTCTTTGTACCTTGTCTGCATCACAAGCATCCTGAAATGTCTCGCTTCCATCTCCTTCACCTTTGTTCTTCGGAGCCTTAAGCGATGAACTGACACCTGCAACCTCTGCAACCTATAGTACATTGTTTTGCAAATTACATGCTTGACTTTCATGACTAGCTAATGAACCAAACATCCCATACTTTCCACGAGTTTATAATACATACTCGACGGTCAAGTTTACATCGATATGGAAACAATCCCCCAGCTACGAAAACAAGGCCAACATATCATTGTTGCTCCAACAAGTGATGGAAAACACATCATCATTGCAACACATGATTTACAAAAATAAGGCCAAACAATATTCTGCTTTGACAAGTGATGGAAACACAACATCACTTTTAGAGTGTAAAATGCAACACATAATAAGACCAGACATCATTATTGCTGAACAAGTGATGGAAAACACATCATCACTTTTACATCTTAAAATGCAACAAATGATTTACAAAAGCATGACCATGATAAGATAACATATCTAGAAACCATTTTTCACTTATTGCTGTGAATGGGTCGCCTCCTTGTGGTGGTTTTGCTTGTCGAACAATTGTTTCATCTGGTTCATGCACCGACACTTTGTATTTAAGGCGCTGCTCTAGATGGAGCCTCCAACAACTTGCTCTCTGATGGCCACTTCTATCGCAATGACTGCAATAGGTCTTCTTCCTACAGATCTTCTTAACATCTTTCTTTACCTGTTGTTGAGAGGGTCTTTCACGCCTCCTTCTTTTGTGTGCTGCTATTCTTTTCCAACACTTAGAAAATGTATGGTTATGTAATCCACAAAAGGTACATGTTTTTCGATGCCATGTTTTACGTTCATCTTTAACAACATGATTATAATCGAAATGAATATTCAAAAATCAAAACTGGTTATACCTTTCCTTGCCATCTCTGGTGTGAGTATGGTGATGAGAACTTGCCTCAGTTCTTTCCCTGCGATGGGCACTGCCATGGGATTATGGGGATGTGTTCCCATCATTCTCTTTCCTCGATGATTTTGACAATGACTCGGAAGCATATGACACCTTCGAGCATTCTTCCTCGGTGTATCTCAAGCCTGCAAATTGAGGTCTCTGCACAACCTCCAATGGTTGAGCTATGTCTTGGTTATTAACACCAAGTTCTTTTTCCTCCTCATGCCTCGTCTTGGTAAGGAGACTCATGTTTGTCCCTGTAATTGGGATCTCCAAATCTCCAATAGAAATCATACTATGTGAAGACGAAACCGAAAGGAAATCAACATCTTTTTTGCGCTTCAGTTCTTCCAGGGCCTCTTCCGTGACTCGCAACTAAAGGTACAATCGCTCCTTTTCCTCCGTCTCTTTCTATAGAGTTTCATACATTATTTCCACCCTTTTGGAAATTTTGAGCATGGTGTCGTACATTGCTTTTTCATCCTCTGTTGCTGCACGTTCCATTGTTCCCGCTTGCAATTCACATCCACGCAAAGACCACTCTGATACCACTTGATCCAGGTCCGGGTGTGACAAAGGACCCTTCCAAGACCTTTTACTTCTGTGATGTGTTAGATTGGATTTTTAAAAGAACATAAATGAATACATCTGCATGCTGTAAAGAAGAGGAACATGACATTCATCAACATATGAAAACATAAGTCATTGATAACGGAGTTCGTCCAGGAGGGACTACGTCTCGGCGCCCCGGTGTCAAGATGGTGTAGGCTACTGCATTAAGTGTTGTCAATAGTGATGATGTACATAAGAGGTGATGTCGCTATCATACAAGGAAAATTCCCTTGCGCAGGAGTGGCTCCAAGAGATGTTCCACTACACGAACTCTAAGTCAAAAAAGGACTCCTATCAGTATGACACAAACTCATGCATGAAGATAATGAGCATCCCGCCAACATGGCATAAATGGGATCTCAACGCAAACATACATGGCGACACATGAGTATCCCATCAACATAATGACAAAGGGATCTCAAACAAAACATGACGAATCATGACAACAAGTACATCCCACAAATGACTCGGCGCCACAGAAAGCAAGAATCATGAAACAAGTAAGAAACAAGATCCCACATCAAACATCAAACAGGGATCTGTGCAGCACAATGCATAGCAAAAAGAAGTACACGAACACACTACATATACCTCACATCCAGGGCCATCTGAAGAAAAGGATTTCAAATTGCTGAAGTTGGTCGTACCATCAATCTCGTGGCGTCGAATCTCATGGAATGACTGCTCGCACATGAATGCTGAAATCTGCACTCCACTTTGAACAGTGGCTGAAAAATGAAATGAGAAAATGGAAAATCTGAATGGACTATCAGATTTGTGGCGTCGAATAGTGCAAAATTGATTGTCAAATTTTTGAATTCTGAGAAGGTGGAAATCTGGGGCGTAAGGAATCTTTTAGATTCCCCCTAGATTCCTCAAAGATTCCCTCCTCTGGGTCCTCTGAAAATCTGATGCTTAGATCAAAATTCTGACTGTACCATCGGGTTATGTCGCTGAGAGGTGTAGGATTGACATAATGTTTGTCCAATTTGGACAGTACAAAAATTTCACCCTCATTAGAATTTCGCCCAATCATGGTTCCGCTTGTGTTTTTCTCAGGTTCATGGTTCCACCCTGCATTAAAAATTAATTAAAGATTCCTTGATCCACGTGCGTGCTCTTGGCTCCTCCATGCTTGCCTACTGCACTGACAAAAATGAGTTTATTTATAAATTTTCAGGCGGAGTTTACAAAAAGGCCCCACTGGCCCATTGGTAAAAGAGGTAAATAGTTAAGGGGAGGTTGGGGGATCAAATCCCACCTCCAAAAATCCACATGTATTTCTTTTTGTGGGGGTGGGTTGGGTCCGCATTGGGCGGCCCTCCTCTTAACTCCCACAACATATGTATTATCCATAAAGGTTGGCGCGTTTATGTTTGGTTGCATTAAAGTTTGTTGGTTGGGCGTATTAATAATAACGCGGAGGTTTGAGTTTTGTGGCACGTTTGTATTAAATGGCATGGGGTTTGTGAGGGTGCCTGGGATGCGGGCCGGCCACACCTGCCGGGTGGGTTCAAGCCCCGCCACCCTCATTTCATTACATTCCAATGATGGTTGAGGCATGGGCTGGGTCCACCGGAGGTGGCCCTCCCTGCCATATATAATATGTTATGTTTTCGGTGGTTGGAGGGTCCAACGGGGTCATGGCCCCTAGCCCGTTAATATTGAATTTGTTTATGTGGTTTGGGGCTGGTGGGGGTCACGACCTGTAGGCCCAATTTTTAAATAATTTTTGTTATGAGTTGGTTCGATGGGGGTGGTGGGGGTCATGGTCCGCCACTCAAATTAATATTTTATTTTTATTTTTATAATATCAAATATTTTTTCGAATTTGTCTAATATAAGGGATATTAGACAAATTAACAATCCAACAAATTCTCCCACTTTCGGGACCTAGGTTTCATGCCCTGGGGTCGGTAAAATTGTAGGACACTTAAACCTGGCCTACAGTCCAACTTTGACTACCTCGTTCTCCCTCATACAAGCTCAGATTGACAAACCATTTGCACCGATGTTATCAGGACGAAAAGACCTACGCACTGGTGTTGGTTCAAAAGCATTCTAATCACTTTGATTTTCGAGCTTTTATAAGCCCTCTTTGTCCTATGTGTGTCTCTGGAGCCACCTGGATCAATCCTCCCCATTGAGGAGCTTTTGGTCCTCTAAAAGTATGAAAAATAATCTGCAACTTCTTTGTACCTTGTCTGCATCGCAAGCATCCTGAAAGGTCTCGCTTCCATCTCCTTCACCTTTGTTCTTCGGAGCCTTAAGCGATGAGCTGACACCTGCAACCTCTGCAACCTATAGTACACTGTTTTGCAAATTACATGCTTGAATTTCATGACCAGCTAATGACCCAAGCATCCCATACTTTCCACGAGTTTATAATACATACTCGATGGTCAAGTTTACATCGAAATGGAAACAATCCCCCAGCTACGAAAACAAGGCCAACATATCATTATTGCTCCAACAAGTGGTGGAAAACACATCATCACTGCAACACATGATTTACAAAAATAAGGCCAAACAATATTCTGCTTTGACAAGTGATGGAAACACAACATCACTTTCAGAGTGTAAAATGCAACACATAATAAGACCAGACATCATTGTTGCTGAACAAGTGATGGAAAACACATCATCACTTTTACATCTTAAAATGAAACAAATGATTTACAAAAGCACGACCATGATAAGATAACATATCTAGAAACCATTTTTCACTTATCATTGTGAATGGGTCACCTCCTTGTGGTGGTTTTGCTTGTCGAACAATCGTTTCATCTGGTTCATGCACCGACACTTTGTCTTTAAGGCGCTGCTCTGGATGGAGCCTCCAACAAGTGGCTCTCTGATGGCCACTTCTGTCGCAATTACTGCAATAGTTCTTCTTCCTCAAGATCTTCTTAAAATGTTTCTTTACTTGTTGTTGATAGGGTCTTTCACACCTCCTCGTTTTGTGTGCTGCTATTCTTTTCCAACACTTAGAAAATGTATGGTTATGTAATCCACAAAAGGTACATGTCTTTCGATGCCATGTTTTACATTCATCTTTAACAACATGATTATAATCAAAATGAACATTCAAAAATCAAAACTGGTTATACCTTTCCTTACCATCTCTGGTGTAAGTATGGCAATGAGAGCTTGCCTCAGCTCTTTCCCTGCGATGGTCACTGCCATGGGATGATGGGGATGTCTCGAAAGCATATGAAACCTTCGAGCATTCTCCCTCGGTGTATCTCAAGCCTGCAAATTGAGGTCTCTGCACAACCTCCAATGGTTGAGCTATGTCTTGGTTATTAACACCAAGTTCTTTTCCCTCCTCGTGCCTCATCCTGGTAAGGAGACTCATGTTTGTCCCTGTAATTGGGATCTCCAAATCTCCAATAGAAATCATACTATGTGAAGACGAAACTGAAAGGAAATCAACATCTTTTACCTCCTCTGTCGATTTGGAAAGAACTAATGAGGGCTTCTCATCATCTGTTGTTGGTAGTTCCCTAGCTATCTCAACGCATTCCCCAATTTCCTTTCTGACATACCCAAGTCCTGTCTGACGGGGTAATTCTTCTACTTTGATGGGATTGACAATGCCTTGGCCATTAATGCCCAAGCCTTTTCCTTCATACTCCATTTTCCTCAACAATTTGGAGCCAATTCCTGTGGTATGATTTTCAAAAACAATGAAATCATCATCAGGACACATACATGAATTTAGAGAACTACTTTTTACCTCACATGGGTCACGCTGCAGTTTTTCCAAGGCCTCGTTCTTTGCTTGCAACTGTCGTAGCAAACTATGTTTTTCCTCTTTCTCTTCATGTAGAATCATCTTCAATTCGACGTTCTCTGTTTGAAGATTATGTTTGTTGTGCTTCATTTCTTCCAGGGCCTCTTCTGTGACTCGCAACTAAAGATGAAATCGCTCCTTTTCCTCCATCTCTTTCTGTAGAGTTTCATGCATTATTTCCACCCTTTTGGAAATTTTGAGCATGGTCTCGTACATTGCTTTTTCATCCTCTGTCACTACACGTTCCATTATTCCCACTTGCAATTGACATCCACGTGAAGACCACTCTGATACCACTTGATCCAGGTCCGGATGTGACAAAGGACCCTTCCAAGACCTTTTACATCTGTGATGTGTTAGATTGCATTTTTAAAAGAACATAAATGAATACATCTGCATGTTGTAAAGAAGAGGAACATGACATTCATCAACACATGAATACATAAGTCATTGATAATGGAGTTCGTCCAGGAGGGACTACGTCTCCAGGCCCCGGTGTCAAGATGGTGTAGGTCGCTACATTAAGTGTTGTCAATAGCGATGATGCACATAAGAGGTGATGTCGCTATCATACAAGGAACATGCCCTCACGCAAGAGTGGCTCCAAGAGATGTTTTGCTACAAGAACTCTTAGTCAAAAAAGGACTCCTATCAGTATGGCACAAACTCATGCATGAAGATAATGAGCATCCCGCCAACATGGCATAAAAGGGATCTCAATGCAAACATACATGGCGACACATGAGTATCCCATCAACATAATGACAAAGGGATCTCAAATAAAACATGATGAATCATGACAACAAGTACATCCCACAGATGATTCCACGTCATAGCAAGCAGGAATCATGAAATAAGTAAGAAACAAGATCCCACATTAAACATCAAACAGGAATCTGTGTAGCACAATGCATAGAAAAAATAAGTACACGAACACACTGCATATACCTCACATCCAGGGCCATTTGAAGAAAAATATGTCAAATTGCTGAAGTTGGCCGTACCATCAATCTCGCAACGCCGAATCTCATGGAACAACTGCTTGCACATGAATTCTGACATCTACACTCCACTTTGAACAGTGGCCGAAAAATGAAATGAGCAAATGGAAAATCGAAATGCACCATCAAATTTGTGGCATCGAATAGTGCAAAATCGTCTGTAAATTTCTGAATTCTGAGAAAGTGGAAATCTGGGGCTTAAGGAATCTTTTAGATTCCCCCTAAATTCCTCAAAGATTCCTTCCTCTGGGTCATCTGCAAATCTGCTGCTCAGATCGAAATTCTGACTGCACCATTGGGTTCATGTCGCTGAGAGGTGTAGGATAGACATAAATTTTGTCCAATTTGGACACTACAAAAATTTCACCATCCTGCGAATTTCGCACAATCATGGTTCTGCCTATGTTTTTCTTAGGTTCATGGTTCCACCCTGCATTAAAAATTAATTAAAAATTCCTCGATCCACGTGCATGCTCTTGGCTCCTCCATGCTTGCCCGATGCACTGACAAAAATGAGTTTATTTATAAATTTTTGGGCGGAGTTTACAAAAAGGCCCCACTGGCCCATTAGTAAAACAGGTAATTAGTTAAGGGGAGGTCGGGGGATCAAATCCCGCCTCCCAAAAATCCACGTGTATTTCTTTTTGTTGGGGGGGGGGGGGGTGGGCATCGGGTCCACATTGGGCGGCCCCCCCCTTAACTCCTGCAGCATATGTATTATCCATAAAGGTTGGTGCATTTATGTTTGGTTGCATTAAAGTTTGTTGGTTGGGTGTATTAATAATAGCGCGGAGGTTTGAGTTTTGTGGCGCGTTTGTATTAAATGGCATGGGGTTTGTGAGGGCTCCTGGGAGGCGTGCCGGCCACATCGGCCGAGCGGGTTCAAGCCCCGCCACCCTCGTTTCATTACATGGCAACGATGGTTGAGGCGTGGGTCAGGTCCATCGGAGGTGGCCCACCCCGCCATATATAATATGTTATGGTTTCGGTGGGTAGAGGGTCCGGTGGGGTCAATGCCACCGACCCATTAATATTGACTTTGTTTATGTGGTTTTGGGCCAGCGGGGGTCACAGTCTGTCGGCCCAATTTTTAAATAATCTTTGTTATGAGTTGGTTCGATGGGTGGCAGGGGTCATGGCCCGCCACTCAAATTAATATATATATATATATATATATATATATATATATATATATATATATATATATATATATATATATATATATATATATATATATATATATATATATTAATATCAAATATTTTTTCGAATTTGTCTAATATAAGTGATATTAGACAAATTAACGATCCAACAAATTCGCCCACTTTCGAGACCTAGGTTTCATGCCCTGGGGTCAGTCAAATTGTAGGACACTTAAACCTGGCCCATAGTCCAACTTTGACCAAAAATTTGACTGTCTCGTTCTCCCTCATACAAGCTCGGATTGATGAACCATTCGTACCTCTGCTCTAGTCCTGGTTCGAAAGCATTCTCATCACTTTGATTTTTGAGCTTCTATAAGCCCTCTTTGTCTTGTGTGTGTCTCTAGAGCCACTTGGATCATACTTGCATAACCACTCACTATGGGGAGTGAAGTGAAAGGATGCACCTGAGTCAATCAACCATGCCTCATGATCTACATTTGTACTTGAAGAAGAAGCCAAGTACACATCCCCACCTTCATCTGAGGTGGTTTTCTCCTCTGTAGAAGGAGCATCATTATATCCCTTTCCTTTCTTAGGAGCTTTAGATTTATAGTCCCTTTTGAAGTGCCATTCCTTTCCACATTTCAAGCACACCTTTATAGGTTTTCTTGGAGATTTAGATCTCCCTCCAGATTTAGATCTCCTACTCGAGGACTTATTTTTGTTTATGTTCTGGGACCGTACTCATACAAAAAAGGCATCACCATTCTGGTCCTCCATATTTTTCCATCTCATCTCCTCCGACAGCAAGGATGAGACTATTTCATCAAGCTTCAAGGCATTTGCATTGCTACCTATTGCAACAACCAGACTATCCCACGAATTTGGTAGAGAACACATCAAACTAATGCACTTATCTTCGTCTGAAATTTTAATTTCAATAGATAATAACTAGCTTACAATAGTATTACATGTGTTCAGATGCTCTGTCACCGAGTCTCCATCTTTCATCCTCAGGTTATATAGTTTTGTCCATAGGAACAGTTTATTCACTAGAGAATTAGATTGGTACAAAGTCCCTAACTTGTCCCACAAAGCCTTCACCGAAGCTTCCCCTGATACATTCAACAATATTGACTATGAGATGCACAATCGTATTGTGCTCTTTTCCTTCCGATACAACTTCGCCCAGTCTTCAACTGACATTGTTGTTGGTTTAGTACCCGGATCTATTGCGATCCACTGATCTTTATCCACCAACAGATCCTCCATCTTGAGTTTCCACAACTCAAAACTCTGACCATTAAATTTTCAATCTCTATCTTTCCACTTCTTGCCATCTTCTTTCACCACAAGAATCGATCCCACAGATCTCCCATTGAACAAGGTCTACCACAGGCCCGAGCAAAAAAACCCTTAGCAGAAAAGGCGTCCCCTTTAAGCCAAAACAACTCTGATACCAAATGTAGGTTTTAACCCTGTATAGAAATTACCTCCATATGAATTCTAAAAAATAGAAAATAAACAATGGCAAGAGCATAAAACGTAAAACAGATATACACAGAGATTTTACCCTGGATCCCAAAACCAAGGCTACCAAATTGATTTTTCATTATATTATTTTCATTGTTACAATACATATATATACATGTCGAAGCATCCATAAACCCCAATCCATTAACCCTGGATTAGAACATAACTGTAGTTCCCTTGGTCGGATCTACAAAATACCATGGACAGAAAGCCATCATGCCCAAAACCATGTGCGAAATCCATGCAAAAAACCATAGGTAGGTCTGCCCACCTAATATAGGGTCCAAAAGAATTTCCCAGAGCGCTGCCCCGGACCACGTGCAGGGGGGCTACCGCACCCATGCATACTCCCTGACAGTGGGGGCAGTCACCCGACGCAACGTATAGGAGGAGCTTCCAACCCCCCCGCACATGGGGTAATCGTGGAAATAATTTAACACAACCCAACAGTGGTTCCACTTGATGTATGTGGAGTCGTGCTTGGGAGTCCATATATGTACATGTGTGAAGCAATATTCATGAGGAGAGCTAACCAGTACCGGATCATCAAGGATGGAAAATCATTCATCATTAATGTGCACAAAGGTAAGTCGAAAATTTCATTGGTAAGTGGAAACCAGGCCAAGAAATTGATCAGTTCCAACAAGAATTATGTTTTATTATTTTTAAGAGAAGGTCAGTCTGTAAAGGAGTCAATAAGAGGTAAGGAATCCCTAGAGGGGTGTACTAAGAAACAAAAACAACAATTGGAGGAGTTGTTATGGGCATACAAGGATGTGTTCCGAGAGCCTAAAGGGTTACCCCCTAAGAGAGAAGTGGAGCACGAGATCCATATATTGCCAGACTCCCCATTGCCAAATATTGGGCTTTACAGGCAGTCTGTTATAGAAGCAAGTGAGATGAAGAAAAAATTGCAGCAACTGCTGGAACAGGGTGTCATTCGACCGAGTACATCACCATGTGGGTCACCCATCATAAATTTTCCAAAGAAGGATGGGACTTGGAGGATGTGTATAGATTACAGGGTGTTAAATAAAATCACGTTCAAGAACAAATACCCCCTGCTTACTATAGAATATTTTATAGATCAGTTCAGCAAGAAAATTATTTCACCAAGCTGGACTTGAAGTCTAGATATCACCAGGTTTGAGTCAAATAAGAAGATACATGGAATACGGCCTTCAAAACCAAGCAAGGTTTGTATGAGTGGTTAGTTATGCATTTTGGCCTATGTAATGCACCAACTACATTTATGAGATTAATGAATGATGTACTGTGCCCTTTTATAAATTCATTTGTTATTGTCTATTTGGATGATATACTAGTATATAGTGCTACCTGGGAGGATCATATTTCACATTTGACACAGGTGTTGGAAACATTGAAGAAGCACCAACTTCTAGAAAATCTCAAGAAGTGCAAGTTTGTGTAGAAGCCCTTGGTGTATTTGGGATATGCGATTGGTGGAGGATAATTGAAGATAGATCCTTCCAATATGGAGGCCATCATGAAGTGACCAGTGCCTACTAATGTTACTAAGGTTAGGAGTTTCGTTGGAGTAGCACAGTACCTGAGGAAATTCATAGCCTTGTTTTTAGTGGTAGCAACACCACTCCACACCATAACAACAAGTGGCAAGAGTTTCTAGTGGGGAAAAGGGCAATAGAAGGCTTTTGATGATTTAAAGAACAAGATCAGTGAAACACCAGTTCTAACATTACCAAACTTGCATGAGCCCTTTGAAGTGGAGACAGATGCAAGTGGGTATGCTATGGGAGTTATCTTGATGCAAGGAGGAAGGCCCATTTGCTACCATTATGGAGTATTTCATGGGGTAGTTCTTAACTACCCTACCTACGATAAGGAGCTCTATGCCATGGTGCAAGTTGTGAAGAAGTGGAAGCACTATCTGATTTGAAAGGAGCCATTCACCCATGATGCATACAAAGAGGCATATTAAGAAGATGAGGACTTCAAGGAGGTGTATCAATAGTTGTAGAGTCGGAGTCATGTGCATGATGGTGACAAACCTGTTGACTACCATCTCTAGGATGGGTTACTCTACATGTTGGATAAGCTATGTGTTCCTAAAGGTGAGCGTTTGCAGCTAATTAGAGAGGCTCACACCTCCAAGGTTGTAGGGAACTTTGGTGTAGGGAAGACCATGGCTAACTTGTAGAGGTATGTGTATTGTCACAAGATGCAAGAGCAGGTAGCTAGGTTCATAAGAGGATACATGTTTTGTTGTACTACCAAGCCTAGCAACAGGAAATAGGGTCTATATCATCCCTTACATGTACCTACTTGTCCTTGGGAAATCATTTCCATGGAATTTGTGGGAGGTTTACCGACAACTAGGAAGGGACATGACTACCTGTTTGTGGTAGTTGACAGGTTCAGCAAGATGTGTGTTCTGATGCCCTGTAAAAATACCATCAGTGGACAAGAAGCAACAAACTTGTTCTTTAGACAGGTCTGGGTACACTTTGGGATACCAAGGAGCATCATTTTAGACAGGGATACAAGATTTCTCAGTGGATTATGGACTACATTGTGGGAGAAGATGGAGACCAAGTTGAAGAGATCTACAACATTCTGTCCACAAATAGATGTGCAGATAGAAGTAGTCAATAGGACTTTGGTGCAGCTTCTGAGGGGTTACAACCAGAAGCATCCAAAAACTCGGGATGAAAATCTGGTATATATACAACATTCTTATAACAGATCAGTTCACACTTCTACAAGAAAGTCCCCATTTGAAACTTGTTTTGGATATTTTCCACCTTCACCTTTGGCTATTTCATATGGGAAGCAAGGAGGAGTGAAGGAAGACCTTACAGGAGATTCTTTGAGGGCTAAAAAATTTATAGAGAAGATCAGGAAGATCCATCTACAGGTATAGTAAACACTACAAAAGTCGCAAGTGAATTATAAGGCTAGGCATGATCAACACAGAACGGAGAAATCATTTAAGTTGGGAGACATAGTATGGCTACAGCTAAACAAGGAGAGACTACAGGGGTCTGGTAAGAAAATCAAGGCTCTAAGGTATGGCCCCTTTGAGCTACTAGAAAAGGTGGGTGATAATGCCTATCAAGTTATTTTACCACCATATATGCACATTTACTCAGTTTTAAATGTAGATAATTTGAAACTCTATGAGCCTTCCATGCTAGATCAGGAAGAGGAACATTTCCTACCTTCTATGGAGGATTTGGCACCAGACGCTCAGGTAGAGTTGACAGAAGATACAATTTTGTAGAAGAGGTCCAGAACTACAAGACAAGGGCAACAAGACCTTTGGCAAATTGGGTTGAAGGGACAACTTCTAGGCAAATCTAAATGCTACACCAAAGAGAAGTTGGAGGAAACATTTCCACACCTCATTCAGTAAAAGCTTTTGGGGGCCAAAATCCTCCCAAAATGGGGAGGTGTGACCCGAATTGGATCATTATATTTTTTTCCATCCATCTTGATGCATTTGGAGTGGAAAAGTGGAAGGAATCAGTTCAATAGACTTTTTTAATGGCAGGACCCAGTTTGGTGAAACGAGGTCTGAAAAATTTCGGGAGCGTTTTGAGGCATCAAAGGAATTTTTTAGGGGGTAACACTTTTCCACTTAGGTGCAACACCTTTTCATGCTATTCTACACACATAAATCTTTTCAACCACGCAAGAATTACGTCAATCAGAGTCAGTATGCAAATGTTATGCCACTCAGAAGTTGACCTTCATGTTTTCACACCTATTGTTAGGGAGGATGCCGCGTCAGCCCCCATTATTCATGGAAAATGGGCTAGCCACATGTTTTTGATGTAAATGACTCTAGAAAAGTCTATTTTGTAACTCTAGTTAAGAGTTGATGTAGTGAAACTTAACCACTAGTAGGCTATCGAGCTGTGTTATAATTGGGCCACTAGGAGGAAGAGGCATTCCATTCTTTCGAGAGCATTTTGTTCCATAGTTGAGCAAGGATAGCCAGCAGAGATAGGAGGTAGAGAATGCAGAGAGGATTTGTGCACTGTAACAGCCCACAGACCACAGACATTACTTCTTTGTTATTGTTGAATTTAGGCTTCTGTGATTCATATCAATTTAATTAAGAAGGTTTTCGACGATAATCACATCAAAATTCATTTGTCGACGCGTTTCGAACCAGCAAGTGTGGTTCATCGTCAGGAAAAGATGAAGAACCAGATCATGGCAACAAGTTAAATAGAGAGATCCATCATTTAATGGCTAAAAAAAAACGGCTATAATTGACCAAGGAAAGGACTAGGAAACGACTACATTTGACTGGGCCAAGAGACACGGAAAATAATATTAATTAGTTAATTAATAATTAATTTGTTTGTTTGTTAAATTTATTTATTATTATTATTATTATTATTATTATTATCATCATCATCTTGTCCTGATGATGAACAACACTTGTTGGTTCGAAACACGTCGACAAATGAATTTTGAAGTGAATATCACCGAAAACCTTCTTAATTAATTCTTTGTATCTGTAACCATATTTCCAGACAGAGAAAGAGAGTGAAGTGACCTCACCTTCCAGTTGGTTTTTCTCCCAAAAGGGTTTCCTAGATAACATACCTTGTGTATTATGTGTGTGTGGGTTTATTTTGTCGTTCTCTCCTTTTTTGCTTGATTTACTTTTACATGCATGCATTAATTATAGTTAATTTTACAGATCTAGAAATTAAATAAAACTGTAATAGTGTATAATATTATCAAATCTATTGTGACAAACTATCCAATGTAATATCCACGGTGGTTTACAGATCAAACAATATATTAGACACAATTCTTAAGGTATTTTTACAAGATGACTAACTTTTCACAACAATTTGCAGAGAAATTCAATGTATAGAGACTAGAAACAATTAACATTATACACATGAAATGACAACTTTCAATCTCATTTATTAAAATATTATTCTTATTGCAAATATTCCAAATGCATACATGAGAAGCCTCATCTTATAAAAACCAATCCAAAAGAAATATTTTCTTATAGTGTTTCTCCAGTTTTAGTCATTTCTATATCATTTCCTTTTATTTTGTACTTATAATAAAACAATTAAAATCTACATAGATTCTCTAGCTCCAAATCCCAAATATCCATTATTTTCTAGAAGCACAGTTTCCCCAAAGACCCGGTTCATTTATAAAATAAAAATAATTTTGAGAACTAAAATATGTAGAGATGCTTACAAAATATAATTTGATTGTTCTATGGCATATAAGTGGCCAAACAATATGCACTTTGACTCAAAAATTCCCAAATATACACATTACAAATGAAGGATGCTACATATATTGTAATTTGTAATCAAAATTGATTTTTAATTATCTATACATGTATATGAAATAATAATAATAATAATAATCCAAGGATAGGTCAAAACAATAATCCTAGTGCAAAAAAAAAATGTTTATAGGAAATATTGTGATATGAAAAATATCAAGGATATTTTCTCACTCATCAATCTAATAAGTATGCACAATTATGAAATTTTTAGGAGAAAATTTCCCCTTTCAAATGGGGAAAATAAATCCCACATGGGGTAGCTCAACTGGAAATCATCATGTTATGAATTATTATGTAAACCATGAGATTCAATATTAAAATCCCCCATGGATCAACCTACAAAAAGAAACGATGGGGAAAATAAATAAAATTAAGGGAAGAATCATACTAACCATAGATAGGGTAATCCAAACTACACTTCTTATATATTTCTTGTTCACGGGATCATATATGCCTTCTGAGTAAAATTGTAAATCCAAAAAAAAGGGATATTAAATCAAATGAGGAAATAAGAAATAAAATTATAATTCACACAAATAGATTTCAACATAAACAAGTTTAGGAGAAAATAAACAGAATAGATATAGAAAGAGATCACCAAATTTAGTGTAAGGCATTCACAACAAAATATTTTAAAACAAGAGCTCAATGATAATATATTTAGGGCATATCCTCCACTAAGAGCACCTTCAAGAGAGTGAATAAAAAAGCAAAAAATGTACACTAAGAATTGCCTTCTAAATTTGAGCACAAAGAATAAGTATGCTTGAAGGTCAACAACCCCTTTAAAGTTGAAATAGAATGTCACTTCTCACATAAACAATTGATATAGAAAGATTATGACATGTAAGTAAACAATAACTAGAAACAAAAAACTCTAAAAGATGAAAGACTTTGAAATTGTCTAAAATTCATTTACAATACCAACTTCTACAGATTTATGAAGTGCTAACATTTTTTGTCTTAAAATCTTACAAATAGCATTGATGCCAATATATTTCATCTGATAGAAAAAATAAGTGTTTAGCATGTTCTAGGAATTTTTGGCATATTTGAGGAGCTTAAGAGATATAGCCTTTATTCTCATCAAGTGACCTTGTTATCAAGAAAGCTTATATAAATCATGGCCTTGTAGAACCCTATGAGCACAAGCTCTCTTATGAGTTCCCATAGCAATTTCAAAAGTTTTGTAGAGAAATAGTGATCTATCACAAGTAAAACTATAAAAAAAAATAGTCCATATTGCCTGGACTATAAATATTTGCTTAATAAGGTGTGCAACACTAACATTTATTATCAACTAAATCATAAATTGTATAGAACTTGAAAATTGTTGTTACCAACATCATTAGATATTAAGTAAATAGCTAGTGTAATCATTATCTCAGTAGCTGCATTTTCTAGATAATGACTTGTCTCCTTTTCAGGGGCTTCAAAGAAACACTAACCCTGATAAAGGAGTTGGATAGCTCTGACATATTATCAACTTTATATATAGCCTCAGGCTATTCATCCTGCACCATTCATGATTATCTTTACATTCTTAGTGAGACATATAAGGGAAAATAAATATAAATCATGAAAATTGTATGTAGTCTATTCACATTTCAAATCCATTCTTTCAAATAATATTAATAAAATAAGTCAATAATATGAGAATATAAACAAAATTGTGAATTGTGCCTAGCAAGAGTGGTTGGGAGTAATTATTGTTATACTCCCCACCTAGATTAAATTAGCACAAGTGAAATGTTTGGTTGTTAACAAGTATATTGTTGAAATGGCCTTGAGCCTTATGTTGATGAAGCTTCAAGTTTCAACATAATCCAATTTACGATGTGTACCATCCTTCTAATAAGGGGATGTTCCTAGCGGGTTTCCCCATGATATATCTTTCAAAGAAAGAAAACAAATAATATCCAAAAAAAATAAAAGTATCCATCACCACATTGACACTCACACAATCTATGATTAAAATAAAGAAACCTACATCCAAAAAAATATCCCCAAGTGGGTTTAAGAATCACCTCATCTCTGTCACAAACTGAGGAAAACCCATATTTGTCATCGTGAAGAGTCCCCAATTTCCCTCTAAACGAATCTCAATATATTTAGCACTTAGCCACAACCCACGTGACAATACTTGAAGTATTTCTAATATGCTCGTGAAGAACATAAAAATATCCACCTCTCCATCCACTATTATCTTTGGATGTTTTTGGTGCGTAGCATTGACATCACCTAACCTTTCAACATTGTCAATGTTATTGATTGTCCAAGAACTTAAAAATGTATTTAAAATAACCTAAGGGTTAGAACAAAATTAATTTCCAATTAAAGAAGCTAGGTCTCTTTGGTATTTTAGAGTTTGGGTCCTCCTTAAGGTTAGGGCTTTAGGGTTTAGAGTTATATCAAATTCATTTTATAGATTTTGTATTACTGGTCCAGATTGGATCATTATATTCTTTTTCATTAATCTCAATGCATTTAGAGTGGGAAAAGTGGAGGAATAGGCTCATAGGACCATTTTTATCGGCGAGACCTAGTTTGGAAAAACAGGGTCTGAAACTTTCCAAGAGAATTTTGAGGCATCAAACAACGTTTTTTGGGTGTAAAACTTTATCGCTTTAGTGACAAACATTTTCATGTTATTCTAAACACAAAGATCTTTCCAATGACGCAAGAAGCACGTCAATTGGAGTCTGTATGCGAAAGTTATTCCACTCAGAAGTTGACCTTCATGTTTTCACCACCATGGTTCAAGAGGATGTCGCGTCAACCCCCATTATTCATGGAAAATGGGCTAGCCACTTGATTTCGATGTAAAATACTCTAGAAGAGTCTATATTGTAACTCTGGTTAAGAGTTGCGGTAGTCAAACTTAACCACTAGTAGGCTATCAGGTTGTGTTATAATCAGGCGACTAGGAGGAAGAGGCATTCCATTCTTTTGAGTGCATTTGTTCCATAGTTGAGAAAAAATAACCAAAAGGGATAGGATGTAGAGCAGACAGAGAGGATTTATGCACTATAGCAGCCCACAGATTAGAGACCATAATTCTTTGTACATGAAACGATATTTCTAAACATAAAAAGGGAGCAGAGCAAGCTCACCTTCTAGCCAAGTTTTCTCCTGAAAGGGTTTCAGAGCATATCTTGTGTCTTATGTGCATGTGTGAGCTTTTATTTTGATGTTTTCTATTTTCTGTGTAATTTCCATTCGCATGCAAGCAATAGTTGTAGTAAAATATATAGATCTGAAAATTTAATAAAATTGTAAAAGTGTAGAATTTCAGATTTTTAATATAATATTATTAGATTTGTTGTGACAAATTGTCGTGTAATATCCACGATGATTTACGAATCAATTAATCTTGAAACGAAAGGCATATAATTCAGACAAATGGATTAAATAAAGAATCAAACTAGCAAAGGCATTGCAATATGCTTCTCCATTACCAATATGATTCCCCACTTCTTTTTCAACCCCATTGTAGTGGAATCAGGCTGCAAATAAAATAAAAGAATATGTAAGTTAACTGATTGAAAATAAAAACAATGGATGGGCATTCAATGAATAGAGAAATATATTGAAACTTGATTGCTTCCATGTCATATTCGACTTGGAAGAGTCACCCTCTGGAGAAAAGGTGTTGAATCTTCTTCCATACTTACTCCTAAAACCCAAAAGTAATCAAAACTTGAAAAGAAAAGAAAAAATCTTCGAACTACAAAATGTATGCAAGTGAGGGCTAAGGACGAAGGTCAAGAGGAACCAACATAGTGAGAAACAAGATGTTGTATCTATTGTAGATAAATTTGTAGTTGCAAGGCCTTTTGATGTTGCACTAAGCTAAGAAGTCAACATTTCATATGTTTCCAGATCTTCATATGTTCAAGCAAAGATATAATGATACTTCTTGAATAATTCAATGAAGGTTTTCCATTCTCCATGAGAGCAATAAGTATCGAAATTGATAAACTTGGGGTCATCCTCTATTATGAGATTGATCTATTCATGCAACGATATGGAACTTTGAGTCTTTGTGTTTGGGGGTCCCTGAAATTGATTTTGTAAGTCGAACAACTTTTCAAGAGAAACAACACATTTGGGTATGGGGTTCCCCTTCTGCTTGTCAACTTCTTCTAGAAAAACCTTAGCACATTCATCTTCATCTATTTTCGCATCCTTAAACACATCCGCATTGGCAATAAAGTCTAGTATCTATTGATTTTCATTGAAAACACAAAAAATAGTTATGTTATCCGAAACAACTAGTTTACAAAAAAATTCAATAGAAAATTAATCCCTAAGCAGTGTTAACCTAGCAGTAGCATTAGGTAATGTATCAATAGTGGCATTGTTAATTCTTGGAACTAATTTAATACCAAAAGCATTAAATTCAGAAATCAACTTCCATACCTCCCGTTGGTAATTCTTTAGATGTGGTGAAAGAGAGTAAATAGTATTGTGTACCTGTCTTGTAATTATTTCAGAATCACCAATTACCTTTAGAAAATCCACCTTGAGGTCAATGGATTTCTTCAACCGAGGAATCAATGCCTCATACTCTACATTGTTGTTAGTGCATTGAAACTCTAATCAACAAAAAATTAAAAATTTATTTTTCTAGGGGTCCATCAGGATACAGCCGACGCTAGATCCATCATGAGTCTCAAATGCTTCATAGGTGAAAAAGTCCACATATTACTACAATGAGAATCTAAGATAAACCTATTTACATCTAAAGTACAAATTTCATTACCATCAGCTAGAGGGCAGGTAAGGAGTTCCAACTACATAACTGATAAAGCTAGCGATTGTATGGTTTCGTAACAACCAATGTGGGATTCTAATAAACATGTCCTCAATTCTTCCTAAGCAATGTTGATTGGCCCATTAGGTGCTTCCAACTCTGTCTCCATGTAGAGTCATGTATGGCTTACTATTGACTCTGATCTAATTGTTCATTCCCTTATGAGGGAGCCAAAAATGGGACCAGTTTGTATTGAAATACCCTCGTAGCTTACTAGACCAGTGTTTGCTTAACAATAACCCATATCATTCAGGGATATCAATAACCATAATATCTATGAACTAGTGAACTCTTGAGTCAGAAGACAATCTAATTAATACATTTTTCAACTTGTTGGTTGCTAAATTTGCCTACTTTATATCTGCCTTTTTATCCCTTTCCTTCACCTATTTCATGTCTTTGCGAGGTTAATTTGTATCTCGAGCAATGAAGGTATATATATTTGTCATGTCTTTGTGAAATATTAATCAATGAAGTGTAGTCCTAGGGGAGCATTGCTTATGTGACTTGCTAACTCGGGTTTCTTTGCAGATTCGAAAGGATGATGATCAACAGGCTACAATTCAACATATGGTTATGGATGCGTTGACAACGCTAATCTTAGGATGCTGGCTGTAACGATGTTCAACCAATGAGAGCCTGTTGGACCAATGCATTTGCTATCTTTGTATTTTGTTTTTTCCTCAAATGATCATTGTGTATTTGTAGGCAGACAACTGTCGTAATCTCTAGGAAATCATTGATACTATTCTTGTCATATTGAAATGTATAAGTAAGGTTACAGAGGCAGAAAAGCTAGCTATGGAGCTAGAGGGAGAGAGACACGAGAGTTCTAAATGTAACAACATACTTCTATATTTTCCTTTTGATTAATGCAATCTTGATCTTATGAAGTATTAACTAGTCTTCGATATTTTGCCACAACCCTGATCGGAGAGTTGGTCCCACTCCCTTGATCAGGTGTTGTTGGATTAGTGGTGCATGTAGATTTATTCGTGTTATGATTATTTATTTATCGTTGTAATGGTTCATTAATTTTGTGTTGTTGTGAATCTTAATTTACTGTTACTCTGATTGTTGTCACTGTTATTGCTTGTTGTTACACATTGTTATATTCTTGATTGAATGCTCAATGCTAGGTAGGGAAACTGTGGCCTACATAGACTTTGCACGGTAGCCTTGAAACAATCGGACAAGCCCTGGGTTGAAAATTAATGTGGAAAAGGGTTAATTCTATAATTCATATCTGAACACCAACATTTTGGTGCCATTGTCGGGGAGGTTGTCAAGGCATGAAAGTACAACCAGTATTGACCATAGGACCACTCTCTCACCCTGGGAAGAGAAGTTATTTTTACCCTGTTCCATGTCCTGATCATTAGATTGATTTGGTTGTTTCAATTTCTTGTTTTTTGGTTGATTATAGGAACTACTCTCTCATCCTGGGAAGGGAAGTGTTTACCCTATTTCAGGTCCTCAGCTTAGATTTTGTGGTTGATTTTTTTCTCTTTCTTTTGTCTTCTTGATTTTAGGGGCCATTCTCTCATCCTGGGAAGGGAAGTCTCCACACTGTTCCAGGTCCCAATATTTAGATTTGTTTGAATGTTTTTCTTTTTCTTCCTGATTGCATGAATAGAGATCCAAATAAAAGGGGCACAGGATGACCCCCAAGGAGAGGGAAGAAAGATTTAGGCAAAGTTACCTATATCCAAGAAATAATTTCAAGAGCTGAGTCAGTGGCATCATCACAAGATGTTGTTATGGTCAGATATCATATGATATCTCACATGAGATCTAGAGGTTAGTCAGTTTCACAAATAGAACCTTTCCTAATAACAAAAGAAAAATTCAAGGAAGAAGAAGTAGGAAGCAGAGGATCAGAGGAATTGGGCATTGCAAGTTCAAAAGAAGAAGAGGAAAACTTGAGGGAATTCACTCCACTATTTGATCGAGGAAGTGATGTTAGACAAGCTCAACCCCACATCGTAGAACAACTAGAACCTGTTGATATTCCAAGTGAATATTGGAAGATATCATGGCTCATCCAACTTCCACGATTGAATTCCCAATTGGAGATATTAGAGGTGATGTGCCTATGAATCCTATTAATTTGAAAACATTACCTAATTTCCATGGTCTCTCTTCTAAAGATCCGGACACATTCCTCTTTGAATTCGACATTGTCTGTCAGGGATATGATTATATTTATGATGCTCATAAATTGAATATATTCCCTGCTACTCTGAAAGGAACAACTCTAAGATGGTTTATGGGTTTAGGGGGAAAATGTATTACAACATGGGATGACATGAAGACAATTTTCCTTGAAAAATATGAGGACTATTGCAAATCTCGAGATATTAAAGAGGAAATCTTTAAGATTTTGTAGAAAGAGGATGAGAACATGGAGGAGTTTGTAGAATGCTTTAAATACAGTCTGCAAAGATCAGGGCATAGTGATCTAGATAAGGGTATCTTAAAGATAATATTTCTCCGGGCACCAAGGGAGGAATCTTTGGAACTCCTAAATGTGGTAGGTAAGGGATATATCTCAAAGGAAGAATTCAACATCATATGTGATTTGTGCATCAAATGCTCACGCGGAGCTGCGAGGCATAAGAAAGGAGTACGAACTCTCAAGACATCGAGCAGTGGGGTTACAAAAGCAGAAATTAGAAACTTGTTGGATAATTTGGGGACTGATGTTCTAAGCACACTATCCTCATAGCCGGATGTTCTGCAGGGAAACCAGAAACAAAATGTGTTGGTAGACCTAGGAGCTGCAACTAATGTTATAAATTTTGCATCTGTACTCACCTTGGGCCTACTTAATCTTAAACCAACTCCTACAGTCCTAGAACTGGCAGACCGATCCACTATAAGACCAATAGGGAAGTTGGAAGATGTGACTATTTCTATAGACTCATGGAAATACCCTGTCAATCCTCTGGTGTTGCATACTCAATCTCCAGCCGGGGGGTATCCTTTGATTTTGGGTAGGCCTTGGCTTGCTACCGCAAATGCTTACATTGGGTGTCGATCAAGAAATATCCAATGGAGAAAATACAAAGAACCTTGTTCTTTACCCACCAACAGAACCAAGCCCATCAATAAAACCAGGGTATACTTTAGCACAAAAACTTCCACACTCAGATGAACCTGAACTTGGAAATGAAGATATTAGACCAATTCTTACTATTGGTGAAGTTCTCTGTTTTAAGGATGATATGGAAGGTGATGCTATTAGAAAATTTATCAGTAGTCCCAACTTCGTTTTTGATCCAACACGCTAGATATTAGAATATGTTATGAGTTGAACCACCCAGGAAAGCATTGAACCAAAAACTGAAGTTGAAAACATTCCTGTTATCATACCCCATAACATTATTCCTGTAGAAATCGATCCAGAGAAAACGCTGAATGTTAATCCTAATCTCTCACCTTCCTAGGTTGAACAATTGTTTAAAGTCCTTTGGGATCAGAAGGAAGCCTTCGCTTGGGAATACACAGATATGAAAGGGATCCCTATTGATCTATGTACCCATCATATATACATAAAAGACGAATTCCAACCTGTTAGACAACCACAAAGAAGGACGAATCCTACCTTGAAGAACATAGTCAAAGAAGAACTACAAAAGCTACTAGATGTTGGGTTTATTTATCCAATCTCGGACAGTCAAAGGGTATCCCCACTAGTCATTGTTCCAAAGAAAAATGGAAAGTGGCGAATCTGTGTTGATTACAGGGAATTGAATAAATCAACTCAAAAAGGTCACTTTCCCTTACCTTTTATTGACGAGGCCCTCGACACATTAGCTGGGAATAAGTTATTCTCCTTCCTGGACGGATTTAGTCGATATAACCAAATCCAGATAGCTCCTGAGGATAAGGATAAAACTACTTTTACTTGCCCTTGGGGAACTTTTTCATATTGAGTCCTTCCATTTGGCCTCTGTAATGCACCCGCTATCTTTCAATGGGCAATATTGGAAATTTTTTCTGATCTAGTTAATAACAATGTTGAAATATATATGGATGACTTTACCCCATATAGGGATTCTTTCGAAGAAGGTCTAGAGAACTTAGAGAAAGTACTTAAAAGATGAAAACAAACACATGTTTCTCTTAGTACAATAAAATGTCATATGACGATGGAAGAATGAATAGTTTTGGGGCACCTGCTTTCAGCTGCAGGAATACAGGTTGATCATGCCAAAGTTGAGGTAATCTTAAATTTTCCTACACCAAAGACACCAACGATGGTACATAGATTTATTGGTTATGATGGCTATTATAGATGTTTTATAGAGAAATTTTCTAAAATAGCATTTCCAATGTTCCAATTATTACCTAAAGATGTAGATTTGTGTGGACAGATGCATGTGAAGCAGTTTTCTCGGAAATCAAAGAACTAGTTTGTAAAGCTCTGATATTACGTGGTCCTGACTGGAAACGCCCATTTCATATCTCTACAGATACTTCTCATATAGAAGTAGGGGAAATTTTGGGACAACAGGAGGACAAGAAACCGTATGTGATTTACTATGTCAGCAAGAACTTAACTCCCGCAGAAATTAATTATACGGTAACTGAAAAAGAGTTTTTGGTTGTATCCCACTTTCGTGCACATTAATCATTCAACCATAAGGTATCTGATGAACAAATCCATAACTCTTGGATGAGTTACAAGATGGTTATTGTTGATCCAAGAATTTGATATTACCATTGTAGATAAACCAAGAAAAGATAATGTGGTAGCAGATTTCCTATCTAGGCTGAATACTAATGATGAAGGTACACCAATAGAGGATAGTTTTCTGGATGAACATCTTTTTTCAATTTCTACTCACACCCCGTGGTGTGTAGATCTTGCTAACTATCTTGTTACAAGAAAAGTACCTCATCATTTGTCATAGATGGAACGACGAAAAATCATCCATCATAGTGCTCATTACTCATGGATAGAGGGATACCTATTATATACAGGACCTGATCAATAAATTCGGCGTTGTGTAGGTGAGGATGACATCTATGACATTCTAAAAGCTTCCCACGATGTTCCTTGCAGAGGGCATTGTTAGAGTCGGTCTAGTAGCCCTCCACCAGAGATCAAAGCTCTTTGCATTTCATAATTAGGTGTCCCATCAGTGTGATCATGTTGCATTCCGTTAGGCATGCCATAATCCTGGTGGAGGAAGTTTGTGTCTTTTTATTCCCCTCTTGTTTGGCACTGCTGGTTCAGGTTTGTTTAAGTTAATAAAATCTTCAAAGGGTCATTCATCTTGCTTTAAGTTTTGAGGTCTTAGGTCTAGGGTTGAGTCCATTTTTGTCTTGAGAAGTCATAAAGGATCAGCAGGCCAGAGGGATGTTCTTCATAAAGCATCATTTCAACAATTCTCACTATTGTACAGCTAAATTTTCACCTTGTTCTCAAAAACTCTGTTTTTGAAAACAAAGGTCACTATCTCATTTTTGTAAAAATTCTCAAAATTTCAAATTCTTCAAGTGTCGAAGTGCAGCCTTGGTCTCCTTTGCCACAGCATCCTAGAAGCTATCCCTGCAAAAATTTTCAGAAGAAATCATCATTTCAACCAATTTTTCAAAGAAAAGAAACCAAAAGTCAGAGCCAATTAATTCAAAAAGTGTCAACATTCAAAACATTATAAAGTGGGTTTTGGGCAAATAAAAATCTAAAGGAAGCCTATAAAAGCACATCATTCTTCATTAGCAACTCATTTGCCTCTCACAAGCTAAGTGAAACCTTGCAAAGGCGATTTTAGGAGTTCTTGAGCAAAGTGGGCAGTTTCAGAGGCGCGCTACGCATCAGGAAGGGCGCGCTACGCGTCAGGAAGGGCGCGCTACGCGTCAGGGGCGCGCTACGCGTCAGGGAGCTTTTCTCAGTGTTATTCTGCACGTGCGCTACGCGTCAGAGGGGCGCTACGCGTTGGGCAAGGCGCGCTACGCGTTGGGATTTTTGTCCAGAAATCCGCCAGAACGCACTCCAACTCCTCTTCTCAAGCATCAAAAGGAAGGAGAACAGGGAGTTGGATATGGAGCCTGTGTATCCATGGGATACATGTTTTAATTTTTTACAGATGAGCAGCTAAGATATCTTGTGGATTATATAGATATTAGGCTTGAAACTGTGCATGACAGAATAAACTTTCTCACTAGACATGAGCGTAAGATTTCCAATGGCGCTATTGTTGAGAGCGATATGGTTTCATTAAGGGACTTGGAATGTATTGACAGAAAACCAATGGAAGGTGGTGGTTCATACAACTTCATGATGCCTTATCAGAATGGTGATGAAATCCTGAGTTCAGCTGGGGGTCATGTGAAGCTCTATCAGGGCTTAGAAGGTCACTATAAGGCACTCATGTCATCTTGTGGGACAACGACAACAATAGACTATTATTCAAAGGCCAATCCCCTCTTTATTGCATCTTTGAAGGATTATCATTCACCTAGTTCCAAGGAAGTCATGGGTAATGGTGAAGATGATAGAATCAATGTTAGCAATAATCATATGATGGTTAATAAGTGTTTTCCTTTGCTAGGCATTCATGGTGTAAATCATATTCATTCAAGAACAGGGAGTTGCTCGCAGTGGTGTTGTACCATCACACCATGCTCTATGCACAACCCTTTATATTCGACTTGCCCTCAACATTATGGTATGAATCCCACAATCCAACAGGTGCAATTCTCTTGCGAGCCTCACCATCAGCAGTGGTTCAATGAGATGATAGAGTCATAAATCATTCAAAAGGTGTTAGGAGATGAAGGAACCAATTTCACCCACAACAACAGTGTTGGACCTCCTGTTCTGTTAAGTAGATCACTTGGAACCAATGACCAGAGTCACATCAAGAACATTCAAGATTTTGAAACCCTTAAAAAATAGAAAATTTAAGGAGCATGGTACTTGATGATACACCTACAGTCCAAATTTCAAGAAATTTGGAGAAATTTTTGACATTTTGGAATTTTTGCACTAAAAAACAGGTTTTTGCCCTCAACGCGTAGCGCGCCGCGCGCTACCCTTAAGTTGGGGAGGTCCATTTCACAAAAACTCAGAATTTTTGGATTTTTCATGACAAATTACACTTTCTCAGCCACTGCCAAGACATTTCATGGAGATTTGAGCCTCCAAAAGGTCAAAAAACAAGCAAAAAATGACCTATCACTTTTTGGACACACAGGAAGCAGTCTTGGGAGATTGCAATTTTGGAGGGGCAAATAGCCACCAAATGGAGAAATTCCACTTGCGCGGGAGAGTAGACATCCATACCTTTCCAAAAAGCCCACTTTTGCCTCATTTGGATGCCGGGAAGTGCCTCAAAAGTGGCCTGAAAGGCGCGCTACGCGTTGGGAAAATTTGCCAGTTTTGCACCTTCAGCTCAGGAAAACGCAGCATTGACTAGTTTTGACTTTTTGGTGGGATTTTTCATCCTCTTTGATGTAATTGATGTAATTTCATGTTGAAATGACACTTTTTTACCTATTCTAGAAGATTCATTCATAAAATAGCAAAAATTTAATGAATGAATTGGTTTCCTAGCTTATAGAGGCAAGTTGTTTTGACTGCCTAGATTGTAGTGCTTTGTTTAGAATTGGTTGAAACAGCTCCTAGGATGATGAGCTCAACCCCTAGAGGCTAGGGAATGGGTTGGCATGGTCTATATTATGTATTTTCCAAATCATTTTCATGGTTGGAGAGGTTGGACTCTTGAGGGATAAGCTTAGACTGTATTACTCTTTGTATCTCTGCAATTTTGGCAAAGGAAAGACCAGGGTTTTGCAGCACTATTTGGGATTCCTGTGGTGATTTGTGTTGATGGTGTGTTTCTCTCATGTACTTGTAAGTTTTTTATGTGTATCATTTTCCTACTCCTCTTTTCTGCAAATTAAGTAAATGAAGTGTTAAGGTAGAATTCATGGTTTCTATGCTCTGCCTTTAAGTTTGCTTAATATCTATGTTTTCATCTGTCTAAGGAGAACTCTTGAAGGTTTCTTGCTCTCTTTAGCTCCTCACCGGTCATTCCTATCCATTCACTTAATTCAAAGGCATCAAGACAATATCCTACCTTGCCCCAAAAATACCTCTGCAAAAACTGTGTCTCATCCCCGCACCCAAAATTGTTGTGCTCAGTTTTCCAACAAAACTCTAAAAATTTAAAATCAAACTTTCCCTATCAGTTTACTAGCCTAAAATCAGTGTTCTTTATTGGTCATCTCCGCCCTTTGAAGACCTTTTGCCGAGATAGACCCGGAGAGAGCCCTCTCATGTCCCCGTAGGGCTAGCTACGAGGCTAAGTGGTTTGATGTTGCCTTGGATTTTGTCTTTTTCAGCCTGAGCCCAAATTCAAGCGCTAACATATTGGCGACCATACTGGGGAAGAACAAATGGTTTTCTTGTTGATGTCATTTGTTTTATAAGCTACAGACGGAGCCTAAAGTTATGCCAGGTAGCCTTCGAAACGCTTTTGCTTTGCATTAGCGGAAGTAGATAAACGCTGCTTTAGTCAATCTCCGATCTAGCTTGTAAACATGACATCTAACTTGTTAATTGCCCCAGTACATGTATTAAGTTCAGATCTGATGGTTGATGGTGGACAACGATCAGACACTGGAAAGGCTGAAATCATTCACCTGGCGACTCTAAATCATTTTCGAGATCAGATCCAAAGACTCCACTGGAGGATGATCCCGACCAGCAGAAACATGAAAGGACAATATGAACAGATCAGGTACTCAAGTTGGAATTGCATCCAAGACATTTTGTTCTTTTTCATAAATTATTTCTTCTCTTTTCTCGAGAATGTAAAGAAGGCTTTGCAAAGTATATTGTATTTGAGAAGAGATCCTCGGCCTGCAGTTGATTCTTTCCCTTTGAATATTGTGAATACCAAAGATTTGTATGCCTTTGAGCTTGATCAAGACCTTGCTTCTAAATCTTGTGATGACCATCTTCAAATTGATGAGCCTCAAGAGACCAAGACTGATTCTATACCTGTTGTACATACCCCTACACCTTGTAAAATTCTAGATCGGTATAAACCTCTTGTTTTACCTTCTGTTCTCCATGCTTTCCCCAAAAACTATGATCTATAATTGACGAGGTTTGATGGTGAATGTAAGAATGTCAACGTTGAGCAACATGTGCAGAATGTTGAGAATTTTCTAGACCTTTTTGAAGTTGATGAAGAAGAGGTCAGTATAAGGCTTTTTGCTCTTTCTTTGCAAGGCAAAGTGAAGAGTTGGTTCAAAACCTTGCCTGATGCAAGCATCTCAGATTTCCGGCAGTTCATCAAAGTTTTTCTTGACAGGTGGATGATCGGGCAGAACCTTTTCTTGATTGTAGAAGAGTATAACCAACTGAAAAGATTGCCAGGGGAGACAGTACAACAGTTTTCAGCCAGATTTAACCAAGTTTATTATTTGATGCCAGTTGATATAAGGCCTCCTCCTAGATCTGCTCTCTTGCACTATCCGGGTGCCTTTGATCCGGAGATGGAGTTTCAGCTGAGAGAAAGGGATATTGCAACACTTCACGAGATGTAAAGCAGTGCAATAAATGTAGAGGCACATCTGTTGATCCGAAGGGCAAGGTTGAAAGAAGAAGAGATGAAAAACATAGATCTGGCTGAATCAACATCTCTAGAGGTGAAGCTTGAAATTTTGGTAAATGCAGTGGAAAGGATGATGGACAAGATCAACGCAAGGAATGATTATGATGTTCAAGTTCAAGGCTCGCTGATTGAAAAGGAGCAAGTTGCTGCTCCAAAACATTTTGTTTCTTATCCTAGTTGTCATACATCTGATAATGATTGTTTTGTAGATCACCTTGGCAAAGAAAGAACTGTTGATATGACCTGCATGCTTGATGATATGTTTTACACTGATGATTTGCCTCAGTTTGATCAGTATGATGATGATTATGTTCTCCAAATAGAAGCTAATCTTATAGACAAATCAGCAGCTAGTTTGTGGGAGGAAGAAGTTCACTTACAGCAGCTCGAGTACATTGATCAACCGATGCATATCAACTATGAAATTGATGAGGAAAGTGCAGAAAATTGGGAAGTAAGTGAAGGATCTTTGCCTTTTTGTTTTGATTCGTTTCAATTCATCAGAGATAACTACCATGCAATCAGAAATAAAATGTCAACAAGTCTTGATTTGAATCATCTTGAGAGCAATGCAAATTTTGTTCAAGACTTCTCATATTCAGTTTTGCAACCCCCGAAAGCCATTGATTGTCAAGTTGCAGCTGAAGACTTGGAAGTGCACACACATGATTTAATGATTCAAGGTGACTCTGTACCATTCTGTTTTGAATCATTTCAGTTTTTGAAGGGTAGATTGCATAGTAAATCTTCAAATGAACATCCTATAACAAATCAGCAATCTCTCAGTGTTAATGTTCAGGATGAGACAGATAACAAAATTCTTGAGCAGCCTATAGCATCAGATTTGCAGCCACCAAATGAAATTGAAGGGTAGATTACAGATGAAGCCGCGGAAGACGAAATACATGATTTGATGATGCAGGAAGATTCTATACCCTTTTGTTTCGAATCATTTCAGTTTATAAGTCAGAATCTTCGTAAAACCTCTCAAGAAAAAGATGAAAAGCTAGAAGGATGTCATACATTTTCAATGGATACATTACAACAGTCTTTTCAAGTTTTTCATGATCCAATAGCTGATGTTTTGGATGAGGTTTGCAGTCAAAGTCTTTCTCCATTGATTACAGGTGAGCTTGAAACATGTGCTGATATGAATTTGATCCGGCAGCCGGTTTCTTTGTCATTTCCAGCAGAGGTCTCGTCACAAGGCTTAGATCAAAGTTTGCATTCATGGTATGAGGAAACAATAAGTAATCCATTGGATGAGCCAAGTTCCAGTGTGCTTGAATTTCATGATCCTTATGCAGTGTTTTTGGAGGCGGATAGAGAATCCATATCATTCAACGGATCTGTTTCTAAGTTGTCATGGGAGTTGCCTTTCAGTAGTTCTCTCTTGTTGTCCATAAGTGAGCACTTGCGGAAAATTCGAACAGAAAACGGGATACTTACTTGGTTGCACTGGTTGTTTCATTTCACTTGATCAGGTGATGAATGAAACTGTTAGAGTAGGTTGTGATGAATAAGCTCCACTTTGAGCATCATTTCTAGTTTGTCGGTTGTGTTTAAGTATTGAGTCAGTTTTTAGTTGAGTGAGAGTCAATTTGTGTCATCCGAGTCATCAGTTTTCAGTCATGCATTTTAGTTTGAGTTTATGACTCCATTGCCCAATGGATAAGGCACTGGTCTGCTCTCCCAGAAGACTGAAGTTCTTGGCATCTCCAAGGAGCTACCATCCCCATTGGAGCCAATGTTAGAGTCGGTCTAGTAGCCCTCCACCAGAGATCAAAGCTCTTTGCATTTCATAATTAGGTGTCCCATCAGTGTGATCATGTTGCATTCCGTTAGGCATGCCATAATCCTGGTGGAGGAAGTTTGTGTCTTTTTATTCCCCTCTTGTTTGGCACTGCTGGTTCAGGTTTGTTTAAGTTAATAAAATCTTCAAAGGGTCATTTATCTTGCTTTAAGTTTTGAGGTCTTAGGTCTAGGGTTGAGTCCATTTTTGTCTTAAGAAGTCATAAAGGATCAGCAGGCCAGAGGGATGTTCTTCATGAAGCATCATTTCAACAATTCTCACTATTGTACAGCTAAATTTTCACCTTGTTCTCAAAAACTCTGTTTTTGAAAACAAAGGTCACTATCTCATTTTTGTAAAAATTCTCAAAATTTCAAATTCTTCAAGTGTCGAAGTGCAGCCTTGGTCTCCTTTGCCACAGCATCCTAGAAGTTATCCCTGCAAAAATTTTCAGAAGAAATCATCATTTCAACCAATTTTTCAAAGAAAAGAAACCAAAAGTCAGAGCCAATTCATTCAAAAAGTGTCAACATTCAAAACATTATAAAGTGGGTTTTGGGCAAATGAAAATCTAAAGGAAGCTTATAAAAGCACATCATTCTTCATTAGCAACTCATTTTCCTCTCGCAAGCTAAGTGAAACCTTGCAAAGGCGATTTTAGGAGTTCTTGAGCAAAGTGGGCAGTTTCAGGGGCACGCTACGTGTCAGGAAGGGCGCGCTACACGTCAGGAAGGGTGCGCTACGCGTCAGGGGCGCGCTACGCGTTAGGGAGCTTTTCTCAGTGTTATTCTGCACGTGCGCTACGCGTCAGAGGGGCGCTACGCGTTGGGCAAGGCGCGCTACGCGTTGGGATTTTTGTCCAGAAATTCGCCAGAACGCACTCCAACTCCTCTTCTCAAGCATCAAAAGGAAGGAGAACAGGGAGTTGGAGATGGAGGCTGTGTATCCATGGGATACATGTTTGAATTTTTTACAGATGAGCAGCTAAGAGATCTTGTGGATTATATAGATATTAGGCTTGAAACTGTGCATGACAGAATAAACTTTCTCACTAGACATGAGCGTAAGATTTCCAATGGCGCTATTGTTGAGAGCGATATGGTTTCATTAAGGGACTTGGAATGTATTGACAGACAACCAATGGAAGGTGGTGGTTCATACAACTTCATGATGCCTTATCAGAATGGTGATGAAATCCTGAGTTCAGCTGGGGGTCATGTGAAGCCCTATCAGGGCTTAGAAGGTCACTATAAGGCACTCATGTCATCTTGTGGGACAACGACAGCAATAGACTATTATTCAAAGGCCAATCCCCTCTTTATTGCATCTTTGAAGGATTATCATTCACCTAGTTCCAAGGAAGTCATGGGTAATGGTGAAGATGATAGAATCAATGTTAGCAATAATCATATGATGGTTAATAAGAGTTTTCCTTTGCTGGGCATTGATGGTGTAAATCATATTCAGTCAAGCACAGGGAGTTGCTCGCAGTGGTGTTGTACCATCACACCATGCTCTATGCACAACCCTTTATATTTGACTTTCCCTCAACATTATGGTATGAATCCCACAATCCAATAGGTGCAATTCTCTTGCGAGCCTCACCATCAGCAGTGGTTCAATGAGATGATAGAGTCATAAATCATTCAAAAGGTGTTAGGAGATGAAGGAACCAATTTCACCCACAACAACAGTGTTGGACCTCCTGTTCTGTTAAGTAGATCACTTGGAACCAATGACCAGAGTCACATCAAGAACATTCAAGATTTTGAAACCCTTAAAAAACAGAAAAGTTAAGGAGCATGGTACTTGATGATACACCTACAGTCCAAATTTCAAGAAATTTGGAGAAATTTTTGACATTTTGGAATTTTTTGCACTAAAAAACAGGTTTTTGCCCTCAACGCGTAGCGCGCCACGCGCTACCCTTAAGTTGGGGAGGTCCATTTCACAAAAACTCAGCATTTTTGGATTTTTCATGATAAATTACACTTTCTCAGCCACTGCCAAGACATTTCATGGAGATTTGAGCCCCCAAAAGGTCAAAAAACAAGCAAAAAATGACCTTCTGTCACTTTTTGGACACACAGGAAGCAGTCTTGGGAGATTGCAATTTTGGAGGGGAAAATGGCCACCAAATTGAGAAATTTTACTTGGTCTGGAGAGTAGACATCCAGACCTTTCCAACAAGCCCACTTTTGCCTCATTTGGATGCCGGGAAGTGCCTCAAAAGTGGCCTGAAAGGCGCACTACGCGTTGGGAAAATTTGCCAGTTTTGCACCTTCAGCTCAGGAAAACGCAGCATTGACTAGTTTTGACTTTTTGGTGGGATTTTTCATCCTCTTTGATGTAATTGATGTAATTTCATGTTGACATGACACTTTTTTACCTATTCTAGAAGATTCATTCATAAAATAGCAAAAATTTAATGAATGAATTGGTTTCCTAGCTTATAGAGGCAAGTTGTTTTGACTGCCTAGATTGTAGTGCTTTGTTTAGAATTGGTTGAAACAGCTCCTAGGATGATGAGCTCGACCCCTAGAGGCTATGGAATGGGTTGGCATGGTCTATATTATGTGTTTTCCAAATCATTTTCATGGTTGGAGAGGTTGGACTCTTGAGGGATAAGCTTAGACTGTATTACTCTTTGTATCTCTGCAATTTTGGCAAAGGAAATACCAGGGTTTTGTAGCACTATTTGGGATTCCTGTGGTGATTTGTGTTGATGGTGTGTTTCTCTCATGTACTTGTAAATTTGTTATGTGTATCATTTTCCTACTCCTCTTTTCTGCAAATTAAGTAAATGAAGTGTTAAGGTAGAATTCATGGTTTCTATGCTCTGCCTTTAAGTTTGCTTAATATCTATGTTTTCATCTGTCTAAGGAGAACTCTCGAAGGTTTCTTGCTCTCTTTAGCTCCTCACCGGTCATTCCTATCCATTCACTTAATTCAAAGGCATCAAGACAATCTCCTACCTTGCCCCAAAAAGACCTCTGCAAAAACTGTGTCTCATCCCCGCACCCAAAATTGTTGTGCTCAGTTTTCCAACAAAACTCTAAAAATTTAAAATCAAACTTTCCCTATCAGTTTACTAGCCTAAAATCAGTGTTCTTTATTGGTCATCTTCGCCCTTTGAAGACCTTTTGCCGAGATAGACCCGGAGAGAGCCCTCTCCTGTCCCCGTAGGGCTAACTACGAGGCTAAGTGGTTTGATGTTGCCTTGGATTTTGTCTTTTTCAGCCTGAGGCCAAATTCAAGGGCTAACAAGCATTTCGCGGACAAGAGGACAGGTCATAAGGTGTTGCATATGGGATACTATTGGCCCTCTATTTTTCGTGATGCTAGGAATTATGCTCAAGGGTGCAATAACTGTTAACAAATGGGTCATCCTAGTCGGTCAGATGAGATGTCGCTACAACCTCAATTAGTTCTTGAGCCCTTTGAGAAATGGGCTATCGATTTTGTTGGGCCGTTCAAGCCTCCTTCACATTAGAAAGTTCATATCCTTGTCCGCACAGGCTACGTGACAAAATGGGTAGAAGCAAAAGTTGTTGCGAAGGATACTGAACAGGTTGTATTAGAATTTTTATTTGAATAAATCCTCGTATGATAGGGAGCTCCTAGAGAGATAGTTTCAGACGAAGGGGCACAGTTCACATCACATCTGATAGGAGCACTCATGAAAAAGTATGGAATCAAGCATAGGGTGACTTCTCCATATCATCCCCATGGGAATGGTCAAGTCGATAAAAAAAATAAGGTACTAGAGAATATCCTCACAAAGACTGTAGCGAAACATCACCAAAATTGGGTTGAAAAACTTCCTGAAGCAATTTGGGTGTATAGAATGACATGGCAGAATATAACATCATTTTCACCATATGAGCTTGTGTATGGGAAATCTCCTTTGCTTTTGGTGGAATTCAAAATTAAGACGCTCAGGACAACTCTTGAAGTAGGTTTGGATCTTTCTGCAACCCTGAAACACCGACTAGAACAACTAATTGAGTTAGATGAAATTCATTTGATAGTTGTACAAAATATTGCTGCAATTCAGCAGCAACGAACTAAGTGGCACAACAAATTCATCAAGAAGAAGGTGTTTCAAAAAGGAGATTGGGCATTACTCTATGACTATCGGCTTAAGGACTTTAAAATAAAGCTTTGCTCTAGATGGATGGGACCGCATGAAGTTGACACAGTGTTCGATAATGGAACTGTTAAACTTGTCACAATCGATGAGGCACATACTCCTTTGTTTGTAAACGAACATCACCTCAGATTTTATCACTGTCCAACTTCTAGGGACTCCTTTATTAAGAATTTCTCTGATAATTCTTGTTTTGAAATTTTTTGTGCAGAGAACTCTTCCTCTACACCTCTTACTTAATAATAATAATAACTATATATATATATATATATATATATATATATATATATATATATATATATATATATATATATATATATATATATAATAAAATGTTGTTGCTACTCTATCAATACTCCTTTTCTTGCAGGTGTTGTTACTACATTGGTGTTGATACTTCGTCGATGTTGTTACATCACTGGTGTTGTTACTCCACCCATGTTGATACTTCACCAAGTTAAGTTGTCAGGTACGTCCCCGACCGACTCCGTGGATTTGATTGATATTTCACTTATGACATGACCAACCATGACCGAGGATGGTCATACCTTAGTTGGGGGGAGGTATCGCATTTAATAGAAAAGGTATTGTATTTAATAGAAATGTTGTCATGTCATCATTGATATTAAACCTCGTGTCAACTCGTACATCCCATGATTATTACCACTGTAATCATTATCAATCCATAAACCCCACCAAACCCTGCACACTTATGTATGCACATTGAAACTTGAATCATGTACAACAACATTAATTTGCGGTCTTTTCCAACGTGTCAGATTTAATTACCATAATTATCATGAATTTACCATCAGTTTTCCCATAATCCTTGTCCAGATTTCCATGTTACCGCATTGCTTGTTATCCCTATCACTACAAAATTTACCGGCTAACAAACACCCCTCGACGGTTTGCTGCTACTTTGAGTGATTCTACAGAGTAACTGGCAGAATGAGTGGTCAAGCTATTAGGCATGAGCTGGAAGATATAGTACAGGTTCAGCATCACCTGAATGTATGGCATATTTTTCAGGATGTCGGATGGCACATCTGCTTTGAGAGGTTGCATGGGTTCAATGAAGGCATAACAGTCGAGTTTGCATTGAATTTG